>JAOXNO010000005.1:11013575-11049352 GCA_028565335.1 Limnodromus scolopaceus
CACACCAAGCAGGCGGGGTGGCTGCCTCCTCCATCACCCTTCTGAGCCACAGGGCTCCGTGCCCAGCCCCAGGGCTCGCTCTCACCTGGTTCTCCCTGGGGAGCAGTTGAAGGAGGAGGGTTTGCCCCGGGGGCTCCAGCAGAAGGAACGCTCCACCTCGTCTGGGCAGAAACGGGGACCGTAGGGATTGGCGGGAGCTTCTGGCGCCAGTTCACGCCATCCTTTTCCAGCAGGGCTTTAGTCATCCTGGAAGAGACGGCTGGCAGTCACCCCGTCTGTCGGCTGGACGGGCCATGGGGTGGCCAGCAGGGTCACTTTTTAACCTGGCTCACGTATTGGGACAGCAACTCTCCCCTGACCCCTTTACATGCACCTAAACTAAGCTCCTTCTACAGACTGGACACTAATGAAAGGACCTTCTTTGTGTCTGTAAGGCTAAAAACACCACAGGACAAGGGCTGGGGCTCGAGAGGGAAGGGATGTGCGGGTCCCTGCTCAGCCTGGCAAGTGATGAAGTGAGGCAGAGAGCTCCAGGAAGAGAAAAGGACTACAGCAGCCTGTAAACCCAGTCTGCACAGGGAGGCTTACTGGAGAGGGCGCTGGAAGCTGTGATTTATTATTTGGTTTCAAACAGGCACTCGGCAGAGCAGAAACAGTCCTCGGGGAATTCCTGACCAGCCTGGGACCAGCATCTCGAAAGGAGCAGACACAGGGAGCGTGCACGAACAAGCTTCTCATCCTGGCTTATAACGCTCACTCCTGCCACAGCTGCAGACACAGCGCAGGGCCCACAGCCATGGCTACCAACCTGCCGTACCCCCGAGCCCTTCAGTGTGACCTGCAGCCATGGCTACCAACCTGCTGTACCCCTGAGCCCTCCGGCATGACCCACAGCCATGGCTACCAACCTGCCGTACCCCCGAGCCCTCTAGTGTGACCCGCAGCCATGGCTATCAACCTGCTGTACCCCCAAGCCCACTGGCATGACCCACAGCCATGGCTACCAACCTGCCGTATCTCTGCGCCCTCCGGCGTGACCTGCAGCCATGGCTACCAACCTGCCGTACCTCCAAGCCCACTGGCATTACCCACAACCATGGCTACCAATCTGCCGTACCCCCGAGCCCTCCAGCGTGCCCCACGGAGGGCACAGGCCGGTGTTACCTGTTGACGCCGTCGTGTGCCGCCTGTACGGTGCAGTCCACCTGCAGCACGGTCTTGTAGTCCACGTAGGCCAGCCGGTAGCTCTCCAGGGCCTCGTAGGCAGCCGCCCGCCTCAGGAGGGGCTTCACCCCGAAGGGGACCAGCTCCAGGGCGCTGCGGTGGAGGGGAGAGGGACGCCCGGGGTGCTTACGGCGGGGCGGGCAGCACCGCGGAGCTCGGCCACGGGGTCGCCCCGTTGCTCCGGGGCTGTCACCGTCCCTGCCACCCCTCCTGCCAGACCCTAACGGCGGGGAAGCAACGAGACCCCCCCCCAACCTCGGCCCCGCCGCCCCCGGTCCCAGCGGTCCCCGGCCCCGCCACCCTTCGGCCCCGTATGTCCCCGGTCCCACCGCTCCCCGGCCCCACCGCCACTCACTCGCTGCAGTCGGCGACGCAGAGGCGGCAGGCGCCGTCCTTAAGGCGGCAGGCGGCGCGGTTGGCCAGCAACACGCTGCGCTCCTCGGCGGCGGCCTCCCCTGCACCGGGACACAAGCGGGAGAGAGGTTCACCCCCGGGGTCCTCCCGCCGCCCGCTCGCCCCGCCCCGGGGGACATGCCATACCTGCGGCCTCCAGCAGCGCCAGGGCGCGGGTGTAGAGCTCGGCGGCCGCCCCGTACTGCCCGCGGCGGAACTCCTCGTTGCCGGCCCGCCGCAGGGAACCGGGCGACGCCGCCATGGCCGCGCCGGGCCGGGACCGAGAGAGACCACGCCCCCCCGCCGGGATCAGGGGGCGGGGCTTAGGTAGACCACGCCCCCTCCGTCGACACCCATTAGAGGGTCCGTACAAGCCTCACACCCCACCTTGCCGGAGGGGCGGGGACTGGACAGACCACGCCCCCCTCGCGCAGGGAGGGCGCTCCCTGCTGGCTTCCGGCGGCGGGCGGAAGTGCCGGTGCGGTGCGGCGGGGCTGCCATGGAGAAGTGAGGGGGGAGAGCGACCCACTGACCGCCGCCCCGCAGCGCCATGGAGACGGTGCAGCTGCGGAACCCGCGCCGGTAAGCAGCCGGTGGGGGCGTGTGTGTGCATCCTCTGTGGGGACCGGGGGTGTAGCTGTCCGGCCCGCCTGTGTGTGTCTGCTGCGGCCTTCCTCTCTCCGGCGCGCCCCGGGCCTGAGGGGTGCCGGTGCGGGGCCTGAGGCGGTGGGAGCGGGGCAGCTGGCCGCTCTCAGCTCCTGCCCCGCTGCCTCTCTGGGGCCCGGCTGGCACACGCCGCCCCGAGCGGGCGAGCAGCGGCTCGCGGAGGGCTGGGGCCGCTGGCGGCGGTCGCTGCGTAGCGGGGAGAATCCGGGCAGCGCCGTGCGGTGACAGCGCCGAGCTCCGGTGGTGGATAAACGGCTTAAATTGAAATATCGGAGCCTGCGGAGGAGAGGCGGGAGGCGCGTCCCGGTGGTGACAGAGCCCCCGGGAGCTTGTTCTTTCCTTTGGGTGAGTTCCGTGCAGGTTGGTGAGCCTCACTCTCCCGGTATGGCCAGCCTTCCTGGCCCGGGCACGGCGGCGGGGGTTCAGCCCGGCTCGCCCAGGGGCTTCGGGGCCACCTCCGAGCGAAGCCGTGAGCCGGCGGTGTCCGAGCGGCGGGGCGGCGGGGGTTTGAATGGAGCGGGGGGCGGTCGGAGCGCTATCGGTCGTTTGCAGCTGGGGCCTTTGGGCTGCCCAAAGGAAGCTGCTGGCTCTGGGCTTCAGCGACACGGCCTTTTTTGTGTTAATCAATACCCAGCAACGTATCTTCTACTTAACCCCCCCTTTGTATTTATTCTATAATTGCTTATGCCTGGAAAGTGATTCCGATTAGATGTGAATAACAACGCGGGTGAGATGGGGTTTGTGTTGCTGTTATACCCGTGTTGGATGAACATACAGTAAGAAGGCAGAGGGTGTCTTTGGCAGCAGCGACTGCACTGGGCAAACAGGACAGGGCAAAGGGATTGCACCCCTGGACTACAGCAGAAATGAGGGAGTTTGGTGCAAGTGCAGTAGTTGTCTGGTTATTGTGTTTGGGTATTTGAAAATCTGCCTTTTTTTTTCTTTTTTCTTTTAATTAGCGCTTAGGTCTCAACTTCAGCAAGAAGGATCTGCCTCTTGCATTGCCACTTTTTGGGCTCCTTGGAAATGGCAGCTTGTGTGATCACTGATACATTATTATTTTTTTTTTCCCCTTTTCTCCTCTTCCCACACCTCCCTGTTTTCACAATGACAAGTGACATTCTGTTGTTTAACACTTATCTTTGCAGGGAAGCTAGTGACTACTTTCAGTATTTCACCACTTCCTGAGTCTGCTTCTTTATAATGTTTCCTTTGCTTCAGGAAGCCATTGTACGTACTCCACGCCTGAGCTGCTTCTCCTCTACAGCTTTTGTGCATAATAGCTGGGGATCGATGAGCAGTTTCTCACTCTTTCTAAGGAAATTGGAGGGGAAAAAAATACATATTTAGTGTCAAAATTAGCATGCCCGTGGCTGGAGCCGGGATCTTCAACTGCAGCAGTAAGAGCTTTCAGTAGTAATTTGCAGTTGTAGGTGACGGCACACATTTCATTTTAAGCGCTGCTCGCTGTGAGACCAGTAAGTTCTGAAAACTCCAAGACTAGCAAGTTTCTGGGTTTCAAAAACTTGCATGAGCCATTTTGGGGAATTTGGAGGTTTTTTGTTTGGGTGGTTTTTGTGGTTTTTGTTGTTTCAGAATTATTTTTATTTTTTTAGTTTCTGTGAAAATGAAAGAGCATTTGTTTGTGGGCTGTTTGATACTGTTTGACAGTAAAATACTTTGTTTTCAGAACTTTTTTTTCTTATATAATCTCTGCTTATTGCAGGAGGTTTCTTGGTGAACTGCTCTCCAGTGTGGTAGCAGTGGACTGAAACAAACGTGCTTGATCTTGTTGCATTACATACAGAATTTCACTGAAAGTTGTACTGGGGGCGAGGGGGGCGAAGCAAAAGATCACAGTACATACCATGGTAGCAATGCATTAAAAAGGGGGTTGAGCCAAGCGGTATTAAGATCCTGAAAGTGTCAGGTTATCAGTTTTGCGGTGGTTTTTTTCTTCTTTAAGGAATTATCCTAGTGTATGCCCAGGCCCTCAAAGTTAAGATCTGAACTACTGATGTTAAAAATGTCCAGGCAAGATCAGTATTGCCTCCTTCCTCCCTCCCAACAAATGCATTCCACACATGCTCTAAGACAACAGGGAAGATGATGTTCCCTTTTGCATGGCCTTAGTATTTATTCTTCCATTCAAGATATTGACCTTTAGCAGGTATGTTCAATGGCTGCGAGACTCTCTGGTGCTGTGTTGGGATTTGACCACCAACCTAGAGATTCTGAGATGTGTTTCCACCAAAAGGAACCGTAAATCTGTGTACCTGATCAAATTCCTTTCTCTGTAGTACCCAGTCCTTTTTTGCTGTTGGATGCTAATAATATTTGGTCTCCTGGTCAGGCGAAATAAGTTTATTTCACAATCAATTTACTTTATGCTAAGTCTTGTGTACATTTAAGTGGTGCTTTTTATTCTTCTGTCTCAACAAAGCCCAAACTGACATAAAATTAAGTGTCATAATTTCTCTGTTCTTACACTTGCAGGCAGCTGAAGAAGTTAGATGAAGACAGTTTAACCAAACAGCCTGAAGAAGTATTTGATGTATTGGAGAAGCTTGGAGAAGGGTATGTGTTCTATTCCATTGTGCCCAATGTACGTTTCTCTAAGAACAAATCCATGTAATGGGGATGTGTTCTGATTTTTTTCACTTCTGTCATGATCCTGTTACTGCAAAGGTACGTATTGACATAGTGACAGTGTTTGGTTACTAACAGAATAAAGACTTTGTTTCCCAGGAGTAAGATACCTTAATCCAAACAGTAGTTTATGGCTCAGCAGCAGGGAGTCAACACACTTGAAAAATGCCAGCCTGCAGTCTATAGGGCTCTGTGGGAACTCAAGAGGTTTTGTAGTTCATCCCTGGTACCTCTTGTGGAAGATCAGTGTGGTGGAAATGAACTTGTGTTGCATTGTGCCACTTGGTAGGGCAGAGCAGCATGGGAGTGCTCAGTGTTTGCCTTCTTAAGTAGTTCATTTGAAAAAGCTGAGCTGTAAATCTGCCTAGCTGCTGCAAGTAAAGAAGCTGGAAATAAGACAGATAATATCTGACAAGAATTAGCAAACCTCTCTGACCAGAGCTGTAATTCTTACTGGTGCTCCGCTGGTACTGTTGCTGGAAAAAGGGAGAATTTTATTTGGATTTTTGTAAAGGGCCTTTCCAAATCTCAGAGCAGTGTAATGGTGGTTGGTTTATTTCTGATTGTCTCAGCGTGCTGCGATTTATCTGTATTACTATAGTGTTTAGAAGCTAGTGGACTGATTAATTACATTAAAATATAAAACATTTTTAGCAGGGTAGTTAACTTTTACCTGATGTCTGCACTTGCAAAAAGTAAACCCATAATATTTGCATTTTTAAAATGTTACTATATTCAGTGTTTGTTTAATATTTTGTTTCATAGTTCCTATGGCAGTGTGTTCAAAGCCATTCATAAAGAAACGGGTCAAGTTGTTGCAATTAAACAAGTTCCTGTGGAATCTGACCTGCAAGAGATTATAAAGGAAATCTCCATAATGCAGCAATGTGACAGGTAAACGTATAGAGCAAACCCCGTTATCGGTATGCAAAGAAAAGTATTGTCTGTGATCTGGCATTTAATCAAATAAAAGCCACGATGTTGCCTTAAATGTTTTTTAAAAGGCTGGACTTTTACCATCAAGTTACCTCATATCAACTGAGTCATGTTAACTGAGCGTTTGGGTAGTGTTAACCCAGGCAAAGGTAAGATGATATGAATTTAGCTTCCACCGAGAGAGCGTTACGCTGAGTGGAATAACCTTGCACTTGCTGCCAGCAACGAGCCAAGCGTGTGAGCAGTGACCGCGGTCCCCCCCAGCGCGCTGTCGCTTGTTGGACGGTGGTAACTTGATTGTGCGCTACAGCAGCATCTCCCGTGCCCAAAGGGGCTGTGACTTCTAATTGAGTTTTGATATGGACATAGAAAACTGCTAGAAGAGGGATTTTTGTTTGTTTTTAAGGGGCACGTGGATGAGAGCCACTGCTGCATGACTGCTCTTGCATGTGCGTGATCTCGGTGCTGTCATCTGCTTGGGTGGCAGAGTTGTCCTTCCTGGCCGTTTTCTGCCTGCGCAGGTTCTGGTGCGGTACAAGCTCTCTGCTGATCTGAGCATCCCCAGAATAACTCGCTGGCAGCTCTGCGGCTGGGGGTTGGCCCTCTGGGTTGTCTTTGCATGTCCCTTGTGGGAAAAGACGTGGTACTAACTTCGCTAATGAATTGCTCATGGGTGCAGAAGACCCCCTCTCCAAGCGTGTCCTGGGCTGAAAGTTCAAAATACACTAACTTACCTGGTATTAGGCATCTAGCCTTAAGAAACATTACTTAGGACTTCAGGCATGGAAAACCATTTAAAATAAGTTACATTAGCAATATAAAACAAAGATCCCAGTCACTTACTCTATTGCACTTCACTCTCACTATCTTTAAATGAAGGTGACTGGGTGGCAGACAATAAAACGTCACTTTCAAAAAAATTGTTTGTGAAAAAATCTTACTGCGTAACTTGGAAAGTATTGTTATGTGTCTCCTCCTTAAAAGAAATTAAATATTAACATTGTAAGGCCTAAAAATGAGAGCTTACAGCTATGAACAGCAGAGGGAGTTGATCAGTGGAGCATCTCATTTTCTGTGCAAGGCACACTGTGCGGTGTGACTGATTTGCTAGTTTTACAGTTTTCCATTAGAAAATACTCAGCAGAGAATAGATTAAGCACACTTTTGTTCCTTTGCTCCATTCCCATAAGATCAGGAACAGTCTTTCTATTAGTTTGCTGTTTTACCTTTACCTTTACAGAGGACAGATCCTTGTTCTGCCCAATGTACTTTATGAGGTGGTTTGCTTTTTGGGCAGCCAGATATGAGAAACAGTCTTAGGTTGTTCTGCATTCCTAAAATACATCCTCAATGAAATTGTAGAAACGAGTAGTTGCATGTGGTAGTGGGGGAATATTCATTTTAATGAAGGTTATAGCTATTTTCCAGCAAACTTTGGACCTTATTTAGTGGTTTGATTTGGTTACAAATGCTGTGCAGCAGCTTTACCAGGGACTGCCATGGTCTGTTTCTCGTTCCCGTGTCCTGCCTCCTTGCTTGCCACAGCACTGACCTTGTAATGCAGTTCCAGGAGCTAAACCAGGTTGAAGGCTGGTCGTTCCTTATTTCTGTAGAATTTATTTTCAGAGAGTTTAGCTCTGAACTGACTTACCAGCAGGTCAGATGAGCAGCGCTGTGGGGCAGGGGCTTGGCAGGACTGCAGTAGCCCTAGGTGAGTTCAGATTGTTTTGGAATACTTTCGATCAGGGTTCCAGTACCCCTTCAACTCTGAGTTTCTAAAACATACGTAGAGACTCTGCAGTGTATTTTGGTTACTCAGTTACGTTGAGTACTGGTATTTGACCCTTTGTTTTCTTCTCCTTTTTTCCCATTTCATAGTCCTCATGTGGTGAAATATTACGGCAGCTATTTTAAGAACACCGACCTGTGGATAGTCATGGAATACTGCGGCGCTGGATCCGTGTCTGATATTATTCGATTACGAAATAAAACTGTACGTCGTTTCTCCTTTGAATGCATAATGGGAAGTATGGGTGTCCAGCCACTCAAGGAAGTGGAGTAGTTTGGGCATAATTCTCCTGGTGTTCAGTGCCTGACACAACCATTGGCCGTGGCTTGAGATCCAGGTCCTTTTTTCTTCTGAAAATGGGAAAACTGATTACATTGCTCAAGTTTTGGTTACCTGGATAATGTAGTCGGTGGAGTAGATTTTGGGTTGTTGACTTTTCTGAAAACCCAGGCTGATTCCAAGTAACAGCTTCTACTTTTTGTTGCTTTGGTTATTGCAGGATAGGAATTAATAGTTGAGAAGGGGTTTTGGTATATGAAATATGGTACATGTGTATATGTGTGCTGGTTGTAATCTAATTCTACTACATAATGCTGTAAGTCACTGATTTCCCATTAGTATGGCACCCTTTAGTGAAGGCAATTAAAAGGTAATTGGTGAATCTCAGGAAAACATAGACTGAAACACAATAGTGTTGCATCCCAGCAACTGGGAGGTTGGCAGTAACTCTCCTTTTCCTTAGCTCACAGAAGAGGAAATTGCTACAATAGTGCAATCAACGCTGAAAGGACTAGAGTACCTGCATTTTATGAGGAAAATACACAGGGACATCAAAGCTGGAAATATATTGCTAAATACAGAGGGACATGCTAAACTTGCAGATTTTGGAGTGGCAGGACAACTCACAGTAAGTAAACCCAAGATGGTTGTGTATGCTTCAGTTCATCTTTTTAACCTGTATGCGAGTGTGGTGTGCTTGTGAAGACTTTGAGAAATTGTTCTAAAATGGTTGTTAGCACTTTACATCAACATAACGAGATACTGAAACAGCAACACATTAGAGCAGAGCTTCCTCTGTGGAAGCTGCTGTACCTGAGTAACGGGTTGCAATAACACTTGCTGTTTTCTTCAGGATATTTGTAACCTCTGTAAGCGCATTTCAATTCCTCTTTGTGGCCTTCCATATCCCAGTCTTGCTGAATCTAATAATGTGCGTGTGTGCAAGTGAAAGATAATTAGGGTGATAATTCATTAATGAATGCGTGTGGCTAATATAGTTACCATTGCCTGGATCTTTATCCTACTCCTCAGGACACCATGGCAAAGCGGAACACAGTTATAGGGACCCCATTTTGGATGGCTCCAGAAGTGATTCAAGAAATTGGGTATAATTGCGTTGCAGACATCTGGTCCCTGGGAATCACTGCAATAGAAATGGCTGAAGGCAAACCACCGTATGCAGATATTCATCCTATGAGGGTGAGGACTGTGGCCTTTGGAAATGTATTCCTGTATGGAAAGGATTTTCTGCTACAGCTGGCTGAATAACATAGCAACATGCCTTCTTGCTTTTAATTTAGAATGAATGATTTGTTTTCTGTCAGATCTTTGTACTGGTGATTAAATGAAAAACAGGTCTTTGAGGAGAATCTGCATGGGCAGGAAAATCACGATCTTCTGTTCAGATATAGCTGAAGCTCCCTGTGTTGGGTGTAAAGAAACATATTTTCAGCTGTATTATCCAAAGTGATTTTTCTTTTTAATGTAAGCACAAATTTTTAAGACTTAAAAATAGTGGATTCACACCTTTTGGGCCATATAATGGCTCAGGCAGCAGTGTAAATACTTAGTGAGAAAAGTCTGATTTCTGGCTGCTTGATCCCTCTGAGCACCTTTGTGTATTCTATTGGCACAAGCTCTTCAGAAGCAGCAAACTTGAAATCTCTGTCCTTTAATACCAGCATATGTTTGTGTGTATCTGTGTTGTATTGTTAGAAAGCTTTAAACTGAAATCCGGAATATTTTTCTTTTTTCAGGCAATCTTCATGATTCCTACCAATCCGCCTCCAACATTCCGGAAACCAGAGCTCTGGTCAGACAATTTCACGGACTTTGTAAAGCAGTGCCTCGTTAAGAGCCCAGAGCAGCGAGCCACCGCCACGCAGCTGCTGCAGGTCTGCCTTTTCTTACAGGAACGCAAGCTCTAGAGAAGGCTTGCTAGGGAAGGCAGTGCTGCCTTGAGATGCTGAGTCTTTTGAGATGTTGGTTTCATTTCTTGCCGTTCCTGCTCGCTACAGATTTTACTTTTTAATAGCTCATTTTAAGAGATCAACTTCAGCTTTTCAGTTCTTCTCTAAGAACCAGTCTAACTTCAGCTTCCTGTCTTTGTCTTCTCTGGGTCAGTTTTGTTTGTTTGGCTTTTGAAATTGTTTTACTTTCAAATTCTCACCAGCACTGCCAAGAAACTCCCTCCTAAAACACTAAGAAAGGGAGGCTAAATGAAAGTGATTTGCTTTAGGCGCGGTGGTGATCTGTGTAATTGGTTCTTGACAGCTAAGCTGTGAAGGAGAGAAATAAGTAGAGTTGTGGGAGGGGAATGAGCCCAAGGTCTCACAGCACTAGAGCCTCTGGAGCATGTTTGGATGGTGGGAGGTCTCATCCTGGGTCAAACAGAAATACTGGGCTTTTATATTAGTAACATATGGAGTTAAACCTTAATTTTCATTGGAAGTAGGCCATAGTAACAGTATTTTACTGTTATATCTTGGTTCAGATATGGTGCTTATTTGTTTTTAAAATACTTCTCAGCATCCATTTGTGAAAAGTGCCAAAGGAGTGTCAATCCTGCGAGACTTGATTAATGAAGCAATGGATATCAAGCTGAAACGTCAAGAGGCACAACAGCGTGAGCTAGATCAAGATGATGAAGAAAATTCAGTGAGTATTTAATAGCAACAGTGTACTAAGTCCAAACTCTTGCTCCTTTCATAAGGCTTAGCTGCTTTGGGTTTTGGTTTTGCAATATTTTGTCCAAATGCCTATGGATTTGACCTAGTTCTTGAGTTTTCTACTTTAACTGCTTAATCTGAGGCTCGGCCTCTGCTCAATGTTTATATTTGAGTGGGATAGCCAGCGTGAATGGCTTGCTGCTTAGCTTAGAGCATAGTTAGAGACTTGTGATTGAAAAGGCCTGTAAAGTAGCGTATGCAAAACACTTGATACATTTTTCCCAGTTGGATTATATTATTTATGCAGTAATGAGCATTTTTCATTGTAGATTCAGTTCTTGGACTGTTCTCCTTGTATAAAATAATAATATCATGTGTGATGCACTATGATATGTGTTGTTTTACTGTTGTTGTGCTTTAGAACCCCCCTTATAGAAACTTTCTACTACACAAGAGCAACCGACAGAAGCCTGAGGTGAGGGCATGGCAAGTGTTCAGGGGGTTGCTGTGAATTTAAGTTTGGGCTCCTTGTTTCAGTGGTTCCAGCATGTGAATATGGAAAGCATGTTGAAAGCTGGTTTTCGAGCTTGCCTGCTTCAAACTGAATAAATGAAACGGGCAACAAAAGGCATCGTATGCCAGAGACCTTCTCAGAGGCTAGACTTGAATAGCATGGTCCACTGTATCTATGCTGAAGACATTGTTTGACTGGTTTTCCAGTTTAGGAGTGCCTATATGTTCCATGTGGAAGTAACTTTATCAATCACATTGCCATGACGTTGTTGACTCTACGAGTGTTGTCCCTGCCCTCTCTCCTTCATTTCTGACCGATCTGGAGTCAGGCTGCTGAGAGATGGTGTCTATGTAGTGGAGCTGAGTGGTTTCTGTCGATGTGTGTGTTTCCCTGAATCTTCTCTGCTCTCTGCCTGCCAGCAGGAAAGTGTTCCCAAGCACTTCCCAAGTGCTGTGGAAATTTCTGCTCTAGTCCTTTGTTAAATGATGCGTAGCTAACAAATTTATTACTTCCTCTCACTCATCTCCACATAAAATTACTTTTCCTCCATTAACATCACATGTATTTTTCTCCTCTTGCTATTGGTTTTGAGGTTGGGAAGTCAATTACATTGCCACCCCTGGCAGAACAGATAAAATGTATGAAACACCAGGATGTGGAGGGGTGTCCTTCTTTCTTTCAATGACATTGAGATGGAGAATTGCAGTTTGATGTGCAAGACCTGTGTGTTCCCTCTAGCACTAACACAGATCAGTAAGCCCATGGTCACACAAAGAACTGTGAACTTCGTCCTTATAGCAAAACATGAGCATCTCATCCAAGGTGAGGTGCTTAGAACTCTGTTGTAAACCTGGGGAGGGACTCCTGTTGCTGTAGTTCAATATCTGGTCCACATTTCCAAAAAATGAAATAGATTGTGGAAATTTTGACCTTGTTCTTCATGAAATCATAGTCACAATATATACTTGGTGAAGCACACACCACCTAATGAAGATACTACCTCTGGCCAGGAAGTTGTCCTACCAGAATTTGTTTCAGGAGCCTGTGTTTTCCTGCAGAGTCAGTCTCTTAAGCCTTTACAACAATAATTCAAGCTTCTATAATATTAGTACCTGTTAAGAAAAGAAGTAGTTTTCATCTGAAAACAATGACTAGACTTTGATAATTTAATTCCTTCTAAAGATTTGCAAATTCAGTTCTTTTTTTCTTCAGTGCTTCTGAAGTTTACAGCAAGTAAAACTACCTAAATATTGAAGACAAACTCCTACAAAATAGGGTGACCATTTTTTCTTCAGTGTGCCACATGTGCTTCAGACTTAGACCTGTGGTGCCGAGGGACATGGTTTAGTGATGGTTTTTATCAGAATTAGGTTGATGGTTGGACTAGATGATCTTAAAGGTCTCTTCCAACCTAGACAATTCTATGATTCTATAATAACTAATGACTCCTCAGTGAACTGCACCATTTGAGATAGGGGGTTTAGGTCAACTTAAAACTAGCAACATAAATAGAAACAATAATAATTGGATGACTATTGTAATGTACTCTTACAGACAGGTCACCAGAAATGAGATACAATTTGCATTGAGAAGCTTTTGCTGATTATTTACTTGTTCTCTTATTTATCAAGCTGACAGAAAAGTCTGAAGACTTTTCATTACCTGCTTGGAGATGACAGGGAGAGAATTAAGTGTATAAAATGTCGGTGGCTTCTGTGTGTATTTGTAAAAAAATCTCTGAATTAGTAAGACTCGCCAGTGTCCTTTAACACAGACACTCTTCATGGGACCTCACACCATCAGTAAAAATCTATTTACGGCATCTTTGTATAGGAAGAAGATGAAACCGATTCAGGTACCATGGTGAGGGCGAGTGGAGATGAAACTGGTACCATAAGAGCTGTCAACACAATGAGTGATGGAGCCAACACAATGATAGAACATGACGGCACCTTGGAATCCCAGCTGGGTACAATGGTGATAAACACAGAAGAGGAAGAGGAGGAGGGCACCATGAAAAGTAAGAAAACATCTTTAACTTCTAGAAAATTACTTAGGACCTACTGTGGGCAATGATATATATTCTCAACCTGCTTTGATATTTTTGGTAGCTTATTGTGGTGTCTTTTGATTGGAGGGAGCTAAAACTCTTAGGTCAGTGCTCTCTCAGTGCAGCAGAGAAGAGAGACCCATCCTAGGTCCAAGTTTCAAGCCGTTCTTTTTAGTCTTGCACTTGGTGTAGCTGTGCACAGTTTCCGCAAGTTTCTGTGCTGATCAAATAAGATGATTCTAGCTAGTATGGCTTTTTTTGTTGATTCTTCTTTGTCTGTTTTGCCTTTTTCACAGAGCTTTGGGGAGGGAGACTCTAGCAAAGGGTTAGTAAAATGTACGTGCTGCTTTAGAAGGTGATCTGGCTGTAAGCTGGTATCTGAAAACACCAGTTTGTTTCAGAACTGATGCATCAAATCAAGGGCTACATCCATGAAATGAGAAATCCCCTGCATGCTTCCAGCACAGCAGGGCACAGTAGGAGGAGCTGTCCTATCTGTCCTATCTCTCCAGGCTTGGTGGTCCTTTAGTGCTACTTTATTCAGTAAGGAAAACTGAATAAACTGTGTGTTGTTGTTCTGAGACATTCAAGTTGAAATCTGTTCTACTCTCAAATAGAAAAGCTTACTGAAACTACAAGCCTTGTCATAGGATGTAAGATTTAAAATGATGTGGCTTTGATCCCTGATAGTCTGTGGAAAAGCTCACAGCTTGTCCTGGAAAAGGGTTAAAAATGCTTTTTTGATTGAAGAGATGGCAGGGAGAGCCTTCCTGGAAAAGTATGACTAGAAGAAAAAGAATGTTTTCTCAGTGATGGATTCTCACAGAAGTCCATTCCCCCTGATTTGGGTAGTCTGACAGTATTGAGGCAGAGGCAGTCGGAGATGACTCAGCCTGGCCAGTGCGGATGTTTGCTCAAAGACTGAGGAAAGTGCTGAGTGAGGGCTCAGCAGTGGTAAAATATGGCCATCATAGGCAAGGCTTGTTCTTTGGGCTCTGGCTCTCCTTCCAAGCACTTCCTTGGCCATCTGATTTTGAACCTTTCGCTATTGTGGGAGAGGAAGAAATTCTCCACAGGAATTTTCGTGTTGAAAGCTGCTTCCATGTGAGGGCCCTCTAGAGCTTGTGGAAAGATGCTGGTTTTGAGAGTGAAATTCAGGAGAACCTGTTCAAAGAGTTTTACAAACTTTGGCAAATGCTAATTTAGCACATAAAAACCCAGAGGTGTCAGCCCGTGTAGCAGCTTGTGGCGTCAGTGATGGTGGAGCAATGTCATGGGGTTTCGTGGAACAAGGTAGCTCTAGCAAGGAGATGGAGGGATGCTTAGAGTAGCTTAAGAGGTCAGCGAAAGAGTGGGACATGTTAATGGCCTTAAATAAATCAGGTGAAGTTGCTGTTTCTTCACAAATAGACAACACTGTTAATTTCTCATCATCAGTGTGTCTGTTCCATTTCATGATTCACCGTAACAGGTTTTACTGTCTGTGGTGCTGCTGCTCCCGCTCCCAAAGGTGTGTATGTAAAGTGCCTCTTCAGTTTATCTTCCTGTGTTTAACATGTCCTTATCTTCCCACCATCTTTTTAAGATTGCAGCTTGAAAGCATCTATTTAGTGTACAGAAGTTTGAGGAGATGCCTTTGATGGTATCTCTTTTGCAAGGACGTGCTCTCATTTGGAGTAGAATTGGTTATGAGGCTGTTGCAGTGTCTTTAACACAGTGTAGTATCTAACCTCGAGAGGGAGCTCCAGAACAAGCTCTCGGAGCTCTAGATCTATGACTAGAAAGTTGAGTTTTTGCTTTTAACCCCACCTAGACTTCGGACTCCTTAAACCCCCTGTTCTACTGCTGTGTGACAGCACTCCAAGCTGATGTGCGGCCAAAGTGTGTGAGCAGCTCTACCTTCTGGAGGAGCGTTGGAGCCCCTGGGTGCTGGCTGGCACCGGAGCCGCGTCCCTCTCGGTGGGTTTTGCCCAGCAGTGTCCAGCGAAACCCCGCTGCTCTCAGCGCTCCCTCTGCTGCAGGTTGAATAGCTTGAACCTTGATTCCAAGAAATCTGATGTCAATGAATATGGTTCTTCCAGACCAAACCTTAGCTTTTCCTTCACCCCTTGCCATTTACATATTTATATTCCGTTAACAGTCAGTTACATTAATTTAATTGTGACGCTCATCAGCCTGCTGCAGAACTCTCTGGAGCAAGTTCTTTTTGTAATCTTAAACATAAATATAATAATTCTTGAAAACCACTGAGTTTGAAGAAGCTTCATTGATTCATAATTTTGAAGAGGTCTGTATTTCACTTGGCAACTTGTGTTATGGCTCACAGTAAAACCTGTTTTAAGTCAATAAAAAAGTTCTGAATATTTTTTTTTCTTGCGCGGCATTAGTAGGAGAATTTAGCTTTCCTGCATGTCTGGGGTTTTTTAGCTGCAGGCTTCTGTGCTAGTGGTCTAGTCCTTCCTCCTAATTTAAAAAATTAAATCTGTGTCTTTGCCAGTTTTTGATTTGGTTTTATTTCTTTTTAGGGTAAAAAGTGTTTATAGGACATTGAAATCTAACTCTGTAGACAGGATTGTCTTCAAAATTTCTAGCAAGCAGCTCCCAATAGCCCTGAAAGTGACTCTTGCTTAAATCAATTAATAACTTTCCAGGCTCAGAGGAAAAATGTTCTTAAATTCCAGTATTTTACATTGTAGGGGAAGTTTTGTGTAGTAGTCAATTGAGCTGTAATTTTGTTTGCTGAAATTCTTTCATTTGCTTGGCTTTTTTCTGGGCACTCAATATAAATATCCAGGCAGCATTAAAAATGTTACTCTGACATTCTGTTACGCGCTTTGAAAGCACTCAAGTGATTGCCTGAAACCGCAGATACTAAATTGCGCTGCGACACATTTTACTTATAAATCGATTGCTAACAGATTACTTATGGATTGCAGTTAAACTATTCCAGGAAAACTTTGGAAGAGGCTGAAGAACTATAGATGAACAATCATTTGTAATAACAGACATTTCCATTGTGCTTGAGAGCCAGAATAACTTTTGTACTGTGTATATGTCTGAAATCATCTTTTTTAATTTTCCGATGAGAGAATATATAGTGCTAGTAAATAGAACGGCATTTTTTACTCTTTTTTTTTTTCTTTTTCTGCTTTATTTGCTGTAGGTCTTTAGATAGTGGAAACTTGGCATGAGCTTGTCTCTTCAATTTAAAGAGTGGAACATAATTTTATAATAAAGCAGATAAACATATTGTCTTCCTTGGACATTGCAATACAATCAGATCCAAGTGAAATAGGATCTAGTTTGTCTAGTGCTGTAATCTGTCTTATTTTCTATGTTAAAGTGCCTCTTGCTTGTTTGAGCACCAAATAAAATGACACTGGAGGATGGAGAACTGCCAACAGCAGCGTGAGTCGGGCTGTCTGGTCTCTGGGTGGAGGTGAATGAGGGGTCTGGAGAGGCTGGAAGAACTGTGGGTGTGGGGTTTTTGTTAATGTGGCACACATTCAGGAAAGCATCTGCTGTAGGGGTAGACCAGAAGCTCTAATAGCGCAGTTGCCTCTGCCTTGATAATGTAATATGTAGGTAAAAATTCCTAATAGTTTGCGAATGTTTAAAATAAAAAATTCTGGGCTTAATTCTTATAATAAAGTTGGGGTGGTTTGGATTTTGTTATGCTTTTACTGTGCCCCCGCTGCTAAGCCCGTTTGTGTCCTTTTGAAAAGATATTTCCCCTTTTGAGGGGAGATTGGGTTTCATTAGCAAATTAAACGAGCTGAGATGCAAACTTGGCAATTTGCTATTAGAAAAATGATTCAGTATAAGCTTGTTAGTCTTGGTGGCTTTGTGAGACATCCAGTGGATGACACACTGAAACCTAAACCAGAGAAGTGTTACTGCCAAGACTCAGGAAACTTTTTGTCTCTGCTAATTAACCTGTAATTTTTCATGTAAAGCAATGAGTGTAAAAGCTGTAGCATGGACAGCAGAATGCATGCGGATGGCAGAAGGTTTATGTGATTGCATTAATATTATAACTGAATAAAGTATTGCTGGTAAGTAGGTGAGGTAGCTATAGGTGGTGGAATATCAGTAGCTGTCCAGAAAATGCAGATACAAATCACTAATGCAGGTACTGGTGAGAATAACTCCATAGTTTGTCAGGGTTTACATCACGTGTATGTCAAAGATACTGGCTGTGTTTTCCCTCTGTCTTTCTGCGCAGACAATAGCTCTTCAGAGCTGTTTCCCACAGCTTAGTGTTATTAATGTCCAGTGGTGCATTTCTGTGTTTAAAATAAATTGGTCCATTTAGGCATAACCGGACCATAAAACACTCTTAGCGTTATGCATTTAAATAACACACTGTTTATAGAAACACCTACATTGATTAAATTCTTCTCGGACTGTAAGAAGCATTATACTGCCACTATTGAGATGTAGAGAATATAAATCTTCGTAGATAAGTCTTCCAGCTGTGTTACTTTTTGACTTTTATCTTAATAGCAGCCTTGCTGGCAAACTTGGCATAAATCAACGGCCAGCACAGCTTGTTTAAAAATATGAAGTTGTGCAGAAATACAGACAATATTCTTGAGCGACGGGAACTGTAGGTGCTGTCATTTTTGTAGTTGGGTTTTTGCTGCAGGTTTTGTTGTTTTCTGTTGGAATAGCGTTGAGCTACTGGACTACTTTGTGGTGTCTTAGCAATCGAAATACTGGTTCTTTGCAGACTGAAGCGTGAAGAAAAGACAAGTCTGGGGTCTAAGCTTGATGATTGTCCACCTTTGGTTGTCCCGAATGTTTGGCAAAGCTTTAATGCTAAGGCAAAGTTCATCATATGTTAATACTTATATATTCAGAGACACTGAAATTGGAGAAAGATGTATGTGTTTAACACAGCTATCTTTGCTGTTCCTAACACTTTATTACTATTCACCCCTGCATTTGTGATGGTGGGGGATAGAAAGTAGGGGGATTATTTTTTTTTTTTTCTGGACAGAAGCATTGTCTTGAGGAAGATGGGGAGGTATGACTAACAGAGTCCTGAATAGCATACAGGAGAAAACATGTTTCTGGAGACTCAAGCAAGAGACAGAATAGTACAAAATCACTTAGTAAGTATATCTCTGTCCCATACACATGCATATGTTTGCACGTACAGGCAAACTGTAACCTACCTGTCTCTTCCAAGAATAAACTCATTTCCTACTGGATCAAAATAAGCCATGGAGAGGGCTTTCCTCTGGAGCAGGAGGGAGGGAAACTATAAACTTTTAAATTCCTTCATTGCAGAAGTTTTAAACCAAATTCATTTTTACCAGCAAATTTTCAAGCTTCAGCAAAAAAAAAAAAATGTTAATTACCATGTTGTTTTCTGTTCTCTCTAGATAATGAGGTTTTGGGTTGTGAATATGACAGATGAGTTTCTGGGTTACGACCAGGAAGGGTGTTAGGAAATGCTGAGTTAGGTACGTGCCACTCAGGGAGCTTGAGCTGTTGCCTGTGGGGTGCTGGACCTGAAGACTCCCAGCCCTGCCGATGAGGTTGTTTCTAATTGAGATTCATCAGGACCTGAGCCAGAGGATGCAGAGTATGAAATGTCCACTCTTTTCCTGATGCACCTTCACATCTCCTGCCTCTGCTGTGCACTGTAGTTGCTGGCCTAAATTAGCAATTCGAGCTAATGAGGTGAAAGATGTAGGTGTCCACTGAAAATTTGTGATGGAGGAAGAAAGCTGCTCTATACTTATAATCTTTTCTGAGTTTTTATATGAAAGATCTAAAAGGAGGTAACCTGGTCTTAAAAAGCTTTCATTATTGTGAGGATTTCCTCCTCGTTCAGAAAGAGTCTTAAATTATATACACCACAGCTTTGGACGAGTGTTGCTACTCCTCCTTAGATGGCTTTGATGTTTTATATTCATTAAAAGAGATTAGTTAGGATTCCTAGCATTGATTTTTTTTTTTTTTTTATCTTTTTTTTTTAAATGGTCATTTAGGAGCTCCTTCTTAATATCAGGACCTGTCAGGCATGTTCTGCTTTGATTTAGTTTGAGATTGGCCATAATTATGGAAAGGCTTGTCCTCATAAGCTTCAATAGATATGAAGTGTTATGTGGTCTGCTTTTAATGTGAGGAAATCTCAGCTTGTGTTGCCATGGGGTGAATTCATTAATGATGGAGCACTTTTTGCTCTGGTTGAATAAATTGGTATCTCTCTGCTCTGCTGCATAAAACGACTCAGTCCTGTTCATACTGTACAAATTATGCTGTCCAGCTGCTAAAGTTCATCTGTGATATCTAAAAAATAGCCTGAAGTGAATAGAACTGCAATTGCATTTGAAATTTAATATTAATGAAGTGTTGCTTGCACATAATCATTAGGCGCTGTTTTGTGCATGCTAAATGTGAGCGTTTTCAGCCTTAAAGGTACATAATTCACTCCAAAGCAGACAGCAGCTCACCCAGGCTGCTGGGGACTCAGCCAGTGAAAGGGCTGTGCTCGTTTGGACCACTGAAATGAAAGGTGTCGTTGGATATGAGAACTCTTTTTAAAAAAAAATAATCATTAAAAAAGGGCAAGGAGGGAAGGTGAACACTGTAGAGGAAGATGGTTTGAGCGCTGGAGAGCTGAGGCTTGCTCAAGGACAAGCACGTATACACTGGCTGCCCATAAACTCGGGACTGGAAGTGAGAGGGTTCATGACTTCAGGAGAACAGTGAGTCTGTCAACAGCAAAGACGAAGCAAACCAACTGCTTTACAACAGATCTTGATCCCTCTGTGAAAGGGAGTGTATTACCTTGTATAGGATAGCAGGAGGCTGTGCTGTGTCCCCCAGGGGATCCTTTCTGGTGTTATGTCTGACTAAAGGCAGCAATAGCTCTGCTTTCTTTAAAGTTAAGGTGAGTGTTCTTCACTGCCTCTCTGCAGAGCTCATTTGAGCTCCTGCTCACAGGGATGCATCTTCCTGGGCCTTGTGCGGGCATTTGTGACACTTTCCTAGCACAAATCAACTTCAAATTTTTTAGCTTTGTTGCTCCTGACACCCCATTCTCACAAACACGAGTATTCTTCAGGGCTGAGGGAAGTTGTCTTTCTAAAGAGTGCACAGACTCGTGTCATCTTGACAAATACAGCCATGTGTACCAGGGATCACGTTTTAGTTTGATCCTGCTAATTTAGTAACTGATCACTTCATTGTTGTTGATTTATGTTACCACCTTCGTAGATGAATTTGTAGCATGATGTCCTGACTCTTCCCAGCCACAGCTCTAGCTTTGATTTTTGTGATGTAAGGGAGGAAATCTCTCACCATGGCTTCAAGAATTTTTAAGTATTAATGGACTTGAGTAAAGAGCACATAAAGTGTGTTACCGAAGTTATCTTACTCTCTCTCGTGACAAGCTTTGTGACTCCAGAATATTCACCTGGGGTAGATAATAGCAATCTCTTTCAAGAGGAAAGAATAACAAAATAGGAATTCTTGTGCTGTTAAGTTTGAGTAAAGAAGAATAATTTTAGAGACAAGCAGAAATTCTAGTTTCATTACTCAGCAAGCTTGTTCAGATAGATAGAAGGACTTTGTAAATCCGGCTTTCCTTTCGAAGGCGTCCTTTGAAGCTCATGAGCTTCTGAAAATTCTCAATTGTGAGAGCTAATTTGACAAAATCAACAAAATGAGTGCTTTGATTTCTGGGACTAGATGATGCTGAGTGATCTGGTTTCACAGATATTTTTTACTGCTAGAAAACAAAGTAAATCTCTTGCTGGCTTAATTGACTGTGCTATTTCTTCTTGATCATTCTGCTTTCTCTGCAGAATCACATGGAAATAAGAATGGTTTGAAGGCTCTCCACACCTTCTTTGTCACCTTTTGCATGATGTGAAGAGGTCTGTGTGCTGCAGTCAGCCACTAAGACTGACCTCTTCCGTTTCCTCAGCTATTCAGACTGGTGACGTTTTTGGGGAGGGAGCGCACTGTTGTTTAAGATTTTCCTTAAAAGCTGCCCTTGCTGTATCCAGGCAGAGGAGAGGATCCAGTCCGCTGAGGCCCCCAGCTGTTGCTGATGTTGCCCCACTGGCCTCTTGCAGTCCCCTGACTCTGTCCGTTGTCTTTTGGCTTTTCTGGGCTCTTTGGGTGAGGACTGTCCCAATTTCCGTGGTACCCCATGCAGCTGGACTCGTGCTTTCTGGTGCTGAAAGGGTAAGGCCATTACTAAGGCAGTAAACTCCTTTAAAAATCAAATTCTAAGGGGTTGTTGATCACAGTTTACAGCATTCTCTACCTTCGCACCCACTGGTTTCACACCTTTCTCTGTTCTCACACAAAAAGTTACCAATGTTCTTATGTCCTTCTATACATGACTTTATACCGGGCAGCACTTGTGAGTTTTCCATGGAGGTCTTCTGCTCTTCACCCCCTGGCAGGCTGGGCGCCCAGTGCCTGGGGCTCTGCACAGCTAGCCCAAACCTGCAGTCAGCTGGCCCTGCTCCAGCAGAGCCGTGCTGTTCCATTTGCGTAATTAATACAGCTCCTAAAAAGATGACTGCGTATCTAAATGGTAGGCCGTTAATGGCTCTGGGGAGCTCTCGCGGCTCATCCTTACAAGCAGCTCCTTAGGTTCCAAAATAAATGCATGGAGAAGCCTTTCTTGTCACCGCAGGGTGACCTTCTCTTCTCTGCCACACTTGTGATCTCACTTTCTGTCAAACGTTCATATTTTTGTCTAACCCTATAAAACTAGGAAGTTAAATGCTTTTTGGCACAGACACGTTCAGTGCAGTGTCATCTTTCAGCAGCTCCTGCAAATAGCAGTGATTGATTTTTGTCTTCAGCTGCCCGTTATCAAAATCCTAAAGATATAGTGGGGTGATTCTTGTGTTGAATTAATAGCAGATCGTCTTTGGAAAGATGACACTGCTGTTAAGTGCCAAGATTGACGAAAAGAAATCCAGTCGTGCTGGGATGATAATTGATTTGGTGTATCGTCTCTCTGTCTCTGGGAACGTTTCTGTTGGTCTTGCTGCATCCGCACCCCTACTGAGATCATAGTGGCAACTCACACTGCAGACCTCTTGGATCTGTATTTCGCCTATTTTTCATTTTATGTTATCTTTTTTCCAGTATTTGTTTGCCAGTTAGCAATCTCTATTTTAAGCAGTTTAAACAAAACCCAAACCCTCTCTAAATAAAGATGCCCTGGGCAGGGACACTTCCCACCAGACCAGGTTGCTCAAAGCCCCGTCCAGCCTGGCCTTGAACATCTCCAGGGATGGGCCATCCATAGCTTCTCTGGGCAACCTGTTCCAGGGTTTCACTACACTCAGAGTGGCTTGGCAGGGATGGCTGGAGACCATCAGTCCGGTTCCCTGTGCCATGGTTGGGACAAAGTGCAGTGTTGAATCCAGCCCAGTGCGTGGCCGCTCCACCCCTTCTCCCTTGCACAACCATCCCTCTTGGGAAAACGTTCTTCCTTGCGTTCAGCTGTGGTGCCCATGCTGCAGTTCAACCCCTCGCTGGGGAGAGTGGGGCTCTGGTGGCCTGTTGGGTTGGAAGACCACAGCTAGAGCCCCTCCTGCCCTCCCCAGGCTGGACAAACCCCCTGCTCTCCCACCCGTGGCAGGGAGCCCTTCGCTGTCTTGGCAGCCTTCCCCTGCAGCCCTCCCAGCTTTCCCATCACTTGTACTGGTGGGGCTGAAAATCCAGTTGTACTCTTCAGGATTATAAGGTACCACCACCACTTCACGTGCTTCCTTCTTTTATCTGTTTCATTTCTGCAAAAAGCAGAAGTTTTATTAAATGAAGGTTGTGTTTGGATATGCCTTTAGGCAATTCAGTGATGCTACAGTAGGTTGCTGTTCAGTAGATGTAACTAGTTGTTTACAGATATTGCATTTCTTGCTAAAATACAAGTTATAGGGAAAGGAGCACTCTGAATTAAGCTCTGGTCTGAGTGAGCAGTCTTTAAAGAAAAAAAAAAAAGAAAAAAAAACAAACCAGATACAGTCACTAGAGTGAAACACTTGCTTTCCAAGTCTCCCATGCTGCAAACAACTGTTTTCAAAACATACAGTACAAACTTGATTTAGATCTTTTTTTTTTCTCTCCTAGGAAGCCTAAATTACTGGAACCTAGGCTGGCCGTCAGTAAGCTGCGTTTGCGTTAGCCTGGGTAGTCATGAATTCCTCTATTTCTGCAAAATTTGTTGGTGTTAAACATTGCCGTGCTTGGCCATAACAACTTACCTCCTGCTCCAAACAGGCTGGACTGCAGCAGAACACAAAGGGTGTATTTACCTCAGTCTAAATAAATGTTTTATCACTTAGCAGTAATTGGATTGCTATTGTATTGCAGTAATTATTCCCAACAGCAAATCAGTTCTCCACTTCGAGGACGTGTTTCCTGACTGACCTTCACGCAGCCTGTCTGAAGGTGTCTTTCTTGATCTAATTCTGTATGGTGAGGTTTTTGGTTGTGTTTTTTTTTTTAAAAGGGGGAAAACTACTGCCAGGGGTGGAATAATTTGTCTTTGCTCCAGTTGTCATAGTGTGAAAGTGTAAGCACTTCAGCTCCTGCTTGAGCTTTTAGCTGACCCCGGAGAGGCAGCACGAGGCAGCGCTTTATCAAAAGGCATCGTGACATTTCAGGCTCTGTAGAACCATCCATCCCTCAGTATCACAACCCAAATATCCTGCCAAGATTCCTCATACTTTGCGGAAATTTGTTCTGTATTTAACACATCTGTAGACAAATAACTTCCTCAAGTATCTCGTAGCTGACCAAGGAATTCATACACTCGTCTAAGGATCAGGCAGAGTCTGCCAGGGAAGTTCTGAATCACTGGACGACAATTTTATGTGGAAGAATAATATTCTGTGATTAAATCTTAATGGGTTTCCAGAGTAGCTAGTATTTTTTCAAGCAGAAGGCGCTGCTGAGTGTCCTCAGTGAGGACTGTCCTGTGATAGCCTGGCTCTGCATTACACAGACCCCACAAACCATCAAGGGACGCCTCCGTCCCCTGTGTGCTTGTCTGAAGCTCTAAACTTTCGGTTGATCGCCTGTCTGACAGATTATATTTATTTCAAATGTGTTGCACTGGACAGTGAACTTATTTCCACTGTCCAGAATTAGGTTGTTCTGATGCAATTTTCTGTTAAGTCTAGTCCTAATCCTGCTTTCTGAAAATGATGGTTTCTGCATTGACAAAAACATATGTTTCAAGTATGATTAACCTACTCCAGTGTCTAGCGAACCATATTTTATCGGAACAAACCCGTTTTAGTAGGTATTGTTACAGTGCTCGCTTCCATTACGCTCGCAGGTTTTTGTGAGGGGTTTTATCACCAAGAGCAGCACAATGGCCTCAAGCTGCCCGCAGCCTCTCGCTGTGATTGTGCCTGTCCTGGTGGGGGATGCAACCCTGGTAAAGCACGTTTGCTGCGTGAACCTTCCTCTTCCTTTGGGTTGAGACTCTTGACGAGGTGCTGGCTGCGCCGTAATTCACAGGACAGGCCAGATTTAAGGGTGAGGAGCCCAGGCAGCATGTGATGCTTTACTGGCTGTACCAGTGAAGAAACCTTCCCTTGGAGACAGGGAAGGCCTTTCGGTCTTGACTGGCTGTGAAGTTAAATTTTGTGGTTTCTGCCTGTATTGGCTTTTATGTGGTCTCCGTTAGTAATCATTATTTTCATCCTCTCCCTTTTCATCGCTTCCTCCCCTATTGCGCTGCTGTGGCCCTGCAGCTGAGGCTGCCTTCATTGGCTGGAGCCCACCTCCTCGCTCTCCGGAGAGCCCTGGGGTTCTGCTTTGTTCTGGGAAATTCTGACCCTGCGTTTCTTCCTTCAGGGATGGAAACCTGTTTGCTGAATGAATTGCTAGATTTATTTGTATGTAATGGTACTTAAATCACATCAACAGGGATTCGGATGGTGCGATGGCTAAAGGAAGAAGGGATACATTGGTGCTCGTATCCCTGATCCCACCAACTGCCTAACGTACCTGAGCACCTGATGAGAATGTAGTTTTATGAACTTCTTGTTCTTAATGGATCAGCAGCCATCTTCCTTTTCTGTTAACTTCTGCTCATTCTAAAAAATTATTTAGACGAATGAGAATAATGTAAGTATAGTTCTGCTAAAGCTTTGTGCTCTTGGCTGTCTCCTTTCTTCTCCCATCAGTCTGGGTGACCTCTTTGGTGCTTGGGAGGCTTATGAGACCTGCTCTAAAAAATCAAAGTATTCATATTTAGGGGATTATTTTGACTCCTTTGTCTCTCTTTGTATCATAGAATGATTCAGGTTGGAAGGGACTTTAAAGATCATCGAGTTCCAACCCCCTGCCGTGCACCTTTGCCTGCTTCTTAAGTGCAGTCTAGAATTGAATGGTTTGTCTCTATCTCTGGCTTATTCAAGTAATCCACTCAAAAAGTATGTTTCAAGGAATTATTTTACACAAAGAAAACTAGAGTAGTAAACTTGAACACTTACTATCTGACTGTTTATAAAAAGAGAAAAAGAAGCTCTGCAAACCAAATTAATCCTTTCTAGCCAAGAAACATAGAACTTGACTACTTCTACCCAAGGCAAGTTACATGATATTTGTGTGGTAGACATGGTCTTTGAAGGCTTCACGTTAGTACTGTTCCATTCATAACTACAGAGATGAGTTTCTGCTTGTAAAACAATGCTGTTTAGTTTGGGAATGTTGTGTGTTTTGCAGTGCATACAACCTGGCTGGGATGAAAAAAAAACAAACCTCTCAAGTTATTCACAGTTTAGTTCTCACATTTGGTGGATGAAACTCGGTTGCCTGGTAGTGAGCTTTGATGGACGGGCTGCAGGTCCAGAGGCCAAGGCTTGCAGCATTATAGTCTCTTGTCTGGTGGGCTCTGAGCTCCCCTTCTCCAGTTTTCTTGCTGTACAATCAGTTTTATGTCTGAAAAGCTGCTGAAAGAAATAGTGCTTTACCAGTACTATGTGATTTAGTGTGTGCTAAAAAAAATAAAATCGCTTTTGGGTCTGATGTAAAGCAGTATAACTGAAAATATATTTTTTCAAAACAACTATTTTTTTTCTATTTTTAATATTTCCAGGGAGGGATGAAACGATGCAGCCAGCCAAACCATCATTCCTTGAATATTTTGAGCAGAAGGAGAAGGAGAATCAAATCAATAGCTTTGGGAAGAATGTGTCTGGCCAGACAAAAAATTCATCTGATTGGAAAGTACCACAGGATGGAGACTACGAATTTGTAAGTCTATACTTTGAAATTCAATCAATGTGACAATCTTTAAGAGTTTTAGTCAGAGCTGCTATAAGATCATTTCTTGTTTTGACAGACTAATGGAAACTTGAGGAGATTCTAATTGCTAATGCATTTGGATGGGGCATTTTGAAAAACTCATTTTCTTTAGGTATTTCTCGGTAATCGTAACCAGTCATTATCTGTATACTGTCCTTGTTTAAAAGCAAACAAAAGAACAAAAAAGCCTGAGGACGTGAAGGTACAAGCGATCTTGGTTTACTTACCCATTATGCATTTAAAAGAAAAAAAAAAAAATAGAATTCCAGATGGCAGTTGGAAAATGCAGATCCTGAATGTACAGTGTTTGACAAAAAGCAGTGTTAGAACCACTGAATTTCCTTGTTTTTCTCAAGCTTTGGCACTAGGTTTTGTTTTATTATATAAACATCGAGCTTGTCTTCATTTCTTTTTCAAATCCTCAATTTCAGTCTTCCTAACTAAGGTTCATGTGCTCAGAATTTTCAGGAACTTTTCAGAGGCCCAAAGAAAGATCTATTACTCATAAATTGGATTTAATTTTTTTTGTGAGGATGGAAATTTTCTGGGTTTGAGTTCAAAATGTGGGAAGGTGCCTGCTCAGCTGAGCGCTGCATTTCCTTTCAGTGATATTTCCCTGCAAGCACTTTTTGCTCTGAGTGTGCTGTGCACCCTGACACTGTTCGTGCTGCCCAGGGTTCAGGTTGTCACGCCGCATTCCAGAGCTGCTGAGATTCACTCCACCTTCACAAAGCAGGGTGGAAAGCGAAATCCCTCTGCCAGTCACGACTCGAGGAGATGCTTTTCTTTAGGGCTGGAATAATAGCTGGAGCCTTTCATTCTCTTTGTGCAGATTGTATAGACTACTGCTGTTACTACATTTTGTTGTCTTTGCTGCTGTGTCTCAGATTCTCTTATTTAGACCGAAAAGGATGGCGAGTGGAGGGGACCTGCTGCCTTCTCTGTCATAGCCCTTTGCACTACATTCTGTTTAGCCTGGAGGCTTAAAGCCACTGCATAAACATGTTTTGCAAAAATAACCTGCAAGCTGCCAGTGTATCACAGGGTCTGGGCCAAACACGATTCCAGTTGAGTCAGATACTCTGTTTATCTCATTCACCTTACGTGCTGTTACTTAATTTAATGATAAACAATTATTTTTCAATGTGTGGTATTTCCCAGGAAAGACGGGCTGGTTTGGAGTATCTTAGAAGTCTTTTGTAGTCTGCACAAAATGGCCCAAGGGGAAATTTTCTGTAATTATTTTACTTTCTAATTTGGTTGATAACAAGTTTAGCAATTACCCTTATTTCCAGTGAGTAGGATGTGTTCCACCCTGCGCACCGCGAGCTGTAGGTGCAGGCTGCACCCGGGGAGCGCGGATGACATGAGGAAAGGTCGGTGCCTTTCTAGCAAACAGGACCTACAAATATTTTTAGAATGTGCAAAGCAACTGTTTGACACGCCTGCGACCTTGTTTACTGATTTCCATTAGTACTGAAGTATCACCCTGTGCATAGATTACCAGTGTGCTGGAAGCAATAAAAGCAAGCGATAAAAGCTAGCAATAAATTCGACTTTGGGTCACCTTCATGTAGTAATTTGTAGAAATTTCGCTTCCCGGCTGTATGTATTTCTCTAGTATGAATGTACCAGCCTGTCTCGCATGCAAATTTTGTAGCAGAGCTACTTTCTTTTCTGTAGGATGAGGAAAATGCTTGATAGCAACCTTAAGAAATACATGTGGGTATTTGTATAACGCTTATCTGAGCGTTAATAGGAGCAACCTCAGGTTGTGTAATGTGTTCAGAGATTTAAAACTGGGTATTTTTCCTGTTTTGCTGAAAATAGATCAATTTGGCTTGCTATGGGTAAAAGTCATGTTTATTAATTGAAAGCATCAGTGCAGTAAGCATTGTGGAATAAGAAGGTATACGTTTGCTAGTGGGTGCATCAAGTACATCTGTCCCAGCCTTGCCTGCAGCTATGACTTATTTCTGCATTGTCAAAGTAGGCAGGTTTGAGCAGACGCTGCCTGTAGAGTTTGAAGGATTCCAAGTAAAGATGAGATCAGCGAGATGCTGGGTGAATACTAGTTCCTCCTGGGGCCTAAGAAATGATTGAAATATTATTGCTTTGTGCTACTGCAGACTAGGTAAATATGCCTTGTCTTCTGTATTCCTCTCCCTCCTGTGTGACTAGCACCTGGAGTCTTCTCTCATCTAAGAAAAAAAACAAAGGGCAATATTAAATTACAAATGATTTTTGCTCTTTTCTCCTGTGGCAAAACCATTTGACCTTTTCTGGACTAACATTGTTCCTCCGAAGCAGGCGAGTAAGACACTATTTATATCACAATGGCCATGTCATGTTAGATAAGGGCTAGATGGAGTCAGCCCCATCCACTGCAGAGCTGAAAACCCACAGATCCTCTTCTAAAAGGTGATGAACTCCATTCCTCCCCAACGTGATGCTCTGGCTATTCCTGGTTGTGGTCTGAGTTGGCGTAAACCCAGTGGATTTCCAGCCTTGGATTTCTGAGGTAGAAATTACTATTAACTGATTAGTCAATGCCCGATAATGCTAATGTTTATCTCCACTATGTTTGAACAAGGATCTCTAAAGACTTAAACCCTGATTGATTACAAAAAATATTTTCAAGAACGATATGATTTATTTAACTGGGGGGGGGGGGAGGAAGTACTAACTATGGGCAAAAAATCTTGCTTTCAGGAAGAATATAACAAACTCTGGTAGGAAAATGCTGCAGGGGTGGGCTGTTAATGGGCAGGCTGTGTTGTATGTAGGATTCCTAATTGCCATAATCAGATCTCAGAATTTTTGTAGTTGAATTTAATTTTGCCAGTGAACATTAGTCGCATACTGTTACAAGGACTTAAATTAATAATGCTAGAAGATTTGTTTAGACAATGTCATACATTTTTTCACTTCAATCTTTCAGTAGCACTGTAACATACGGCCAAACTAGTTGTGCAGTGTTTCCTGCCCTTAGACACAACGAACTCTTTGCTTATTCCTATTTTACAAGCCTCTTAAACTGCTCTGAGCAGGTCAGTATTCTGATGTCACCTGTGGCTAAAGTGGGATCACTTTGGGTTTTATTCTGCCCCTGCTTGAAATGCCTTCAGTCTTGCCAAACCTATTGTAGCATGTATTTGTGGATCATCCAGTCGTGAATGTTGTGTATTATATCCCTAAGCATTTTATTGAAAGCTTATTTCGTTAGCAAATTGGCAGGTTCCAGGCGTTCATGGCTTATGGTAGCTATGACAAGACTGAAATCTTTTTGTTTTTTTCATGAGTGTTCACTGGTTCACGTGAGGGTTCACTGGCGAAAATGAGTGGCGGTAGAGCCTTATCAGTCTTGAATTTTGCCATTGGGATGCACCTCCTGGTTTTTTAATACTTGTGGTGTTGAGCTTAGGTTTTGCTGTAACTCTAATTTATGATTTTTCATGTATCAGTGAATCTATGCTAATTAAGTATCCTAGGGGCTTGTTTTGGATGTGGAGTCAAATAGGACCTGAACTTTTAGCAGGCACTAGAGAAAGAGCACTGCAGGACACCACGTCTTTCCGCAGGCTTTACATCAGGAGCTGGAGCCATTTGCTCCAGGGCTTTTTCGCTTCCAGCACCTGTGTATCTGCCGACCATCTGTGGCCTGTGTAAGGCAGCCTGTCAAGAGCTTAATTGGTACAGACGCTTTTATGTTGTCTTTAGCTGCTCTTGTTATCTGTGCTTCAGTGGGAGAGCACCAGGTGATAGCTGAGTGTTTGAAGGAAAGAGTTGCCGTTCACCTGCAGGACCTTGGTGGGGATCTGCAGCCATCAGCAGTCATTTCTCTCCGTCCTGCTGCTGCAGCTCTGGAAGGAAGCTGACCTTCAGAAATAAGGTCTATGTCTCTTTCCTAAGAAGTATCTTGCTCCCTTTGGGAAGACCTTGATTTGTTCACATCTGCTAAGTTTTGGTGAATCAGACCTTTCCTATTCCTACAATTATCAACAGCCAGTAGTTTGGGTCTGTCCTTCTCTCTCCTTGGCTTAATGAAGATCTGCCTTTGCAGGATCTCTCATTGAAGCAGAAAAACTTTGGAGTGGGACTTTTTTCTTTACAAAAATAAATTAACATGCATCTTTGAAAGTGTCAAGGCTTACTGAAGAAGGAGGAGTAGACACAGTAGATCTCTCTGGTGACTGTGGAAGGGTGGCTGTTGTCACGGCCCTTGTTTGCAGGTTCGCCACGCTTCAGTCTGCCGTGACCAAACCTGTGTTTCAGGTCCTGTGTCTCCGTGCTGGGAGTTGCTGGTCTCTGTGCTGTCTCATCTTTTTAGCTCCCCTGGGGAAGCGTCTCGTTGGCTGCTGATGGGGATTTCGTTGGACAGGAGAGATTGGTGTGATTTCCCCTAGCTCCAAAAGAGACTTTATCACTTTTCGGTGCAGTGTCATCTGTTTCTCTGCTGCTGGAGAAGGCTGTCCTACAAGCAGCAGAACTGTTGCTTCTGAAATTTTTGCAGGGTGAAAGAAGGGAGGATGAGCAGGAGGTGTTAATTGTGTCTAATTAGGGGGAAGAATGAAGGGGCTGGTCAGCTGCCACTTTTGTCAGGGCTGCACAGTTGGAGCCCTGGTGTACGAGCATCAGTTCTTGTCTCTTCCTCACCATCTGCTAGAGAGAGATGGGCAGAGAAGGGACTTTGCTGAGTTACGGGAACGGCTGGGTTTGATCCCACAGCTACTGGTCTATTTCCAGTAACCACTGGAAAGTCTGGCCTGCTGCTTCCAGAGTGCTTGGGCCACAGCTTGCTGTCGATACCAGACTTCTCCATGGATTGTGCTCCTTAAAATTCCCTCATTTTGAAATGAAGCATATTTGTTTCAAAAGTGGTTGTAGACCCCTTGCTCTGGTCTTTGGTTTTGGTTCCTCTGCCTCACATGGGCAAAAATTTCAGAAGCTGGATGCTTCACCGAGCCAGTGGGACAAAGGAGTGAGCAACAGAGACATTTCACACTTGCGATTGCAATTTGTTCAGGTAAGAGACAAAGCAATAGCAAGCTGTTGAAGCAAAACATCAAGAAAACACTTAAATTTCAAGAAAGTCCAGTTTCTAAAAGTATATTCACGTCTTTTGGAGTTCTTGAATTATCTGCGCTACAAGAGTTCGTATTGCAGCTGCAGCCTCCTTTAAATAACTTTGAATAACTGTGTGTCCATTTATACTTACTTGCTGGGAAACTATGATATTTTGTGTGTCTCTCTCTGTAAGCTGCTTCTAGCCCAGAGCTTTTAACAGCTAGTGCTTAGATCTTTCTTTTTTACAAGTATAACATAAATGAAAGTGAGCCTTCCTCTTAGCTGAGTGGAGGTTTAATTCCTTTTCTTGAAGTAGTAAAGAAAAATATAATTTTCTGTTTACTGAGACAGTGTCTCATTATGCTGCTCTCATCTGGGATATACTGTTTTTTATTAACATTCTCATTTCTATGCTTTTACTTAGTAGTTTGAAAGACTACATTGGGAACAAAGTAATTATAATAAATAAGTAAAATAACTTCTGGTATCGTTAACATACTTCCCTTTCCTGCTAGTAGTCTAATGGTGTCTTCAGCTTGTTCAGTTGGACAAATGGCTGCTGTTTTGTGGTGAAATCATGAATGTGAATCCTTTTCCTTCTCATTAGACAAATTAGGTATTGGTGTGATAGGAGGAGGTTGAAGTTCTGACTGAAAAGTTTATAGAAAGCTCAATTCTTTCAAAGCAAGTCAGATCACATTAGGGTCCTATTGTATTTTTGAGTCTGGTGGTGGACACCAGCCTGACACTGCCTGCAGATCAGCATCTACTTAGGCATGTGAGGTGTGGTGCGGGCGGTGGGGATGGCAGCCGGGATGGATGGCTGCGGGATGCCCTCCAGCTCAGGGCGGTGCGGCGAGGGATGGATGCTGCAGCTCTCTCTGCTGCCCAGCCCGGCCATGAATCTGCAAAAGCTGGAGCTGGAATCTCACAGTGCATGGTGTCATGTCTCTCACATCACCCTGCGGCTTCCCCTACGCCACCCTACAACGACTGCCGCTAAAAATGGAGATCTCTCAGCACAGTGTATTTCTTTTCCTAGCTGCATACTGGAACCATCTGTTTCTCTCATTGGGAGTGATTTATAGGGAGGAACTGTTAGAGGGCAAGTGATTTATTGCTTATCAATAACAGTAAACACGTTCTGCTTTACAATGACCAGAGTCTCTAGTTTATTGTATTCTGTCTGCGAAGGTGTCATTTGTCTTGTGAACAGCTTGTTGTCTACCAGTACCTGGAACATTCAATGTCTTTGGTTTCTCTTGAACATTCATTTGGATAGTATTTATTAGCAATCTAATATTGATGCTCTATAGCTTTACTGCCTTTTGTCTGTCCTTCTGAAAGTTCGATTGATTCAAAACTTGGGAGTATTTTCTGTTCAGTTACAGGCTTTGAAAATGATGACAGGCTAAATAATTGGAACTGGGCTTTGGGTCTTTTCTAGCAGTAGGAAGAAGGCATGCTGAGGATACATGGTTGGAGCAGAAGCTAGAAGAAAAATACTTGTATTATATGCATAAGCTGCTATTGTGTGGCTTTTTATAGTTTATCATTTTATAGAATTTCCTGACTCTGCTGTGATCCCTTGTGCTTTATCTTCTTTTGACTTCTGTCTTCTAAGCAGCTTGGTAAAGGTGTCAGGTTCAGCCTCTACACTAATCTTTCTGTTCCTTCTTTCCCCCATCCAAATTATTCAAGTGAATAATCTGAGCTGGTTACTAAGACTCCAGGAAGTCTATCCATTTGGAAAGGAGCAAAAAAAGCTGTATGCACATTTACACGCCATTTAAATGGGATTATTTGAGAACCAAATAATCTTGAGACTTCTACTAAACTATTAGAAAACTCGCAATACAGTCTTTCTTTTCTAAGAGAACAAGTTACTCTGACCCTTGTGTGATGAATGAAGATTGACTGTTCCAAATATTCATTTGAATATGTATAGTTTTGCATAGAAGAAAAAAAAATGTTTGGTTAAAGCAGAGCTTTTTTCAATAACATTTTTTCCAAGACTAAACCAAACACTTCGAGTGAATCTTCAGGGATTTCTCTGTCCAAAAGCTTCATCCCTTCATCTATCATCAACTGATTTTTTTTCCCAGTGGTGGCTGGAATAAAAATTACTTCTCAGGCACTGATTTCTTCCAATAGTCTTACTTTGATCGTAAAGTCAACTTACATGCTGGGGCATTCATCAGTTTGAGAGAGATAGCCAGATCTGGGATGGCTGATAGATCACCCTGTCTAGGTCCTGTGGAGCTGGGGCTGCTTCCTACTTGGGAAACAAGTAAACCTATTTCTGCTCTGCTGAATCTAAACTAAAGCTTTCATTCAATGGGAGAGCAATCAGACCATAATTTTTTGGGGGAAAAAAACCAGACTCTACTAAAAGAATATTTTTCTGACAACAGAAGACAACCTGGAATAGACAACTATTAATTTCCAAACCCCACAGTGTCTCCTGCTAATTGAGAGAGATCTTAAAGTGTAGTACCTACCTGTAATTTCCACTGTGAAGAATGATTTATAAAGACACAAGATTTTGTGATGTTTTATTCATTGGTTTTAAATGTCACCCGCCTTGATTCATAACATTGAAGTCCCTTAAATGGATTTCCTTTTTTTTTTTTTTTCCTTCAACCATCTGCCAAGAATTTTTAAAGGTCTGCTAATTGTTTGTGTTTCTTCTCAGCATTACCTTTTCAGCATATTTGGGGTGTTCTTCCCAGCAAATACTTTTAACTAGTGACATCTTTATTAAGGAAAAATGGTTCATTTTGTCACGTTGTAATCAAACATACAGTAATTTTAAAAATAAGCCCAGGAACAGCTTGTTTATCTCTTTTATTGTTTAAATGGTCTTGAATCTTCTGTAGCATTTGCATAAGGAAGACGCTCCGAACCTTACTGCAAACCTCGCTGAATGCATGGCTGCGTCAAGCCACCAGTGGGATTTACAGCAAGCTCAATGTATGTAGGTTTTATAAACCATTCTAAATTCCTATTATAACAACAACCAAAAAAAAACCCAAACCGAACAGCCCAACCCAGAAGATACCACATTTGGTTTTAAGATTTGTTAGTGATATTTGAAATTGGAGAAAGGTGGTTCGGTGGTTTGACTCTTAAGTCTGTTGCGGAAGAGGATAGATTTCTGCTGTCTTACATTTGGTAACAGGGTCATTGTTCACCCCCTGCTTTCACTTTGGTGCATACTGACATTGATTGCGAAGCACTTACTGCCACAACTTGCTGTCAAAATTTCGTTTTTGCTATATTTCTGTCTATAGCAGGCCTTCTGTGACATAAGGCTTTTAAATGAAACTTGCGGTGAGTGGGAAGTAAAATGAGTTGCTGTTGTTTGTGTTGAATTGCTTAGGTCATAGCCCTTAATGGAGACTGAAATAATGCAACCTGAAGTCAACTTTCTATGAGATTATTCAGACTTGTAAATTCAACAGCCTGGACTATCTTTGAGGCCCATTTGCTGCTGTGGCATTTAATCAGCTGAGACGTTGACTGAAAGTTTTGTGGATGAGCTGAGTAACCAACAGAACTTCAGCCAGGCTCTTTGATCGTGGGATTTGTTCCGCTGCTGCTGTGTGTTTAAGGTCAGGCTGCAACGTGCATTTCTGCTTTGGGAGAAAGAGAAGAGGAATTAATAATTGAAGGTGTGACATTGGAAAAATCTCTGAGCATACCAAATTCTTTAGAAAACCTGTTTGAGCCTTGTTACGCCTTGAGATCAGTTTTCAAGGCTGGGTGTGTTCTTGGCACAGCATCTCCCTTAAAGAAAGAACACTGCTGCTCGAACGAGATTTATTTGAAATGCTTCTAAAATCTTCTTGCAACTCATCTGTCAGTACAAATGTTTGTAAAGGGTAATGTAGCTTAAAAAGACAAGCTTGTCCAGGTTTTTTTCATCTGCAGCAAAATGGGTTCCTTTTGGGGACTCTTTGCGTAAGGAACCTAATGGAACTGCTCTGTGTTGCCTCTTGGAGGATGGAGTCCCTGGACCATAAGGGAAAGGCCTGGGGGTAAAGTCTCCATCAAGCCTCTGTGGTTACTTTCCAGTGGGCAGGGGCTCATCCAGGCAAGTGCCTGAAATGAAGTTCAACAAGGGCAATTGCCAGGTTCTGCACTTGGGCCACGATAACCCCATGGAGCGCTACAGGCTTGGGGAAGTGTGGCTGGAAAGCTGCCTGGCAGAAAAGGACCTGGGGGTTCTAA
>JAOXNO010000005.1:11049452-11067919 GCA_028565335.1 Limnodromus scolopaceus
AGCTCCAACAGGGTAGGTTTAGACTGAACATTAGGAAAGAATTTTTCACAGAAAGAGTGATCGGGCATTGGAATAGGTTGCCCAGGGAGGTGGTTGAGTCACCATCCCTGGCTGTGTTTAGGGCTGTTTAGATGTGGTGTTGGGGGATATGGTGTAGGGGAGAACTTTGTAGAGTAGGGTAGATGGTTAGACTCGGATGATCCCAAGGGTCTCTTCCAACCTAGACGATTCTATGATTCTAAGTACTTTGGAGGAGCGAAGTTACCTCAGCTCTGACTTCTGGACCTGGTGTGTTTCCCTTTGTGCACCTTCTTCTTGCTTTACTATAAAACCATCAGGAAAATCTCAAAGCTTCTTGTTGCCAGTGTTATTTCGTGCGTGTAATTACTGGGTGTACCTCACCAGGAGACTTCGCAGGGGTGAGTCTCATTATGTGTGAGGTGTGTTTGAGGTCTTGCTCATCCAGAGAAGGTGACACAGTTAGCTGTGGCTGCTTCCAATGGCCAGGATATCCAGGAGGTTTGCCCTAGCTTTTATTTCAATCACCTCAATAGCTTCAGAACTCAAGCTTTTGACCTTCAAGAAAGAGGGAGAAAGAGTAGCTCAATACATAAAGACTGATATAGTCTGAAAGGAATATTATTCAGAAGTTAAGTACCTCTTGCTTTGTGTCTTGCCGTTATGCAGGATCATTATAAATAGATGCCCAAGTAATAACGAACACTTGGGAAAACCTTGCATGGCGAGACACACAGGTTCATGCGACATGGTTTTTATGGAGATGGTTCACTGGGGGACTGTCCCAAAAAAATATTTGTCTCTGTGATATTAAACATAGGCCCCTGGCTTTAAAGACGACAGCCTTTCCCACAGTCAGGCAGCTATTCAGTTTTCAAAATGCCCTGGAAATCTCTGTAGTTCAGTCTCTCCTCAGAAAGCTTTTGATTCTCTCTCTTGTCTTTCTTGCTGTCAAATTGGGGGTATTTCTTCCTTTTCATGAGTGAAGGAGGGGAGGCAGAGCAGCACTGGAGAGGGGCTTTGTGATGAACCTCCCTTTTGGGTACACGAGGCAGGGAACTGGTGTGGTCCCCCTGGAAACACACCCCCATCAGCAGCTGTCCTGGAGTCGGAAGTAAATTGGGAAGCCAAAACTCAAATTAAAAACGTTGTTGAATAAAGGGTAATACTCTTAAGTGTTAAGATAGATAGGCCAAAGTTGTTCAAAACCATAATGGCTCCTTACGGTGGATGATGCAGCCTTAAGCCTTTGAAACTGAAAACTGTGTCTTAAGCCTTCATTGTGCATTGCGGATTTAAGTGTGTGAACTTTTCAGAGAAGTTAATGATGTTAATACACCAGTAGGAAGCTTCTCACTCCACATTATTAATGAAGACTGTATTTTCATACTGATTTATTGTTAACTAATTGGTTACCACTTCAGTTACATTTGTGTTTCATGGTAATAGTACACTGAGCAAGATTGTTTGAAGGAATTGCTCTTATTTCAGGTATTCTTCTTATTCTTCTGCTTTTTTCAGGATAAGTGATCCTGAATAAATAAATCAGTTGTTAACCCTTAAGCGAGTAGAGCCCTTAAGAGCAATGTAGAGGGGAGGAAAGGGTACGTCGGATTGGAAAGAAGCTCCATTACACACCCACGTACCCTTCCTAGCAGAACTTAAACTACTTGGATTTGTAGAAAATTCTGCTTGATTTAAAGGAATAAGCGTTTTCTGACAGATTGCTTTTCTTAAAGAAAGAAAAACCCACCAGCATGTTGGTCAGCTGTGTACTTTACAGTTGATTTGTGCAGCAAGCCAGATCTTCAAAGCCCAATGACATGATTTATTTTAGCATGTCCAGAGGTATTTTGGTACTCTTACTTAAGAAAATTAAAAGCATAATCACTTAGAGAAGAAAAAAAAAAACAACCTCTGCTGTGTTTTTCCTTAATCAAATCTCGGCAAGTGTTTTTTATAAGCAAGTGATGCTGCTGCTTTTTTTTTTTCTCTTGTCCAGACAGGCTGACCTTTTAGCTTGGTTTCTAATTCAGTTACTGAAAAATAACCAGTGAGATAAGTTGCCTTTGTGGTTGCAGGATTAGTCAGCCACTTTCTAAGTCTCTAAAGGATTTTAAGGTTTGGACTTCTTGAAGTTCAGTGCTGCAAAATACCACTGGCACAATTTGTCATTTCCTTTGTTTCGATTAAGTGTGTGTGGTACTTAGGATGATTTTTGGAAGTGAATAAGGTTTTTCATACTCATAATTGATACTAAGGCTAAAAAAGGAAATTTAATCTTGGAACTCTGAAGATTAAAATGCATTGGTCTTTTTTAAAAAGACTTATTTTATGACCACTCATATCATTGAGTAGAGCTTTGGATGGGTTTTCTTCCTTAATATAATTTCTGTACAATGCAGAGGGTAATAACAGTATGTAGAGGTTATACGGATGTGCTGGCTGTAACACCAAAAGTTTGTTGAGCCTTTTAGGGATTACAGTGAGGATTGATAAAGTCCCAACTCTTGGCTAAGAGCGTCCCGGGGATGGTGGCATTGATGCAGGCTGCGGTGTTCCCGTGGTGGTGCTGTCTTCTCTGCTCCCTGGGTGACTGCTCTGCGTAATCGCTGCGTAGTCGGGTCTGGGTAGCCAGGGTGGCCAGGGAGATCTCTATGTTTGCTATAATCCTCTGAAATCGGTTTCTGTGTTGGGAATTTTCTGACATCTTGCCGACAGCAAAGCTCCCCCCTGGCTCTTACAGGCTTTTGAGAAACTGGAAAACTTCCAAACTGTGGGGAGGGTGAGAAGGCAAAGACACCTCTTAGCTGGTGAAGGAGCAGTTGTGTGTCTAAAGCATATGGAGATAATCTAAAAGTCTGGTAGACATAGTGCTTAGCAACGTGGCTTAGTGGTGGTTTTTGTCAGGGTTAAATTGATGGTTGGACTCGATCTGAAAGGTCCCTTCCAACCTGGACAATTGTATGATACACATACACTTTCTCTTGCATGTAAACGCTGTAGATGCCATGGAATTAGAAAATCAAGTATCAGGACAGGATATATCAGCTGAGGAATGGGAGGTGAGTGGGAAAATGTGTGAGTAACTTCCAGCGAGCACTTCTTGGCTATTACCTGGCTCAGGCTAGCAAGCCAGGGCACAGCAGAACCTCCCAGCCTGGAGGTGAGCTGGTCTGGGAAGGGTGGAGGGCTGCCTGGGCTGGCTGGCCCCAGGGTATGGTAGAGCGGTTGCTCAGGCTTAGCTGAGTCTGGGTTCAGCTTGAATCCATGGTACAGCGTTCTGCTGCTGCCATCCAATAGCCAGAAAGCTGGTATTGATGAAGCTTGGGCTTTTTCCCTTGTCTGCCTTAGCAGCCGCTGGTGGGTGAGGTTTCATCAGTGAAGTGGTACTTGGTGCCACCAGCGGAGGGGCAGCTTCCCAACAAGTCCATCAGGCCATTATGGTGTGGCAGGCTGAGGGAAGCCTTGCTAAGCTAGGAAGGTGCCAAGGTGAGGAGAGAGGTCCTGGCAGCAGTTCTTCCTGTGGATGCAGGGCAGAGGGAAGTTTCCAGTTTAGACGTGGTCTTCGCAGCGTGTCTGGCAGGGAACAGAATGGTGCACGTTGTTTTCCAGTCACTCTGTGGGAATAGTACAGACACAATGGCCTGGTGTCATGCACGTAGAAATAGAAACTACATTGAAAATAACTCGGATCCTCGCTGGCACTGTGGCAGTAAGATGTCTCACTTTCAGTAGCCAGAAAACTCCACGTTTGTGAAAGTAAAGTAGAGCTGCCCAAACACATCATCCAAGAAGGCCTGGGTCTCCTCTGATACAACTCTATTAAAATACTTTTTCCAGTTTGCCTGGAGATCAGATGCTGAGTGGGTGTTAGTGTCTGTCTGTCCTCCACAAAAAGCCGTGCTGAGATTGTTCTCACTTAACTGTTTCAGCTGCCAGACTTGCACTCACTTAGGTTGACTTGCCCTCTAGAGCATGTGCTGGTCTGGCTGAAACTTGGGAGTTATTTCTCTGTGGGAAGTCATCTGCTGTCCAGATGAGGTGGCCTGAAACAGCTGTCTCCAGATGTGCATGGATGATAGATCCTGTTCTCTTTCTGTGGGAAGCTCCAGCCGCAGTGCTGTTTTGACTTGCGCTGGATGCTGCAGCCCATGATGTGTTTTGCTAGCACATTGCCTAAATAATTAAGATGCGTTAAAAGCAGAAGCTTGTGCTGTTGAGACTTATTTTTCAAATCCTTTGAAAGATTAATATCTGTATTTTTAATCTTGCATGAAATCCCACAGTGAGTGCATTTCATCCACCGCTTTCATAACAGCAAGAAACTTCACTGACGTGCTATGGCTAAAAGGGAGGGAAAATCAGGATAATTAATGTTTGTGGAGGTACCGGGGTTTGTTCTGATTTACTGTAGCCCCTCTGTAGCATGGCTCCTTGACAGATTTGTGAAGTTGTAGGGACCTGACAATCATGATGACAAGTGGGCGGTAAGTGCCTGTAGGTTCTTAGGTTCTTGTGTCCCTTGCATTGGACAACTTACAGTGAATAAATAGTTAATGCCTGCTCATACATTACATCGAGGCCTCCTTATGCTAGAAACATAAATGAGAACAAGGCACTTAATTTTTAGATCAGTGATTGAAAGTATGCCAAGTGGTACTGAGCCAGCATTTCAGGAAAAATGCTAAGGAAAAAAAATGGCATGCTATTCCAACACCAATTTATATCGCCGTTTTCGAGACCTAAAGTCTGGAGCACTGCTTAGCATGAGAAATCACCCTCTGCATTTAATTTTGGCCAGATAAATTGAATGCTTTTTTTGCTGGTTTAAAAAAAGTGCATAGTACTATTCAGTGATCTGTTCCCTCCCAGTATATTTGATACAAGCGTTTAATTGATACCGTGTTTAACCAGTCTTTCAAGTTAGAGGAGGGCTAATTCCAGAATAATCTCGGTTCTTACACTTGTGGGAGCTCACATTCATGAATCCCTGAGTTCTGGCACCTCTCCCCGGCTGGCGGTCTGTAGCACCCATGCACTCTCGCATGCCGCAGCCTGAATTGCGCTCAGGGGTGGTTGCTACAAATAGTTGCAGCAAGTGGCATCCAATGGGCGATCGCCTTCCAAAAATAAAACCCTGCTTGAGGAGGTGAGAGAAGAGAAGTTCAGAAGTTGAGGTGTGGATATGCATCAAACGGGTCTGCAGGATGCTGGAGAGGAACCATGAGGGTGCCCTTGGCTTTATCGGAAGGGAAGCATCTTGATAGCCTTGCTGGTAGCCAAGGTCAAGCGAAGCAAGAGTTTAATTAGTCCCTTCTGTGAAGAGCCTCCCTTCCCAAAGGACATCTGAACACTTAATAGACTATTTGTAGGAATTCTTTTCTCCTTACCTCTAATGCGCAGCCAGTTGTGGTGGGGAATGTGGTAATTGGCAGCCTCCTGCGAGGGGCTCAGCTGTGCCTCCATGCATTTGTGGTCCTGGTCGGTTATTTTCTTTTCCATTTTGTTTTTCCAAAGTAGCCTGTTGCTACTGTATTACAGTGATAATATTTTTCATTATCTCTAGCAGCGAGTTTCTATTTTGCATTTAACGATTAGCCTAGCTTGGATAACTTTGGTTTGGAGAAAAACCCTTTTCAAGCCCTGTTTCGATTTTACCTGTCTAAATACACACGGGTAACTGAGTTGTGCTCCCTGGTGCTGTGGTTCAAGATGGTTTGAGTTTCTTTGGGGGCTTTGATTTCTGGGCATGCAGTCAAGAACTGTTAGATTGCAGCATAAAACTAGGCAGAAAAGGAAGATACAACAATAAAAGCTGTGCTAAATAGACAATTAATTTGTTTTTTTTTTCTTTAGTTCCTATCTAGCTCATATCTTTTCCACTAAGAATTTATTTCCCTGTGTAGCGTGGGAAGCTGCAATTTTATTACTTCTGTATTTTAGTCTTCAAACTCCCACTGCCCCTTATGAAGTGATAATTGCTGAAGCCAGTTTTTCTAAAGGCTATTTAAAACTTAGAAGTTTGCCATCAAGTTATGTTGAACAGTAAATGCCACCTGGAATATTTGGGTTAAAGGCAGAGCAATTGCTGCAGCCGGGTGTTTCCTCTCTAAAAAGCCACGGGCTATTGGTGGTAAAGGTGGGGGGATATTCAGAAAATACTCTGCGTGAGCGCGTGGGAGACAAGTGTTCAAACTGGCAGAAATTAGAGGGTATGAGGGGTATTAGAAGCAGAGGGTTATGACTGGAGGGCTAAGGAAGCAGAGAACAACTTCCTAATTTTATTTGTAGGACTTACTGTGGTATCAAGACTTGAAAATATCCTCTTCCTGCAGAACAAATACTTTCACCGTGGGGAAAATAACCCTATCTTCCCAATATCGCATATATTCCGATTTTGTTCCAGAAGTCAGGATCCATCTGTACGTTTAAAAGATGATGGTAGAAGACCTGCAGCCCCTCCCTGGAGATGGAGGGTTCACAAGCTTCAGGACTTCTAAGACAGCATTTAAAAACAAAGCCCAGACAGCATGAAACGCTGCAAAGGTGCAAAGAAAAGGCTTCGTGCTAAATCCAGGGATCAGATTCAGTGTCGGCAAGCAAAAAGAAAGTTGCAGGAGGAACATGTTTTTTCGCTTGCCCCAGGATAATATGTTTTGATTCCTGTGCAGCCGGTGAGTTAGTGCTCTGCTTGTTGGGGAGAAATGTGCGAAAGCTGCTGGGAAACAGCTCATTCCTATTTGATGCTCATAATTCATGTGGCAAGAGGTTTTTACCAGCAGTGTTTTTGGTGGAAGAGCAAGTAAGAATGATAGCTGAAGTGACCTGGGGATTACTGGACGACACGGTATTTATGTTGGCAGTGCAGAGTCAGTGGTGACCTCGTGCTGCTGAAGGGCCGTTGAGGGACCAGAGGAGCATGTGAGGTCCCAAACTGGTCAAGCTACAGCCCCTGCTGTAGGAAAACCAGGCACGGGCGCTCTTCAGCGTAAGGACTGTGGCTACCAAGAGAACTGTGATAAATCCTTTGCGTCAGCTTCTAATTCAAAAAGTTTTCACTGGGAGTTTTTTGTTTTTTCTTGGGGACAGGGAAGGGGCTGGGGTAACTCTCGAGGCTTTGTGTTTCACAGTAGATCTCCTGTGAAGCGTAAATCTGGCGTGGTCTGTTTAAAAATACCGTGGCAGGTTTTCAGACTGCCTCTTGCTCAGGGCAGAACTGCATAGGTATAAATTTCAGACCATGGTGCCCTTGAGTATGGAACCTGTGGCTGTGTCTAACGTGCCTGCAGAGAGCCTTTATTTATTCTCCTTTTGCTGCTTAGATTCATTTACATTCAGTAGGATATCATGTTGCAGTGACACTTTACCTGACTGTAACAAATGCAAGTGGTAGGTTTTTTTTTTTTTCCCCTATTTTTAAAAAGCTGATTTGAAAGGACGGTAACTCAGAAGCAGTTTGCTGAGGTGCACGTTGTTCAGCAGAATAGTTATCCGCAAGTCTGTCTGAAATGCTGGCAAAGGGATGGCACGAACGGCGTACAAATCTTCTCCTTCAGGAAGAAATTGTATATCGAATGGTCTGTTCCTGATTTGTCCATTGTCACTACTTATGCATGGAAAGGCCGTAGGGAAGGATGTAATTATCTATGTCCTTCTGAATTACACGGTAGGAATCATCAGCGTATTCGAACAAGATGTTGCTGCCAGGGGTGTCTGCAGCCTGAGGAGAGCGAACGGCGTGTGTGGCTGTGGGCTTTCATGGGAACGTTTGCACCTCTGACGTTCGTCTTCAGTTGGGCATTTTTACAGAGTTAAGATTGTTCTCAAAACCTGGAGTAAAAATACAGCTGTTAATCAAATGGTTAAAAATTAGCTTTCTGCACATAAAGCCTTGCTTGACCAGTTTTGCTGTGCTGCTGTCTCTCCCTGTTGATAGATGTGTTTGACCAACCTTAGAACAAGTACTTTATGTCTGTCTTTACATTTGAAATGAGATTCCTTCCTTTAAAAGTTTGCTTAGCTATTTGATCGCTGTGGACAAAAATAGATGGCTTTTACAAAGACACTTATGACTTCTTCCAACAGAAGGATTGCTGAGGAGAAGTGAGGAGTGCAATGGGACTGAGCCCCTGGCTAAAACCCGCTCTAATTGCAGCTCTTCAGCGCTGAGATTTACCCTGAGTAACCGTCTGTCATGAGATGCTCTGTCCTTGTCCTTCTTTTCTTATTTTGCTTCTGGCGTTTCTCTAAGAGAATAATGTCAGCGTCCCAGGAGTCTACCACTGCGGAGACAGATATGCCAGAGCTTAAAAACTTAATTTCTGGGAGAAAGTCTGTCTCTGGCATTGGCTCACGGTGAAATGCCACGCAGCAAAGTGAAATGGAGGCCATCACATTTTAAACATTCCTTTTTTTAAATTTTTTTTTTTCTTTTAGAGATACGTGTGCGAGTGAAGGACAAGCTGGGCAATAGCCCAGCCCAGGTCACAGGCTGGGGGTGCTGCGGGGCCGAAGCACGGTGTGAGCAGAGGGCTTGGTGTCCTGCCACTGTGTGGGTGCTCATTAGTAATTAGCCCCTGTCAGTCCCTTGTCAGTTTATCTGTGGTGAGCAGTCACATTCGGGACTTTTTACTAGTGTTGCCCTTTGGCTTCTCTGCCTCTTTTAGGAGCAGCATGGCATTCACAGCCACGCTGACATTATTCCAGCTGAAAACTCTCTAATTAGTTCATCCTCATCAACACACAGCGTTGCACACGGGGTGTATTTCTCTGCTCTTAGATTTTTGCACGGTGTGGACTTGCCTCTCTCCCTTCTCCCACCGTCCCCGTTGTGGTTAACCCCTGATCGGTCTCCTTGAGCAGCTGCTTTGTTCTGCCTCACGCGTCTGCACAGGTAACCCACGTCCCGGTTTGTTCGTATTAATATCTCTCTGTAGGCTTTTGCCCACTCCAGACTCCGCTGTACGTCCATACTGTTAGCCATCTGTCCTGGCAAACACGCAGTCCCGGGGATTGTCACAGCCGTTGCGTCCCTTGGCAAGCAGTCGCTGACAGTGAGCAGAAAGGCTTTGCGTGTCGGTACCCACGGATGCTAGATCCTGTTTGAGAACATTAATAGGACAATTTTTTTATCTCTCACTGCCCCGTTCTCAGGGTCTGGAGAGCCCGTGGCTCTAAATCTGCTCAGCCCTCTGGTCCGCCAGCTCTGGCAATTTGTTTCTGGCTGTAAGCAGACCCCAGCACTTCAGGAGGATGCTGGAGGAGGCTCAGGGGGCATCCATAGAAGATTGCAGCCCTAGGACGATTTCTGACATCTAATAGTTGGCTTAAGCCACAAACGAGGTATTTTAGATCTGTTTCAAAACTCTCTTTCAGCAGTCTAGCACTGGGTGCTCTGGGAGAGCTGGCAGCCCTTTGCTCTGAAACAGCTGCTTGGTATATGTGCTCAGTGCTTGAATTAATTTTTTTTTTCTTTTTTTACATTTTTATTTGACTGTTCAATTCCCTGGACTGTGAGGAAGGGAGGGGAATGTTGAATAATTACCTGCTCCATAATAAATTAGTGTGAAAAGGCAACCGGTGCCATGCATCAACTTAAACTGCTGTCTGGTAAAGTTGCATTAATGTGCATAAATAATGTATATCTTTGTGGAGGAAGTGCTTTGTCTTTCTAATGAACAGTTGCCTGATTGGAGAGGCCGAAAGACTGCATACCCTTGCAAGAGAGGTTTTGTTTCGCGTGTGCCTGGATTATTAAAGTGGATTCGTGATCCTGTAACTGCAACTAGGAAATATCTGTAGCAGAATATGCTGAAGAATTTCAAAAGACCTTGTGAGAAATGACTAGCAGATGACTTTGTGGTTTGGGGACTGGTGTCTCTTTCACCACAGGAAGAAGGATCAGGATTTCCGTATTGTAGTATTTAAGGACTGATGCAAACTATACAACTGCCATCAAACAGCCAGTAATTCAGTTGTTGCTTTATAATACTCAGCGAGCATTTCACTGTGTGTTTTGGTTCAGAAATGCCTTGAAGAATAACCACAATAGCTGACTAATTAACAGCTAGACCAAGACAGCAGCATCGCTTGCATTTAACTGCAGTAAGGATAAATCACTTAATTATGACATTTGTTGAAAGTCTAAAAATTGGCACTTCTTTGTTCATAAAAAAAAAAACCAAATTATTTTGCATGTTCCTAGTACCCGCAGCAGGTGGTCACTTAAAGCAGGTGGTGAGGACAGACATTCCCATCCTCTGCAGTGGCTGTAAAATAGTGTCTCCGTGTGTTTCTGGGAGTCACTTGGTCTTGGGTGAGAAAGGGACAGATGCTTAGGTGGATATTTGAAGCACTTCCAGTGTCTGTGGTTTTAAATATTATCCCAAAATCCTGTCTGTTCCACAAGTTGTAATATTATTATAATATGTAAAGGGTGTAGCTCTGGTCAGTCTAGACTATCCCAGGCCACACTTGGCATCTCTAATCACAGAATAAAACTTTCCTGTGCCAGCGCTCAGCAAATTGGCACGCACAAGGCAGCCAATTAACCAAAGGGCAGGCAGACAGGGAATTCGGTGAAGGGAAGCTTGTCCAGACTCGCCTGACATCTTCACGTGTACAGTGAAATACAAATTGTACTTGCATATTTTATCAGTGTGAGGCTGACCCAAAGTGACCTGGAGCCTGTGTTCTGGGATTTCTAGCTTAGAGGAGTCTGAATTCCTCACCATGGCTGAGGTTCAGCCTGACTGCACATAAACGCTTTTTTTTTTTTTTTCAAATGCAACTTTTGTCAAATGATTTCTTTTTTCTGTTCCCTTCTGTCTCCTTTTGTCACTTGGCAGAAGGAGGTTTAGTTGCAGGGAAAGGAGAGGGGGAGAGAACTTCACTTCTGTTCCATCTCAATACAGTATTTCTGTTCTGAGCCTGCAAAATGAAGCGTTAGGAAAACAACTCAACGGGGGAAACATTTCACTGGTTGTTTTATACATTTTATGCGCTCGCGCTGTCACTAAACAGAGCATGTAATGTATCTGTAAAACGAGCAAAAGCAGCCCAGTATCCTGAGGCTCATGCCAGTCTCACTGAGAGCAACATTCTGGAGCAGAACTCGGCCACCTTCTCCTGCTGGAAGACATGTTGTGACCGTGGGACGGGCAGCAGAATCCCTGTAGGTGTGTGGATGGTGGCTGTGCTGACGCCGATGTCTGTCCTTCTTTTGTCCCCCTGCTAGCTGAAGACGTGGAGTGTCGATGAACTCCAGAGGAGACTCTCGTCCCTGGACCCCATGATGGAGCAGGAGATTGAAGAAATCCGCCAGAAGTACCAGTCAAAGCGGCAGCCCATCCTCGATGCCATTGAAGCCAAGAAGCGGCGGCAGCAGAACTTCTGAGCCACTGGTAGAATATTCTTCCATCCTCAAACAATCAGCTCCTCGCTTTTATGACTACTAAACATATGATTTCTATTGAAATACGCTAGCAAGATAGAGGGCAATACTTCTGCTCATTTATTTTTCCATAGCACCTTTGTGAACTCAGGAATGCCACTAAGTGCAACATCCTGATGGTATGTTTTAATGTTAGACGTATATTTAAAACATTATGCCGAAGGAGTTTTGTTACTAGTTTTAGGGGGATTGTTTTTAAATCAGAGGAACAGATAGAAATAGGCTAATGAAAGTTGGCTCACTCTCTTTTCAACTGAACTTTCAGGAGTCCATTTTGTTTTAAGTTAATACGGATTGTGGTATTTAACGGCTGCATCTTTTGTGGGTTTTGTTTTTCTTTGTCGATGCACAGACACAATTTCAAGCTGTTAACTATATCCTTCTACTGTTAAGGTACTGATAAGTTTTAGGTCACTGAAGAGAGCAGGTGAGAACACGTGCAAACTGTTCTAGCCTTTTGAAAGATACTTAGATCTCATTTTTTAAAAAGCCTGTAATAAGCCCCATGCCTTACACTGTGTGCTTTAAGCAAGTGTGGTTTCTTCAAGACCTCAGTTTTGTCCTCTTTTTGTGTACTTTATGAATTAACACGAGTAGATAAAGCATGTTGTGCCTCCATCAGATATTACGTTCTGCAATTTAAAATCTACACCGACTTAAAACCAAAAGCCAATCGACGAGCCGATCCCCCTTCATCTGTCTGTCTGTCTGGAAATGTCCTTCAGGGAGACCCTGCTGACAGTGGAGTTCAGGAACAGGAAACAGTATTCGAATGGGTGGAAGTTGTGTGAACCTCTCTCAGGAATTAGGTACCTCTGCTCTGGCTGAGAGGACTTAAATATCTCCACAGTTTGTGAAATATTTCCTGGGCTTCATTTCAGATTTACATCTTTAGATGCTTGAATAAAAACCTAATTTCACAATCCTTCACATTTCTGCGAAGTTTCGCACATCAGAAAAGTTGAACTGAAAGTAAAGACTTTGAATTAGCAAAGATGTGCATTGATGGTGGTGGAGCGAAGGCGGAGGTGGTCTGAATGAGAAGACAATTACTGATGTTCTGCTGGAAGAGATTCAGTCTCTTCCCGTTCCTCTGGATCCTCTTGTATTCTTTCTTTACGTTTCCCTGCAGCTCCTGCCCGGTATAGCTCAATCAACGGAAACGCCCCAGCGTGTACAATCGCTGTGAGGATGGTGCAATGAACTCACACCGGTAGAGTGGAGAGTGAAACAGCAGCAGTGAAGAAGTGAGCCTGGTTTGCAGGGCAGAGACCAACTGATGCCTCTGCCCCACGGGCTGTGACAGCAGAATTACGTAGTTTTAGATTTATCTGGCATGTGATGAAATATTTGGACAGAGCAAGTATTTCTACCAATTTGTTTTGCTCTGATAGAGGGAACAGTTTCCAGTCATTCTTCTGAAACAGGCCTTGGTACCTCACCTAGATAATTAACTAAATAGCAGTGTCTCCTGAATCAAATGCTGCTGGAGAGGTGAAGTGTTCATTTCACGCCTCTGTAGGCTCTTCTTTTTTTTTTTTTTCCCCTCGGAGCAGCCTCCTGGCTACTGTTAACAGGTAAACTCCGTTGCTGTGAAAGGAACCAAGCCATTTTTACCCCCTCTGCAGATCTGGTTGCCTGGGTTTGTGTGGGTTTGATGCGCAGTGCGAGCACGGCTGTTCAGAGATCAGCAAACCGGCTCCCCCAGGGGAGAGGGGAGGTGCGGAGCCAAGGTACATCCTGGGAGAACCAGCCGTTTGATAGCCTCAAGTATTGGGAAAGTTTTGAATTAGGAAAACCGAGTAACTAAAAGCTTTGTTGCTGTTAAAGGACTAAAATCCCTTAGTCTGGACTCTCTAATGAGGTCTGGTGAAGTGCTGTGTGAACATCCGGGCTCATACAGTGCTCCTCTGAAATCCGTGCAATGCCTTTTGCCCTAAGCACGCGTTTATTATGAGCAATATTCGTGAGCGACCTTCGTATCAAAGAAACTCCCACAGCTTGGGAGGGAGTTCTCTGCTCAAGGGCTGATCTTGGATGTGTCACTCGGATGGCTCTGGCCCCACAGAGGTGTGGACATGGGACGGGGTGACTGGGGCACTGCTCGCACACGGCGTGGATCAAGCAGATTCTGCTGGGAGTAGTTTTACCTCTGCACTGTGTAGGTAACTTTCTAGTGATCGGAGGGCATTAGAAAACTCAAGTTTTAGGTGAAACACCACAGGGTGGTGTCTATTTACAGAATATGCAACCTGTGACTGCTGTAACTGAATGTAAGCACTCTTGAAATACTCTGCTTTGCTGATGTGATTGTCTTAAAATACAGCAAATGAACCAAAATAAGTACAACTGGTCCAATGGCTTAACTGTCTTTGAACCTTTCTTAAATGCTTGCGGTGGCTGAGACTTGATGATGTTTCTTGTGCTTGGAGCTCTAATGCAGAGGAATTATTTTCTCCTTCACTGATTTTTCCAATCTGTTAGAGAAAATAATTCCCTTTTTGGTCCCTTTGTAGAGTGTCTGGGAGCATAGTACCTGCTCACTTTGAGAATCCTCCAGGCTAAGAACTAGGCTCGTACTGTAAGGGAAAGCTGTTCCAATGAGGTTTTTAAGCAAAAAGCCTGCTTAATTGTCAAGCTGCATTTATGTGCTCCTTGGGTCCACCTGCATTGCTGAAAGCGTTCTGGACACAGACCATTATCTTTGCTTGTAAAACCCAGAGATACTGATGATGTCAGTCATGTGAGACTTAAAAATGTGAAGTTTGTAGCTTTAACTTTTTTTTTGTAACAAAGAAATTAGCAACACTGGCATAAAGTGCTGACTTGAAATGCTATTTTGTAAGATCTGGCTGTTTGTATATAAGTGTTGGGTCATTAGTTTGTATATGTATGAAATAGTAACTTTTATTGCATTCCTCTGAGTTTGATACAGGAGACTTTGTTTGATCTTTCTCAAATATCTTGCCTTATTTGTTCAAACGGGCAAATAAACTGTCCTTACCTGAAAGCGTTGGCGATGTGACTCGTATTTATACATTAAAATACTCTGGTTTATCAGGTCAAGTTTAAACATGTCAGATATGCTGCTTTTTTTTTTTTTTTTTTTTGAATGGGCAATTCTTTAGCCTTAAAACTTTACTAATTTTGTACCTTGAGGAGAGATTTGCTTCAGTTCGGGGGCAGGTCCGTGTGCTGCCAGCTCCGTGGCGGTTCCGAAGGATGAGCCATGGATGCTCAGGCTGTTTCCCCGCATGGAGGAGCGCTGGGAGCCCTTCCTGGCGCTGTGATCCCCCAGGAGGTTCGCTCTGGCAGATGGGAAGGGTGTGCTCTGCTGTAGCTACTTGCTGTCTCTGTTCTCACTTCGCACTGCAGCCACTTTTTGGAGCCCACAGTCAGGTTTGGGACCAGGTACGTATCAATTTATCCCCCTTTCCTACCCAAGAGGTGAGGGTAGAGGCTCGCTCTCCTTGTTCTGGCTGACTTGCTGCGCTTCCAGCTTTCTAGCTGGGAAAAAGATGAAGCTGACAGTGAGTGGGTGCTGCCTTCCAACAGTGAACTGTTGGCTTCTACATGGTTTCCCTGAGCAGTTACTAAATCTGTCCTGAAGGGATGACTAACCGAAGCGGAGACAGAATTCATTCAGGACTCAGCTCTGGTTAGCAATCCCGGAAGAAACAAAATAGATTTGAGCTTTTAAATGTTAGAAAGAAGGGTGGAAATCAAAGGGAGAGAGACTGTGGGCATTTCTAGTAACTGGGAAAGCCTGGAGGGTTGTTCTCCCAGTGCCCCAGCAGCACCGCAGCCGCTCCAGGGGGTCTTCATGCTGGGAGCGGGGCCCCTGCTGCACACTTAACTTAACAGAACCAATGCAATTATGTGTCTGACAGGCAGCTGTGAGCTGGGGCTGATGTTTAACCAGTTTTTTCCCCACCGTGGGGAAAAGTCAACTTCCCATGAAGCCGCAGAACCAGCAGTTTTTTCCCTCCTCTAGTGGTTACAGGACTAAGGTACAGGTGTTGCTGTGCAGTGTCCTTTGTGCCCAGCTGATCTTTCCTACGCCCTCATTTTGTCCCATTTCCTCCTGTCCACAGGCCAAAAGAGCCTGAGCACGTGCTTAGATAAATGCTTTGAGTGTTGGCTGATGGCCCTGACTTGAGAGCTGACAATTTTTCATTGCATTAATCACTCTGGCAAAATTTTAAAGAGTCAAACCAGGAAACACCCATCAGCTCTTTTCAGGCCGAAAGTGACTTAATTGCCCTTTAATTTAAGAGCCCAGGAAGACAGCCAACTTGTTTAAAAACTTTAAAACAATTCAATTCCATCTACGAAGCACAGTCTGTTCCGCTCCCCTCTGGGCTCTCGCTGTTAAAATCAATACAGCGGAGGGAGCCCAGAGTCCCTGAATCCCATCCAGGGCAGTGGCAGAGCAGCCTCTCGCAGACCTGTCTCTGCACAACCAGGGATGGATGAGCCTTTCCTCAGCCCCCAGCAGCTCACGAGCTCTGGACCATCACTTGTTGACCGGAGAGGAGAATATCTTGAAATAAAAGAGGGACAGGGTTTCTCTCTCTGCGCTCTGACCAGGTTGGAGGTCTGGCTGTGGGCAGGCAGGGCTGGTGTGGTGCTTCCCTTGCACGCCTGAAGTTGCGAGACCTGCCCAGGCAGATTTTATTAACTTATTTCCACCTCTTCAAGGTTATTCCTTTGGCTATCTCAAAGGATTAGAATGAAAGCCTTGAGTTTACACGTGTCTCACAACTAAGTTGATAGCAGTGGTTCAGATAAAGGCTGAAGTAAACCCAAGAGTATATACAGACCTTGGGGATTTCTTACAACCAGGAGAAAGTGTTTTAATTTTGTTTAAAAAAAAAAAAATTGATTTAGAGCACTGTGTGTCTTTACTGGTCTCCGTACATAGTTCAGCAAATACAGGAATTACGGGTAATGCTGATTTAACACCTCCCTACTCAAGCAGCCAGCTCTGATTTGCACTCCCTGAGCTGAGATCAGCGGGGCTGTAGGAGCCTACGAGCAGGAGGGATCCCGGGAACGCTGCTGGCAAGGAGCCTTTCCTTCCTACAGGTCGAGCCCTGTAAAAATACCCTGGTTTTCCCATAACCAGCCGAGTGCACAGACCACGCTCAGGGCCGTCATGGATCTGGAAGTTGGCAAAGAAGTTTTAAGGAGAAATAATGACGTCTGCTTTGTCTCTTTGGAGAGATTCGCAGCTGCGTGAAGTAGCTTAATAAGGTTGCTCCTTAATCACCATTCCCCGGAGGCAAAAGAGTCACTCTTTCATCAATCATTTTGTGAGTGGGGAGAGCAGTTTTTGTAGAAATAACCCGATAAAGTGTTTAATTGATTTACCCACTGTACCAAATAAAAATGCAGTCACCCTCAGGAAAACTGATTAGGGATTAGCCAAAGGACGTGAATTTCCTACTTGCCTTAGAAATAGTAAGTCAGAGGGGTCCTGGCAGCCCCTCGTGGCACACAAGTGTCTGGCGGAGGCGAGCGTGGGCTGTGACCACCCACTCCTGGTACCCGGCACCTTCCCGCACCCCGCTCTTCCCGGCTCCGCAGAGCTCCGGCTGGGCTGGGTCTGCCTGCGCGGCGGTGGGAGGATTTTCCCGGTGCAGTTACTCAGAGCCGTGCGAACCCTGATGTCTGCGCAGAGCAGAGCAGGAGGCTAAAAAAAGAAAATGTCTTCGATGGCTTTCCCCAACCCTGGAGGTCTCGCACACCAGCCCCGCTCCGAGGGCAGCCGCCGGCCGCAGTGCGGCAGGGGGGCTCACAAGGGGGTCCTGCCTTGTTTTTAACCCCCAAACTGGGGGAGCATTGGCCTTGGGGAGATTAGCAGCATGCAGATTTTTTTTTTTTAATGGAAAAACTCTCAAAGGAATAAAGATTGAACTCTATTTTTAATCCTCCCATCACATCTAGCAGAGGAATGCACTTGACGCAGGGAGAACGGCAGTAAGTCTTCCCCTGCAGCCAAGCAGCCTGGAGACACCCCCCTCATCCCAGAGCATCAGAGAGGCCGCTTGCAGCATCGGGAATGAGCTCAGCCTTTTATGTTGCCCTCAGGATAAAGGAGGATAAAGCCCAGGCAGCATCAGAGCACGAACTGCACCCCTGAAACACAGGAGAACCAGCTCCCGAAGAGCAGCCTGTCCCCACCTTGTCCTAGCGGGACGTGCTGGGGGGATACCTCCTCCCTGGAGAGAAAATTGGTGCTGGGTTTGGCTGGGGATGCTGCTCCTCGTGTGCTCAGCTTCTGCCTGGGGGCTTGAAACCCTCTGCAGGTGCAAAGGTGTTTCCTCGGGGAGCCTGGTGCTGTGTGCTGCTCTCCTTTGGGCTCTTCTAAGCCTCCCAAGGGGCTACTGTACTTTTCTAAGACTGCAAGCAGCGTTGGCCAGGGGCAACCTGTGATAACGTGGCTTAATTAGTAATAGCTCCCATCTGCTGATGACCACAGTGCCTATCACAGGCAGTTTGCTGGCCAGAAGCCGGTCCGAGCTTTGCCTTTGCAGCAAGGAAAGCAGGGGAGGCTGGATGTGATTAGGGCCATGGGAGCCGAGGGGAGGTTCTCGGTGCCAGGGGAGGGGATGTAGTCACAGCTGCGGTGTCCGAGCAGCTGCTGGCCTGCGCAAGGTGGCCTGAATTTGTCTGGGTGGGCTTCAGTCCTCCTGGCTTTAGTACTCGGAGGTAAGGAAAGCAGCAGGGATGAAGGGGGGATGAACATCGGTGTGATGGACCGGCTCCTCTCGGGTCTCCGGAGCTGCAGTGTGGGGTATCCCCTCCTCATCCCGAGCCCTGCTCCCCTGCCCTCGGAACAGCCACGGCTGCGAGCAAAATGGCTGGGAAGCCATCAGGGAACGTGCACACACACCCTCTAGCCTTCTGCTGGCAGGACAAGTCATAGGAGGAGAGGCTGAGGGAACTGGGCATGTTTAGTTTGGAGAAGAGGAGGCTGAGGGGAGACCTC
>JAOXNO010000005.1:11084650-11106221 GCA_028565335.1 Limnodromus scolopaceus
ACTCCAGGTGGGGTCTCATGAGCGCAGAGTAGAGGGGCAGAATCACCTCCCATGACCTGCTGGCCACACTTTTCTTTCTGTCACCGGCCAAACATCCCTGCTGTGGCTGAGCCCTTGCTCCTGATGGCTGTAGGGACAAGGACTGTAGTCCTGGCTCAGAGGGCAAAGATCTCATCAGCCCTCAGGCTTCCATCTTCTCCCTCACAAGGAGATTGTACCCCCGCTCCAGGCAAAGCTGTTTTCTTTCGGTGCTCTTGGGCAATGGGAAATTACTCCATTTCCCACCAATGCGTCAATGTCCCCCTCACCTTGTGTAACGGGTTCCTGGAGCCTTTTCTTGGGATTCCTGGGGCTGGCAAGAACCCCGAGCAGGAAATAGGCTCTAGGAGTGTCCTGGGAGGAGAAGGCACCCCCCAGCCAAACACCCCGTTCCCCTGAAAACGGCTGGCTCGGGCTGACTCACAGCTGGGCAGGGTGAGGAGCAGCAAAAGCCCAGGCATCCCCCCTGTGTGCTCCACACAGCTCCTGAGCCATCGCTCTGCCCCTGGAGCACCCACTTTCCATCCAGGGCATGGTGGGATCTCACTCTGCCCTTTCCTGCTCAGACTTCCCTTCTCATGTTTCTATGTGCCCTGTTAACTCGACCTTAACTTACTGGATATCTGTTAATTACTGTCCAGTTTCCCTAATGATTCTGTGGCTTCATTTAGCTCTTTGTAAAGTCATTTATTAAGTAACTGGGAGAGTATTTAGCCAACCCAAATAGACTTTCTGGGCTGTGCACCAACTATTTAGCACTTTTAATGAGAAATACAAGCATTGGATTAATTTTTAAGCAGTCCTCTGGCGTTCAGCTGCTGCGGGGGCTGGAGAGGACAGTGCTGTGCTCCCAGCTGGTGCCGGGATCCGGCCGAGGTGGTACTCGGGGCTGCACCTCCAAGAGAGGAGAAAACACCAAAGGGCAAAGCTTGGATGCAGCCGCAGAGAAGCTGAGGCAGGAGAAGAAATCCTTCTGAAGGACTTCTGATAGCACTTTTGACATAGCAAAACCATAGGGGAAAAGGCTAAAATCTGCTTCTATTGCGAAATCCCAGGGAATAACCCAGACTATGGCTTTCCTTATGGTCCCTGTGTTACACTGCCATGTGTACAGCACCCATTATCCCAGAGTCCTGCAGAGCTGTCCCCATCCCACACTGCTCATACTCCTCTCCATGCAAAGCACTTTGTGAGCCTCCTCCCCAGGCAGCAAGGCCTGAGCTGTGCGATGCCGAGGATGCTGATGCAGCAGTTTCCCAGCCAGGCCAGGGCTCTCCAGTGTGTATTTCCCAGGGATGGCAAGGAGGGAGGACAGCAGCCCCCGGTCCCCTGGCTCAGGGCTTGACCATGGCCAACCCACAGCACAAAGCACCTGCAGGTTTCAAGGTCTCAGTGTTTTTAAGCCTTGCCCGGAGCAGTGATGAAGAGGAGCAAGACCTGGGCACTTGACCCAGGCTGCCAACAGGGTTATTTCATACTGCGAGCATCACATTCAACAAAAATCAGACAGTTTGCTGCATAGTTTCTCTCTCCCTTGATGGCTGTGATCCTGAGGACTTCTTGCCCTGGTGCTGGACTCCTGAGCCCTTCCCTTCCTCCCGAAGACACAGAGCTTGCAGTGTCTGACATTTGCTGTCCCTGCTGGGAGCGCACAGTTTCCTGCTGATAGAATGGGCTGAGGATAATCTTTGTATACCTTATATTAGTATTGGGGTCAATATTGGTTCTCTAGTATTATTAATGTTAATTATTTAGTATTATTCTATTAAATCTATCCATAGTTCAATCCTCGTGATTCGTTGGGGTTTTTTCCCTGATTCCCCTTCCTGGGTGGGGAGGGATCATTGGGTGATAAAATAATTGTCCAAACGACAATAAGTATGTGTGGGTTCTTCAAACCATAACACCCTCACGGGGTGATGCAATGCTTTGCCTGACACCGAGCTCTGTCCATTCATCCCAGCTCATGGCTGAGGATGCTCCGCTCACCCCCTGGCCTGGTCCATCGTCTCAGGGTGCCCAGGAGAAGGGGATGCCCCCAGCCTGGCACACCCTCATTAGCGCTGGTGTCTGGTGCCATCTAGTGAAAAGCAACTAATGAGGCTCTGCAACACCATGCAGACACGGGGTCCTGCTCCTGGATGCAATCCCACAGCCTGTCCTAGGGATGCTTTCCTGAAAATTGCACCTCAGCTGATTCCCAGCTCCTGCTACTTGTCCCTGTGCCTACTGCCTCCCCTCTCCCACCGATGCTTTGCCATCCCAGAGGCCACACCGTGGTGCCAGCCCAGCGCCACTTTGTCTGCAACATCACCTAATATTTGCCAAAATTACAGTGGGCCAACTGAGCCTTAATCATGCCCTCAGGCCATGCCGTTATCTGCCCTAATCAAGCTTGTTATTAAATCCCAAACTCAGCTAATTGCTTCCTTTTTTCCACTCCCTCTTTTTTTTTATTATTATTTTTTTTTATTTTTTTATTTTTTTTATTTTCCCTGCAGTTACTGTGTAATTTTTTTAGGGCATCACATGCAAAGCAGGGAAGTCCCAGCCCCCAATTTCGAGCTTGCAGCATGCTGCTGTGGCTCGTTGGTCACTGCAACCTGTAGCAATAGGATCTGGCTTGGATGCGGCTTGTGATCATCAACACTTTCCTAACAGCCCCCTCCAGGGTTGTCTGCTGGGCTGGGGTGGAGCTGAGAGGGATGGGGAGGGGGTGCATGGATGGGACGTGGGGCTGATGGGTGGGATACAGGGCTGACAAGGAGGGCCGTGGGGCTGCCAGCTGGGATATGCGCAGTGCTCATCAGCGGCGCTTCATTTGCCGGCCCAGCAAACAGATATAATGAGGCCACAAATGCCCCGGTCCATGCCAACTGGGACAAGAGCCCTGCTCACAAGCCATCAAAGCCTCACACTGAACTAGGGAACCGCTGCCTTCGATTGCCTGTGGAAAAAGCTACTCCTCACCTCGTAAAGCAAATACCTGAGCACTTCCCAGCTCCTCTGGGAGCAGCCCCAGCAAGCCCCACACCCCAGCCCAGGACCTGCCTTCAGCCTCCTGCTCCTTGGCTCCAAATCCCAGCCTCAAGCACACAAAACCTCTCCACATCCCAGCTCACACGCCTTAGAACACAAGTCCCATTGAGCACACTGCTCCTGGAAACAGGACCAGCAGGAATGTGGCCTTCAGCCACCCCTGGAAGTGCCCTATAAACCCACCAGCAACATTCACAGCAGTGGAAACACCCAGGCTCTGCAAAGCAAATGGGCCAAGGTGGCTGCTGGAGCCACTGAGTCCCCAGGGAGAAGGATCTGTGCCAAAGTGATATGAGCCCAGGGCTGTAACCCTCCTCCTCCTCTTCTTTCTCCTCCTACCAGCCTGGGGCTGCGCAGCACCATGCACAGCCCCGTGAGCCCCCTGGGCACACAAATCCCATAAACTGCAAGTCCAGAAGCAACAGCTCCTCTCAGTCCTGCTTTGCTTTCACCTCCTGGGTAGCGGACCAGCAAGCAAGGTGGGTACAGGAAGGACCCCTCCCAAAACCTGTCGTTGTCCCTATCCAGCAGCCTCTGCCTGCATGCAGGAGACAGGACTAGGTGGAGACCTCCTTTCCCCAGGGTGTGGAATATGGGGACTACACCAAGGTGGGCTTCTGTGACTAAAAAGCCACCTCTGCCCTAGGTATCTGCTGGAGATGGTCCCCGGCTGCCCCAGCATCCCTCCCCGTGCAGCCAGCCAGGGCGCTCAACAGCTCTCCTGCCCTGAGCAGACACATCCCACCACCAGGGCCATGTCCCCCATGGGTGTAGGTGGCCCTGCACCACTGACCTGGCACATTTACACACACCCCCAGAGCAGGCGCTGAGCTTCCCATGCTCCGACGAGTGCAGGCTCCAAAGCAGCACTGGGAATGGTGACACAGCATCAGTGCCACGCTGGCTCCCTCCAGCCGAGGCCAGGTCTGCAGCATCCTGGGGTGCCCACAGAGCAAGGATTTTTCCCAAAGGAATTTTGGAGCCCAAAGACAGGGGATCTTTGCAAAAGCCCCTGTTACGACGCAGAGATGCTTCATGGCCCTGCAGCCCAGCCGAAAGGAGAGGGACCCGTCATACAAACATTCAGGGTGTTTATTGTCAGGATAGACATTTTTTTATATAAAAGAAGTGTTTAAAAATAGCACTACCCTGTTCTCAAAATGAAATATATATATACACACATGTAGATATTTATAGAATTATTACCATTTTGCTATGTGATAAAAAAAAAAAAACAAACATGATAATGACCGATTCCCAAACAATTCTGCCAAAACAGGGGCAAGGGGATCTGTCGATTCCTGCCGCCTGCTTTCCCGTGGGTGGGTGCACACCCGGGGCACCATGCTGGGAGCTGGCTGGGTGGCACACATCCCCATGCACTGCCCATAGCACCCGGCTGTCCTTGTCCCACCGCTCAGCAGGGTGCTGAGATGGCAGAAGCTCTCAGGGTGCGATCACTGCAGGTTTATTTTCTCTTGCAAAGCAGCTCGCTGGGGACCTGGGGGGGCTGCGCAAGGGCTGGTTCATCCCAGGGAAAAGGCAGGGTGTCATGTCTCCTCGTCCAACGCCCAGCCTGCCCACGCAGTCATCCCACCTCCTCCCAGTCCTCCCAGTTCGGAGGAACGAGGCAACAGCAACAGCTGAACCCCTTGGCTTCGCAGCAGGGGCTTTTGCTCACGTTCTTTTTTGTTTTGTTTTGTTTTTTTAGGATTTTCATTTTTTTTAAATACACTCCACATCCTCCTGGGATTTTGTGATACAAGAACAAACACTGATGCTTTACAATAACCTAGCAATAACAATGCCACGTAGCTACTGTATGTCCCCGTGCCCCGTCCAAGCGCTGCAGCCCCCTGCAAGGATCACTTCTTGTTGGCAATCTGCTTTTCCAGGTCTTCCAGTCTGGCCGTCATCTGAGCAAGTGCACGTGCTAAGGAAACACTGTGAGCCAGATGCTCTGGTGGGCAAAAAGCTTCTTCCCCTTGAAGGAGCCTAAAATTTTCCCCGCTCCCATTTACCCATCCCTCCCTTCCCTGTGTGCAGTCTGTCCCCAGGCTGCCCTGCACCCCGGCAAGCCCAGGCATCACCCCAAAGGATATTTTTCTCGGTCAGGCTCTGCAGGATGGCCACGGTGTTCGTCTGGAACTGCACCAGCGCCTCGCACTCGCACGGGCTGCGGATCTCCATCTCCCCTTTGCCCTCCTCTGTGACCGGGGGGAGTTTGGGTGCAGTCAGAGCCACGGCCCCACGGTGTCTGGCTCTGCCCTGCTCCCACACAGCATAAGTCCCTTGTCCCTGCAGCCACCAGATCTGAGCCTCAAGGCTCTCACCCCCATCTTCCTCTCTTTTTCCAGCCTCGCTCCTTTCCCAGGGCTGCATCCCTGTGAGCCCAGCAAACTCGCTGCCAGGCATCCCACCAGGCACCCCACGGAGCTGCCGCACGCATGGTCACAGCGTGCTGAGGACAGCCAGTGCCACGCTTCACTTTGCTGTCAAGCTGGGGTGGCAGGGGGCATGCTGACCCCACAGCTACAGCCCTGCGGGGGTTGGAAGGGACGTGGGGAGCCCCAGCCTGCCCCAGGGCAGGGAGACCCTCCCAGTAACCTATCACTGTCCTCCATGGTGCTCCCAGCAGCAGCAGAAGTGCCAGTCCAGACAAGGAGACAGGTCATCTTCGGAGCTGGGGCAGCATCCCTCAAGGCACTGTGTGACCTCAGTCTCTGCCCAGTGGCACTGGAATGGCCACTCAATGAATATTTTTGTATTAAACTCCCCAGCTTCACCTTCTTCTCTTTCAAATCCCTCCCCAAGACCCACCTCCCCAGTACCCACAGCAGCCTGGTGAGGTCCAGAGACAGCCTAGGCTCACACCAGCCCGGCTCAGCCCTGGTGCTACATGACAGGGTGACAGACACACAAACCCCCCCACCAGCTCTACAGGGAGAGGAGGGCTCCCCTAGCTCGGGGCTGAGCCCCCGCACTGTGGCCAGGAGCACTCACCTGGGCAGATGTTCAGCTTGAAGTTCTCCACGAGGTGGGTCATGGTGGTGAAGTCAGCCGAGTAGGAGAAGTGCTGCTCCACTGGCTCGGAGGCGATCGCTCTCAGCTCCTCTTCCACGGCCTTGCCGACACCCACAGCGAACATGACGATCCCTGCGTGGCAAGGAGGGATCCTGAGCACTCTGCCAGCCATCCCACACCAAGCAGCACCAGGGGAGCTGCCCCGAGGGAGCAAAGCCGAGGATGCAGGATTTTCCCATGGCAGATGAGGATGCAGAATTCCCCCTGGGCTTCCCAAATACACAGCAGAAATTTGGGAAGGACAGGGAGGAGTGTGGCAGCACTGCCCTGGTGCAGGCTGCTCCACGAAGGATGCTGCTCAGAGCACCCTGGGACCACTGCAGAGGCATGTCCACCCCAATGGACCCCAGCGATGCAACACCCGCAGGCTGGATGCTGCAGCCTCCCCCAGAGCCAACCACCTCAAGAAACCATCCTGGGATGCCCAAAGCACTGCAATGCGGGGTTCCCTAGCCCAAAGCACCTGACTCCTTTGCTCTCCTGGCCCATTCGGAGATGTCGTCCTGGGAGCGACCGTCAGTGAAGACGAGCCCGATTCTGGGAATGTTGTGGGAGAGAGGCCTGGCACCTTCCAGCTCGGAGAAGCTGTGCTCCACCATGTGCTTGAGGGCAAGGCCCGTCATGGTGCCTTTCTCCATGTACTCCACCTCCATCACCGCTTTCTTGATCTCGTCCGCGCTGTGGTACTTGTTGAGGGGGAACTCAGTGCGGACGCGGCTGGAGTACTGCACCAGTCCCACCCGCGTGCCGTGGGGGGACACCTCCAGCAGGTCCACGATGCGGTTCACAAACTGCTTCACCAGCTCGAAGTTTTGGGGCCGGACGCTCTTGGAACCATCGATCACCATCACCAGGTCAACGTGCCCGGCCCCGCACTCTGTGGGCAGAGGAAGAAGGTGAGAAAGGACCAGCCTGGCTGGGGCACTGTCAGGGTGAAGATGCCCAGGGCTGGGGCAGAGCTTGAAGACACCACGTGGACCCTCTGGATTTGCAGCCGGGGTGATGCCAGGAAGCGCGGGCAAAGAGTGCCCAGGGGTTTCAGCCCAAAAACCTCCACTGCCACCCCAGCATCCCCTGAAAAAGCTTTCTTGGGTCTCCTATTCCTTGAACCTTTCCTCAAAGCTCCTGTTGCATCTTCTGGGCCATGTCTCTGAGGACACAAGCCCACATCCATCCCAAGCCCAGCCAGCTCTTCGTCCTCCTTCCAACCCAGCTCAAAGTCCCACCTAGACCTAGTTTCAGGTAAGCCCTCACCAGGAGCACAGATCCCAGAGGAGGAGGACGCCAAGAGCTGCGTCCCGGTACTCACTGCTGCATGCCTTGCCATCAGCCTGGAGCTGCTGGCCCTCGGGGCACACGCAGCGGTAGGAGCCCTCCGTGCTCACACACTTGAACTCGCAGCCATGATCCACCCCGTTGCAGAGGTCAGTGGCTGGAAGACATAGGGCGTAGGGTTATCCCCGTCCAGATGGGGTGGCCCGGGAAGAGACCTTCCCTTGGGGACAGGGCAGGACATAAAGGTGTCTGCCGTGCCACCGTGCTGGGACGTACCCCTGCAGGACCGGCCGTCGGGCTGCAGCGTGAAGCCGCTGCGGCAGCGGCAGTAGTGCCCGTTGGGGATGCTCACACACTCGTGCTGGCAGCTGTGGTTTCCGAAGCTGCAGTAATCGATCACTGGTGAGAGAAGGAGAGGGGTGGGCAGAAAAGGGAGACTGAGAAGCAAGTGAAGGGATGGGACGGGAGAGGGACACTTACTGGAGCAGGTCCTCTTGTCCTGGTTGAGGTAGTAGCCCACGCGGCAGCGGCAGGAGTAGGAGCCACGAGCGCTGACGCACTGGTGCTGACAGCCGTGTCTCCCGTCTGCACAGGCATCGATGGCTGCGGGGGGACAGGACACCAGTCACCCTCCTGCCCCGGTCTCCCCAGGGCAGCTGAGCAGGGACTGCTCCAGGGCTTCCTGGAACCTCCCAGCACCTTGAGAAAAGAAGGAAAAGCTGCGGGGTGGTGGCCAGAACCAACTAATACCTCTTTGCACTCAAAATACAGGGGCAAAACACTGGGCACTTTGGTGGCAGGGACACGCACCGTCCCATACCCACTGCCCGCAGCTCCCTCAGGTGACAGCCAGCTATGCCCACACGAGCACCAAGTGTCCCATCCCAGAGAGGTGACCAGGATTTAGCAAAGCTGGATGTCCGCAGTCATTACAGACTCACGGGGCCGGGGGCAGCATCCCCAGTGAACAGAGCACCCAGGCTGCTGCTGGCCTCCCTGGGTCCTCTCCAGCTTCCCTCCATGAGACCTGCAACTACGAGCCCTCTGCAAGAGTCAGGAGAAAGGAAGGGTTTTTACGGGAACAGGTCTTTCCGTCCACGTTGAGCCTGTAGCCCGGGTTGCATTCGCAGTAGAAGGAGCTGGGGGTGCTGACGCAGCTGTGCTGGCAGCCGTGCTCCTGCTCCACGCACATGTCCACCCCTGCAAGACAGAAAGGGCATCAGAGCAGCCCACGGGCAGGTCGGATGTGCAAGGACTCCGGCTCCAGCATTGTGCCCTGTCCCTGCAGCCGAAGCCACCTGGACAACCCGCACGACCCCAGTCCTTCCAGTCCCAGCGCTCACCCACTGATCTCCAGTGCACAGACACCACACGAGGCAGGTTTCTGAACTCCCTCTGCTTTCTGATCTACCCCAGCACTAAATCAATGCTGAATATTAATTGACACCGTTGATAGCTTAAGCTGAGTAAGCGAAAGCTTGAGCTCAGCCAGAAGATGCTGAAGGAGCCGTGTCTGTGTCCGTGTGGCCAGGAGCCTGTGGAGCCGGCCGGGAAGCGGGCACCAGGGCAGGCAGGCGATGGACAGGGCGTTGTAAGCAAAGGCATCAGGAGCTCATCAGGGCCTTTGGGGGGGCAATACCTGGTCAGCCCTGGATCCCACACCCCGGCAAGCAGGGACTCACCATGGCACTATCGCAGCCCTGCAGGCAGGCATGTGCCCCTGGCTGGGAAATGCTGCCTGAAAGATGCTGGCAGCTGCCTTCTGCCCTCCGACAGATGCTGAAGCAGGCGAGCAAGGTCTTGCCAGCCCGCTGCAGTGCCAGGTCTCCAGCAAAGCCAGACAGCATGGCAGGGGACAGACAGGTCCCACCCTGTGAGCTCCCGACCCGTGCCAGCACGACCATGGTGTGAACCAGCCTCCCGGCTCCCTGCCGAGACCGGCCGGACGCTCCAGAGCACCTCCAGGCAGCCAGGGCTTTATTAAACACAAATGTGCGTGCAGCGGATGCCATGCACGTGTCTGCACGTAGGAGGAGACCCTGCTAGAGCCACGTCGAAATGTTTACGGGGCTCTGGGACATGTCACCCGTCCCCGTCACACCCAGGGAAACCACCTCCACATTTCCTGCTCTTTAATATTCCCATCACTGCTGCCATGATGTCCTGGCTTGGGGCAGAGCCACTGGGCACGGGCGAAGAAAAGCACTTGCAATGCTTTCAAAGCTTTCCTGATCTCCCCCCAGGAGAGGTGAGCAAGAAAAAAAAGGTTGCCTGTGCCAGCACTCCATCATGGAGGTTCCTTCCCTGTCCACATTGCTCCTAGCAAGGGCAGACACCCCAGACACCCCTCTGAAGGTCATCTTGCCTGGATGAGGAGCAGGCACCAGGGTCACCCTTGCCACCCCACAGCTCTCACCCACCGCAGAGCTTGTCCTGGAACTGCTTCCCGAACTGCTGGATGAGCTCGAAGGACTCCACCAGGAAGACGTGCTCCTCCAGCGGCGGCGAGGCCATGGCCCGCAGCGAGTTCATGTCTGCCCGCTGGATGCCCACGGCGTAGATCTCAATGCCAGCATTCCGGGCCTGGGTGGCCACCTCGGTGACACGGTCCTGGGGCCGCCCATCCGTCACGATGATGGCGATGCGGGGGATCTTCTTGTGCAGAGGGCGCGCGCCCTCCTGCGTGGTGAAGGCCACGTTCATGGCGTACTGGATGGCCAGCCCCGTCATGGTGCCCTGGGCCAGCGGCACGATGCTGTTGATGGCCTTCTCCATGTCTGCCCGCGTGAAGAAGGTCTTGAGGGAGAAGATGTTCTGCACCTGGCTGGAGTACTGGATCACCCCCACCCGCGTGGCGTTGGGACCCACGTCCAGGCTGCCGATGATGTCCATCATGAAGCGCCGCATGGTCTCGAACTCGAAGGGGCGCACGCTGCGGGAGCTGTCGATCACAAACACGATGTCCAGGGGACCCGTCCTGCACTTCAGGGCTGGAAGGGGACAAAGAGACAGTTCAGCTTTGTGTCTGCCTGGGGGGAGCAGGGCTGGGAGTGGAGACATCCCCGTTGGGTGGCTGGAGGGGCGCTCAGTGGGGGATGGAGAGGGCAGGTCTGTGCAGCCCCCATGGAGCAGCACTTTCCCACTGCCAAATAAACCCATGGAGGGTGCTGGCAGAGGGGGAGAAGAGACAACAGGCTGGGGAGACATGCCCTGGCTGTGGGGCTGTGGGGAAATGGCAATGTCCCCTCCTTCCCAACACTGTCCCCGCAGCCAGACCCAGCTCCTGCTCCCTGCATTTCCACAGCCGACAGCCCCAGGGGCTGCAGAAACGTCTCTCCATCTGCCGGCATCTGCCCTGGCAAGGTTTAGGCAGAGGTTTAGGTGGCGGCATCTTCATCTCTGCAGCAAATCAGAGCATTAAAGTGTGAAACAGCCCAGTGCCTCGTGCTGCCCTCCGCAAGCTGCAGCTCCCGCTCCAGACCCCGCACTGCACGGGTGGCACCAGAAAATACTGCTCTGGGCAATTCTTCTGTTCCCCCCACAGCTCCAGCCCCCTCTGGTTTTACCGCATTTTGCCAGTTTCTGCCTAAAACCAGGGCTTGCTTTGTTCTGTCTTTTTTTTTTTTTTTTAAGGGCAGAAAATGAGACAGTGCAAAGCACAGCTAAGGGCACGCACACGCGGGGACCGAGCCAAAGAGCCTCTCTTGGACATATGGGTGCAACTTCCAGTGCAAACCGGGAGAGTGTTTAGCAAACGAAATGCCAATGAACATATTTTGCTTGGCTTGTGTGTACCCAAGCCTGGGAGAATTTGGCCCTGCTGGTAAGCAAACACTCTTGAGTCCCCTTGGGATGATGCCCAGACCCAGGCTGTCATCTCAACTGCTCCGAAGGTCCCCGAGACATACCCAGCTCTTTTCTCCGTTCATTGCCTTCACTGTTTTCAAACTGGAATTGATTTAGTTCTCTCTGCCCTGGGAAGAGAGAGGCTGGTGCCCCTGGGTTTGCTTTGTCCCCCCTCTCAGGAGACCCATGGAGGGAGGGGGTTCCCCCTCACGTGGTCAAAGCCCATGGGCAGGAGGGTGACAAGCCCTGAGCTGGGCTGTGCCAAGGCTGAGGATGTGCCAGGAGCAAGTGGCACCAGACCCACCATGCTGAGGCCAGGCTTGGGCTCCCACTGCCCTGGGCAGCACTGGGAAGTTCGAGTCCCATGCCTGGGGGGTGGGGGGCTGTCCTCCATCCTCCTGGGGATGCCTCCAAAGAAGAGGCAGCAGGTCTCCCCATCTCAACAAGCAAGCTGTTCTTCGGGGGCTTCACTGTCCTGACACATTCCCTTCTCTCTTCTCCAGGCAACTCCCACTGACCAGGGCTCACCTGCAGGCTTTGGTCTGGCTTCCAGCGTCGTCAGGAGAAGCAGGAGAGAGGCAACGGGCAGGAGCTTCATCTTGGCTCTGTGAGACCACGTGGCTCTGGGGCTGGGGCAACTCGCTGCGGGGAGAAGATGATGTGCAATCAGTGCTGAGAGCGGGCTGAGCCGCGGGGCCACGCTCGCCTGTGGCGGGTGTCCCCAGGCAGTGCCAAAATCCCTGGAGCACCAGCAGCAGTTGTGACAGTCCCATCCCCAAACTTCTCTGAACCCACGTGGGACTTTTCCCATTCCAGGACTGGCAGTCTCCGCACAGCTAAATTTCATTACAGTAGCGACCAGCTGCCAAAGGGTCTGATTTTCTGCGCTGGGTGGAGCTGGCCATCGGACAAGCCTTATTTTCGCTTGCAAACCAGGCGGATGGGATGTTCAGCCAAATGCTTTTTCACTGGCGGTGCGGCTGCTCCCCGCAGCCAGCCGGAGAGTGGGAAAGCTGCACCCGGGGACGCGGAGCACCGGCCCTCCCGACACCCCCTCCGCAACGTGCTGGGAACAGAAGCCCCCAGATGAAATGCCAGCACGGAGAAAACCTGCTCAGAAGTCTCTCGAAGTCACTGGCAAAGACTGCTTTTCCCAAGAAGCTCCAGAAATTGATTCTCTGCCTTTTTCTAAACTCTCTCTAAACTCTCTCTTTTTGGAGAGCAGAGAGCAGCAGCCTCCGCAGGCACGGGGTGACAGGGTGCCTGTGAGATGGGCTTGCACCAGTCCCCCCACCCTGGGCAGAAGCACTGCCAGCCCACTACTCTCCTTCTTTGCAGGGAGGCATCACCCCGGGGGACCCCACCGCTCTCCCACCAGCTCTCCCCATCCTGCTGGCTTTTCCAAGGCAGGCTCTTGCACCCAACAGGTTTTTCATGTGTTTAAGGTGGGGGAAAAAGTATTTAGACCAGTTACCCAAAAACCTCAGCTTTTCACTCATCTCCCACCCTGCCCACTTCTGTCCTGCCTTACGCCTTTCCCTGCCCTTGCCTGGCTCCTGCAGGGACACGGATTTATTTGATTTATTTTTATTCCAGCTCTGTTTGGAAACCCAAGGTGCTGGGGGGTGGGAAATACCACAGTTAATGCAGTTTTCCCCGGGAGATGTGCAGTGCCCCGACCGGGCACGGATACTGGAAGGGTGCTTTTGAAAAAAGCACATGGAAATTCATTTTATCGGTAGTTATCACCGATATTTATTTAGCCCCAGGAGGTCTCAGTCGTAATTCATCACCAGGGCTGCCATTTAATTGCTCAGTGGTTACGTGCAGCCCTGAACCTAATGCATTCGATAGCAGCGACGCTGATAATAGGTTTCACAGCTGCATCTTAAAATTGTCTCCAGGCTCAGTGTTCACACCTGAAAAATGACATTGAAGAATCAGAAGGACAGAAAAGGGCTACAAGAGGGAACTGGGATCCAGAATACCAGTCTCAAAGTGGGAGACATGGCCTTTTCCTGGGGAGGGCAAGCAGCCCAGCCAGCCCGGGATGCGCCGTGGGCATCAGGAGCTCCTGCAGAGCCGTGCAGTGAAGGGATCGCTCCGGGCTGGGAGACGAGGGAGGCTGCAGCGTGGCAGGTGTCTTCTAGGAAGCCAAAGGACTGAGGTGAACATCGCTTTGTGGCCGGGAATGCTCTAATGCCTGTGCCCCCTCACAAGAGCACCATGTGCAAGCGGAGGAGCAAACAGCCCCTCCTCTCCCAGCTTCATTTTCCCCCACAAAATTCTTTTTCCAGTGATTTTTTTTTTTTTTTTTTTTCTGGGAGAAAGCACTCAGTAACCACTAAATATTTTGGGGACAGCTATGCCACCTATAATGTTCCTGCAGCTCTCCAAGCCTCCCTGCAATGGCAGGCTGGCACGCAGCCTGCCTCTCGCAGCATCCAGATAGCTTCAAAGCCAGCCCGGAGAGAGGAATGAGCTCTTGGGCCAGGAACCAAGGAGGAGAAAACCAGTTCACGACTGATCTATTTTTAACAGCATCTCAGCTTTGGATGAAGTCTTGGCACTCCCCGCAGCTGGAGGAGCTGATGCTGCCTGGACAGGGCAGGGCACAGCGGCTCAGCCGTGCATCCAGCACCGGTCCCACCAGCGGAGACCCAGGCTGGGACACTGCCCTGGTCCCCAATTCAATATAACGCCCAGCCCTGCCACTGATGGGGACGGAGAAGCAAAGTTGATGGGACAAATGCCCCCGAGTATCCCTCCCACCATCCTGCGCCGGGCAATTTCCCCTGCGCCTTGCCGTCCTCTCTCCCCCAGGGCTGGCTTGCAGCCCAGCGGGGGTGTCCCCCCCCAGCCCAAGGGTCCCATGTCCCCCCCCAGCGAGGCCCCTGCCACCAGCCAGGAGTGAGGGAGATGGGTGGGAAGCGAGCGGCTGGCAGGCAGGTGCTGCGAGGTAAGGCAAACACGGCGCCGGCCGTCGCGCCGGAGACCTTGAGATAACGCTGAGCTATAAAGGAAAAAAGGTGCAGGCAGGGTGAGTGCTGCCGGCCGGGCTGGCTCTGCTGAACCCCGTGGTGGCCGAGCCGAGAGGGACGCTCGGATCATCCCCTGAGCTTTCTGAGCAACACAAGGAGCAAACCAGCCGTTGCTTGTCCCTGCTGAAGGAGATGCTCAGCACATGGCACAAAGAGGGTGACCAAGGGAAGAGCCACACGTAAGGACGAAGGGACAGGAATGATCTCAGCCTCCTCTCGGCTCCCCTCGTGATCTCAGACAAGGAGGAGACATGGAGATGAATCCGCAGATGCAAATAGGTAAGCCAGCACACCTTCCCTGGGCACCTTCCCTGGCAGTGCCGCCCCCCAAGGTGCTCACATCCCTCCCCTCTCTGCCGCTTGTCCGTCTGCTCCCCCTGCCAAGTGCTGAGTCTCGGGAAAAACAGCCGCTTCGGGTTTCAGCGTGGCCTCCTTGGCAGCTCTCTCCTGGCTACAGGTTACCAGAAACGCTCTGAATATTCCCCTTCTGGTTCATCCGCCCCGGTCGGACTCGGGTGCACCCTCCCTTGGGCAAGCCCAAAGGACAGGGCACGGCACGGAGCGGGGTGAGGGATGCAGCCAGCTCCGTACCCTCCCCACTGTTACAGGGGTGGGGGCTTTATGCATTGAATTGTAGAGGGAATGAAGCAGATGGAGAAAGAAGGGGTGGAAGGCTCAGGAGATGGCAGTGGATTCACAGCCCAGGAAAAGCCCTGACCGTAGTGTCAGGAGGAGGAAAGCAGGTTGTGGACCATGGCTATGGAATCACGAGCCAGGTCTCACGTACACACACATGCAAGACTTTGTATATCTGGGCACATCAGCTTTTAGCTGAAATTTTTACGACAAAACACATGACTCCATCCACCTGCCTGGGCTTGGCAGATCTGTGGCACGTTGTGGGAGCAGCAGCAGCTCTGCCCTTGGCTCCAGACCCCACGAGAAGCCAGCACAGGGGATTGCCATGAGTTGCAAGGAGTAGGGAACAGCCAGGGGTCTCTGACCGAGCACGCTGCTACCCAACATGAGTGAAGCCAGAGGGCTGTCCCATGCAGCGTGCCCATGTGCCTGGGAATGCATGGCAGGGGTGCACGATACTGATTCCACACGTGCTAACACCCAACAGCACCTATTTCTGTGCTGGAAACCTTGGCCCATGGTGGAGCAGCCCTAGACGTGATGTTCCTGAGACTCACCCATCTCACCTGCCTCTCCACGTGCCCTGTTCTGTTCTGCAGGGCCATTCTTTGTGGAGACCCAATCAGGCTGCTTTGGCAGGCCATAATTCAACTCCCACGTGACTGTTATTTGACAAAAGTGTCAAAAAAGCCCCAAAATAGAGGGGCTGTCAGGAGCCCGGACACAAACTCCTTGTGCTTAGGACACTGGAATCCTGCCAGGACAACAACAGAAAGACAACAAGAGCTGGCCTCAGGCTGAGGGACAGGGGGACACATTTGCATCTGTCCTTGGTGGGACAAGAAGTCACCCTTTGGGTCCATGCCCAAGAGAAAGACTGCCCAAAAGTGCATGTAAGACCAAGAGAGGATGACAGAAGCGTGTCTCACCCCAGACATGGGGGACAAGGAAGTAACCAGAGCTGCTGGGAGAGATACAGACAACTTACATCAACTTGGAGGCACCTCTTGATGCCAGATTTTTGCTGTGAAAACCCTGATGGACCATTGGCATGTTGTCTGTATATTTGCAAGACCCTCAAGCCATCTGAACGGATGAGGCCCAGGGCAGTCATGGAGCTGGATCCACCCTCTCCTGGGAGGCTTGCCAAAAGGTTGGTTTCTTCCAGCACAAGCCACAATCTCTAGGCACTCCCTGCCTGCAAGTGATGGCTCTCAGTGGTGCCTCTGCTGCCCAGGAGCACTGAATCCACTCTCAGGACCATTTTACAGGCAGCCTTGACCTTGCACTCCATCACAGTTCCAGCATCTCAATGCTCATCCTCCGCAGCGGCTGGGTGACAAGTGGCAACTCCCACTAGAGAGGACAGCACGAGGTTTTCAGAGCAAGGAAGCATCAGGGAGCACAAGCACATCGAAACCAGGAAAATGGCATGAAAACATTTTCACCTCCCTTTTTAAGGACTGCTGTGTCCTTGGTTCTTCCCAAGGACACGTGTGGGAGAACAGGAGCAGACTCTTTCCAGGACATGGCAGTACTCTCTGGTTACAACGCTACAGCAGCTTTACTGGGCCAGGTGCCACCTGGAAGGACACATTGTTTGAAAAAACAAAAAAACAAAAAAAAACCAAGGCTGCGTTTCTCAAACGGCACATCACGGCTCCAAACCCAACAGGAGCAAATCCTCAAGGAGTGCTGTAACAGGAAAACCTTGCTGGAGGCGGAAGGGACTTCTCTTTTTCTCCCTTTGCTCCTGTAATGAGCCAACTCCCTGTTTCACGGGCCCCACTCCTGCACTCACTAGGATTAGCATCTTTCGCAGGGAGGGCAGGAGGAAGACGGGCTTCTTGTCCAGGTCCGTTTGCAGGCTGAGTGACAGATGTCTTCATCTCGCAGCTCGTGGACTTAACATCATACACGTCCTGACAGGCTTGTCAGGATGACATCTGAAGTCCCCTTGGGAGGGAAACGCTGGGTGTAGCAACAGACAGGGAATCCCCTTCTAGAAGTTTCCCACGCCAGCGCACGGGGTCTTTCTCTGCCGCCAATTTATTCCTAAAAGACCTCCCAGTGCTCTGCAGCACAGGCAGGAGGAGAGCCCTCGCCCAGCCAGCCTCTGCTCCCAGACACGCTCCACCTGGGCTGCTGCGGCAAAAGCTGGCAAGAATAAGTGCCATATTCACTTGCAAATTAGACACGGCCTTTTGAAGCCCGTGTTAAAGATCTAGCCAAGAGGAAAACACGGTCAGCCAAGCCCCCCCCTTCTACTAAACATGTCAAGAGACGGCTCCTATTTCGTTTCTCTGGTGGCATTTCTCTGTTCCTCTCGGTCCCACTCAGGACCTTAGGCTGCGTTTGTCCCCTGGGCTGCACAACAGGCAGGCTCGGCTCTGGCTCCTAACTGGTATTTTAAGCAAAACAAGAGGGATCTTGGAATACTTCTAGATTTTGATGAAGAGCGATCAACAGGGGAAAGACCCACCTTACTGACTCTCTTTAAAAATCAAACGTTCTTCTGCAAACAGGGCCCTGGAGGACAGCTGAACTGGGCCAAGAGACTTCAAACTTTGGAGGGAAGGAGGTCTGGGCCATCCAGAAGCTGAGGCAGCAATCCACTGCCCAAGTTCTTGTTTTGGGAGGAAGGTGTTAGAGAGCATTTTTTTCCCCCCAGAAATATGCATGTTCAACCGCAAAGGAAAGGGAAATAGCCCAGAGCAGCTCCTGGGCTGGTGCAGGGGTTGTCAGGAGAGCCGGTATCTCTAAGCAGTGAGACTGATAGGTACCAGCAGGATGTCTGTCTCCTGAATCTGCTGGGACCAATATCCCCAACTGACCTCCAGCAAGCTGTCACGGCACAGACGACCACAGAGAGCGCCTGCTATTCCAGCCCCGCAATCATGGACTCATTGCCTGACCTCCTTCTCTAAATCTTTATATCATATTTCTCACTCTGGAGACGTGACTCAATGTGTTGGCATAAGGAAACACGCCAGGAGAATACTCTTGTGCCTCTTCCCTTTATCCTACCCATCCTGCTGTGTGTTTAATTGAAATAGCAGAAGGCAAAGAGTATTTGGCGCCCACAGAAAAGCACGCGGAGACTTTTTGGCCCTCCTCAAGAGAGAAAAGCAAGTTGGCAGAATTCTTTGTCTAGAAACTTTTCACAGGGAGAACCCCAAAGGTAGCACGAGAAACTGCTCCCACCAAACCTCACGGCTGCCGGGTCCCTCTGACAGCAGGATGGCAGGAGAACTGCTGTTCCAGCACCAGGAGGCCATCAGCCCGTAGGGAGATGCACCAGAGAAGAAGTCCCACCAGAGCGGCAGTCACTGCTGCCCACACTGAGGAGCAGGTGCCTTGGGGACCCTTGTGCTTCAGCATCATCCTCATGCGCTCAACCTCACCTGCAAGGCGAGAGATCAGAAGTTTGCAGACAAAGAGACGCAGGCAAAGGCAGGAAGTTGCTAAGGAAGAAGGATCCAGCCTCCAGTAAAAAACAAAAGGAGGCTGAGGGGAGACCTTCTCGCTCTCTACAACTCCCTGGAAGGAGGGTGTAGCCAGGGGGGGTCCATCTCTTCTCCCAAGTCACAGGCGATGGGACAAGAGGAAATGGGCTCAAGTTCTGCCAGGGGAGGTTCAGACTGGATATTCGGAAAAATTTTTACACTGAGTCATTAAGCATTGGAATGGGCTGCCCAGGTTAAGGCACCATCCCTGGAGGTATTGAAAAGACGGGTTGACATAGCGCTTAGTTTATGGTCTAGTGATGGTTTTTCATCAGAGTTAGGTTGATGGTTGGACTAGATGATCTTAAAGGTCCCTTCCAACCTAGACAATTCTATGATCCTATAATGGTTCTGTGCTGCCCAAGAACCAGAAAAGCTCCAGACACAGGGTGAGGCACAGCAGCCCAGAGACATCCCGCGTGGAAACCAGCCCCTGGAGTCTCAGTGAGAACCGGAGCACACCCCCGGACCCTCCCCTGCTTTAACAGAGGCGTGTTGAAACCCTTTTACGTTTAGCCAGGAGGGGAGAGGGGACGGAAGCCTTCAAAGTGCTAAAAATGTTACTTGACACCTAAAGGCACATCCGCGCTGGAGGACCCTACAGAGGGGCGATTCTTGCCAGCCCGCAGCAGGCAACGGGCAGCGCGGAGCCCGGGTCCCCCAGCCCCATTGCTCAATGGGGCCCTTATGGCAGCGGCCACAGCCCCCTCCCACCCAAGGCAGCCCAAGCCATCAATTTGCTACTGTTTGGGCCCAAAAGCAGAGAAAACCCACACGATTACCAAGCGGCACGGCTGGAGGAGATGCGTGTGACATCTGGCACGAGCGGGACCGACTGTTTCAGGGGGAATTTTTGGTTGATTTTTATAAATTTCTTTATAAGCGCCACACAATCTTTTTGTTTTGGTTGGGTGGGTTTTTTTGCTGTGTTTTTTTGCTGTGTTTTTTCTAGGTGCCATTAATTCACTCGTGGTAGGACTTGTCTGTAACTCTCATGTGCCTGCAGATACAAACGCTACTTCTCTCCCCCAGCTCCGTGCTCCAGCCCTATTCATCAAGCATTTGTAAATGGCATTTTATGAGCGCTGAGTTTTTAACAAGGCAGGCACACTGCTCGGGAGGCGGACAAAGGGGCCCCTATTGGAAACTTTAAAGATGTTTAAACAAAGGCTTCTCTTGAAAACCTTTAACCCCTAATGCCAACCTCAAGGGAAATGCTATGTTATGAGCAACGGGAGCACAAACATCTTCTGTGACCGCAGATTGCCTACAACGGGCTGCCTTGTTGGCTTCGCCTTTTCTGTTCGCTGCCGTCGCCAGCGAGGGCAGCTCCCGAGCCCATCTTGGACTAATCACATCAAATTTCTTTCATTCTTTGAGAAAAGAAAAAAAAAAAGAAAGTTACGACTTCCACAAAAATCAACAACAGCCTTTTGCAGTCGGATGCAGCCATACCCTGCCTGCTTTGACGGCAAGTGTCATTTTACTACAGACACCAAGATCTCTCGCGTGCTCTACAGATGGGAATTTGTATTTCGGATTAGGCCAGATTTACCCGTCTGCTGGTGGCAAATATCAGGGCTGAGATCCGAGAGCAGATTCCTCCCCCCCCCACACACACTTTTTGCTGATATCAAATGCCAATCTAATGAATCCCTGCCGAGATCGCAAGAATCTGCTTGTGAAATGCAGTTTCTACTTGTTACGGAGAACCTGCACGCTCGCTGCCTGTGGTTAACTGCTCCTGCTCTTGGAAAAGAAAAATATCTTCACTATCAAGAGACGCTACAGAGGGTCCCACAGGGAGGGCCTCATAGTAACTTTATATAGTTTATTAACTGGGCTTGACTGAAGCAAAAATCCTATGGGTTTAGGCAGAAGAGGTACAGTTGTGTGCCTCATCTCAGAGACCGGGCTCTGAACAGGTTCCTTGTCCTCTTACCCTCGCCCCCAGTCCCACTGCACACACGTGGTGGCTTCCTTCAAACTGGGACAGTCCCGTTTCCATCCTGGCCTCCTCACCGACACCGGTTCCCGCTCTGGAGCCCAGCCTCCCGGATGGATTTGGCACCTCCCTGCACGGCAGCAAAGGTTATCCTCACAGAACGAGGGAGGGAACCCCAGCAGAGCACGGGGTACGCCGCCACATCCCTTATCTGCTCAGCTCCACGTATCCCTGGCGGCTGCGTGTCGGCGCAAATACGACGAGTGCGGAATAATCTCATTTTCCCAAACGAGTTTTCCCACGTAATTGCTCAGAAGTGCCCAAAGCTAATTTTTCCTTGTGAAAGGGCCGGAATCGCAAGCCAAAGGTGGGGGGGTTGCTGGTGCCAACGTATTGACGAGTACGCACAGACCCAGTTTTCCCAGTCGTGCAGGAACAGCGTGCAAGGAGCGCCGGGCACACTTTTAGGCTTATCTTTTTGGAGGATCTCGCTCTCTCTGTGGCTGGGTGCGCCTTGCCCGGGGGTACCAGCCCCCCCTTATTCCCTGCTAACAGAGATCCTGGGCTGTATCAGCAGGAACCTGCCCGAGAGCTGGGGAAAAGGTGAGCGGAGCAGACGGCAAACTGCACCTCGCCGACGTCCTCCTGGGTGACAGAGAGGGGCACCATGTCCCCCGGGAGGGAGGGCCACCACTGGCACCGCTACCGGGCGGCAAGAGCACACAGCCGGGGGGGGGTGCTTCGCGAGGGTTCCAGCCCCCAGCTTTTTTGGGGGAAAAACGCACCTTCAAGGATCTGCTCCTTCACCCCCTCCCGGCTTTGCTTTCTGCCCCTCACGCCCAGCAGCGCTGCCCCCCCTTCTCTGCCAGGGAAAAGCGCCCCCCGGGGACGCTGCCAACCCCCGTGGGGGTGGGGGGGGGCCGGGCTCACCCTCACCCCGCTCCTCTCCCTTCCCTTCCCGCAGGGGCGGTGGGACCCGCGGAGCCCCTCACTCACCCGTGCCGGTCGCGGAGCCGCTCCCCGCCGCGCTGCTGGCTCAGGTACGGCGGGCGCGGAGCTGCGCGGGGGGACGGGTCGGTTGCGCGGTGCTGCGCGGGTCGGTGCGCGGGTCGGTTGCGCGGTGCTGCGCGGGTCGGTACGCGGCGGCGGCAGCGCTG
>JAOXNO010000005.1:11109793-11126696 GCA_028565335.1 Limnodromus scolopaceus
CCCCTGACTTCCAGTGCACTGCCAAAATCCACTGCCTTAGTTCCTGCCCTGCTCTCCTCTTCCCCCCGGCTTCCACATAATGCCCAACTGTGTGCGAGAGCAGCCGAGTCCCAGCTGAGACCTCAGGCTCTGAAAAGCAGGCTTTTAGCGTGAGCTCCGAGCGCCTGGCCCGTGCGGTGCCGCTAACACGACACTGAACTAACACTGCACTACAATCAAAGCATTTTAATAATCTAATATAATAAATGTCAGGAGGAGTGAATAATTCCCTGTAACCCCGAGGAGGCCGTAGGTGCCAGAAGGAGCCAAGTGGGTATATTGAGCTGCTTTAGCAATAGCCCTTTGACTTTCTGAAGGTAAATTTAAACCAGATGATGGAGGCTGGGTGGTCGCCTCGGTGGGCAGAATGGGGAGCACTGTTCAGAAGTGCGTCACTGAAACAATTTGGCCCCCAAATTTGGAAGGCAATGGCTGCAGAGAGCGGACAAAGGAAAGAAAAACAAGTTTCTCAGTAGTCGTTCCTCCAGCTAGACATCAAACCTGAAGAGCTCTGATCTGTTTACCTGCCTTTGGCATGCACATTCCCGCTTTAAGCAGTGAGTAGCATGTGGATAATTATTCCAGAAGGCTCTTTAATAAGCTCTGGGCAGGAGCCCATGTGCCTCTGGTGTTATGTCCGGATGGCAGGGAGCAGCGATACCGGCACAAGCCTGGCCCTGCCCCGAGCTGGTGCCGCAGGAGGCTCTGCGGAGCAGGCGTTGCTGCTGGCCACGCTGTCAGCACACGTCTTAATCCACCAGGTTTTGGCAATTTGCTCCTGAACACTCCCTGCCGCTGCCTGGCCTCGGTACCAGCCTCATCCTTGCTCTGCCGAGAGGCTCCCTCTGGCAGCGCTTGGCCCCGCAGCTCTACGAGGATCGGCGTTTCCCCAGCTCACCATGAGCCATATGGATGGGTGCTGGTGGGTGACACTAACAGGGATGGAACGTGGGTCCCCACAGCTGAGACACGAGCAAGGACCCACAGCTACGCTGCTCATTTTGCACTGAATACTGAATGGTGAGACCCACAGGGAAAAAATTCACGCGCCCAGCCTGGTTCTCCCCTGCTCTGTGCCCGTTGCCTCTGGCAAACCGAGGGTGAAATGCAGCTGGACGGAGCCAGCAAGGTTTAATACTCATTTTTCACCATTTTGTACTAGTGTAAAAGAATAGCCAAGGTCAGGCCAACGGGCAGCCTTTTCCTTGGTGTCTTTCCACATTCGTCCTGATCGCAATCAGTAGTTCTGTAAAAAAAAAAAAAAAAGGCTTTTGCAGAGAGATTCCCAAATGGTGCTTTTAGATGAAGGGAAAAATAGCAAAGGTGGATCAAAGCTGACATCCCACTTGGCAATGGAGCAGGGAGACAGCTGCAGATGATTGCTGTTATGGAAAAAGATAAAATAACTTCCTTACGGGATCTCTTCGGCTGCGCAGAGGTATAAACCAGTCGGTAGATATTCTTGCTGAAAAGCTTCACTCCAGCCTTTCCAAGTAACTCGCCCTAGAGAAGGCACTGGTGGGATACTGGTTGATAAAGCTCAACTTCAGCAAGAGTCCCCCAGATGGAGGGTCGGAGGGAACAGATCCAGCCCTGCCCTGGGAGCTGTTAAGGGCGATCCAAGGGGCTGTCTGGCAAAGGAGCTCCTTTTGCCTTGTTGAGAGTGTTGGCCGGGGCTGAGCCCAGGGCTCAGAGCCCCAGAGCACCGGGGCTGCCACGGGGAGAGGAGCTGGGTTGCAGTGTGTGCTCTGCGGTCAGGAACGGGCTTGCTGTGGCCATAAAACATTAATTTCTGAGACACAGAGCGGCAGCTAATGCTGTGGGTGACACTGGCACTGGCTGTAAATCTGATTTTGGCAGAGCTCTGTGGATTTATGTTTGCCGGCGAGCCAGCTAACACCTCTAGGATAAAGAGCTGAGAACAAGGAGGGCAGGAAATTATATTGCCCAAACACAGCGGTGATGGGAAAATCTGTGGAGTGAAAAGCATCACGTTCCCATGGGACTAGCCAGAGGAGATGCTGGTTAAATATTCGCTTGTAGGGAGATGTGTTTGTCTTCCATGCACAAGCAGGAGAGCATCGGCTCCATCCACAGTGTGGGAATGTGGGAAGTGAAGGGATAGAAGCTTAAGGCTAATTGTAGCATGGGTCCTAAAAGCTGTAAAGGGCACAGGCTCTTTAAAATACAGGTGTTGCACTGGGAATAGCAAAACTGGGTGATGAACTGGTCACTGCTTGGGATGGCTTGGGTGATTGCTGCTTCTCTCCCTTGGAGCTTGCTCTGGCCTCTGAGCCCAGCAAGAGGTTACCGTGGCCTGTCTTGGGGCGCTTGATGGGACCCGATTCACCTCTCTTCCCACATCTGATCGTTCATGCACTCAGTTGTTCTCCATTTCTAGCCCATTTAAGAGCAAGAGAAGCTGTTTTTAATGGGGGTGCTCCACCGAGTGCCTCTTCCAAGATTTTCCCTTGCAAGAGCCTCCCCATCCTTACCGCTTCTTTGAGTGATCCCGTGGTGCTGCCCACAGTCCCCATCCATTTTCTTCTGGTGGATCAGCAGTGTGCTTGGGGGTTCCCAGCCTTCTCTGGCCACTGCTTCTCTCTGCCTCAGATGTTAGGACATCACAGTGTGAAGTGGTCATGAGTGACCCCAGCAGCCTTGGGAGGGTCAAGAGCCAGAGCCTGAAGCCAGTTCCCATACAGCTTTCTCCCTCCTGAGGATCCTGGACCTGGTGTGGGTCTGATGCTCATCCAGGTGGGTCCAAAAACACCCCCTTGGGCATGTAGAACTGAAACACAGAGGCATTGTCCAAGTACCAGCAGGCACAAACACCCCTTTGGAGCAAGGCAAAGGAACTCAGAATATGGAAGAAGTCAGCTCAGGCTTAAATCAAAACTTTGTCACAACCAGCCAGGCTGGGTCCGCTTGGTAGGACCTATTTCTCCTTAGTGAGCCCAGCTGCAATGTGCCAGACATCAGCATGTTGAGGGTCTCCTGCCCAGAGAGCATCCCTTTCCTCTTCTTTGGTTCCTTCTTATCCTGTCAAAGGTACCTGGGGGGTTTAGGGGAGTTCGGTAGAGCAGGAGCTGATGGTCCTCAGACAGGCAGGCTTGCCTCCTCTGAAAGCAAGTCAGCATCACAAAAGGTCTCCCGAGTAAAAAACCCACAACCCTCCCCTCTCATCCCCCGGTTCTTCTGCACGTGTCCCAGGCAGCAGAGCAGGGCACCTCGGGCTTGGACCCACCTCATCTCTCTCCAGCCGGTTAACGCCCAACCTACTAAGTTAGCAGAGTTAAATTCCGGGTGCACGGGAAACTCCTTCTAGTTAATAGAGCAGAAACAATCAGCAAACCCACCCACTTCTTAGGTCTCAGAGAAAAATGCAGCGATTCTCACCCAGCAGCCCTTGCAGAAGCCAACGAGCAGCTCTTCCTTGCGTGGCAGCTCCCCAGCTGCACTCACGGCTCAGCAGCATCGTTTCCCAACTCCACCAAAAAGCCATTCAGCAACAAGCACATCAGGTGGAAAAACAAATTAATGATCACTTAGAGCACTGCCACCATCGCGTGGGACTGGAAGTCTTAGAAATGTGCATTTTAGAGCTATAAACTGTGTCTGTTTGATTGAAAACTGATGAAGCTGTTATTCAATTATGCAAAGTTTTTATTTTTCAATGCCAACCGTGGTTGTGCAGCAGCTGAGATGTTCTCCGAGCTCCAGGGCTTTCCGACAGGAAAGCTTCCTCACCTTCCCCACCCCGTCAGGCTGGAGACGGAGGGAGGTCCTGGCTCCCGGCTTGGGGCAGGGCTGGTGGGGCAAGGCGAGGAGCCCGGTGCTGGTGTTACAGTGCTGGGGAACCGCTCTCTTGTAGCTCCAACCCGTACCAAACCAACCTGCTTCGAGACGGCGTGCGGAGGTACCTGCAGCTGCCAGCAGACCAGACGGTATTGATTCTGCACGCCAAGGTGGCACAGAAGTCATACGGCAATGAGAAAAGGTAGGAGATCGCTCCAGCTTCTCCGGTGGCCACTTCCAAACCCAGCTACCTAAAGCTCCGTTTCAGCCTGGCTGGATTTCTCTGATCTCAGCTGGTGAAGCAAATGATTTGACAAATCCCCTCTCCGCCCATTCATGACCTCTTTGCATCTAAAACTACTCTTTGGTCTTGAACTAATGACATTAACCCCACACCTGCATCCATCCCAGTTAGACATTCCCAGCAGTTAGGCTCCTCCCATGACTCACAGGAGGTCAGAAAGATGAAGTAAAAGAAGGAAATAAACTATTCAAGCAGAAGAAGGGGAAAGGTTAGTGCTGTGGAAATCTTGTCTCAAAATCTGAGCGGCCACAGCAGGGACTGGGGCGTTTCCATCAATGCCCACAGTCTCCACAAAGCTGCTATTTTAGAAAATCCTTCCCGTGCTGCAAAAACACCTCGAGGTTCTGGCTCGAATCTCCAAAATTGCTACTCCCGGGCAGTGACGTCAGACTGTGGCACTGTAGTATAATTAATCCCCCATTAATCCTTGTGATATAAATAATCCTGGGTTATTACCAAGTGTGGGGTAGCTGTGAGGCGACGAGCTCTCCCTCTGAGGCACAACCGCACCCGGACCCCAGCGACCCCAGGAGACAGCTCTAGGCTGTGCCTACAAAGTCCTCATTGCATCCACCTCCTGCCAGGAGCTGCTGGTCCACAGATAAAGGTTTTATTTCGGGACGGGGTCTCCCAGCCAGGAGGGAAGCCCCTGTGTCACTCAGCCTTCAGGACAGCCTCCTCCCCCCCCTGCTCCGGACCCCGTGCAAGGGGTGGGTGTGAAAAATCAGATGTCAGGTCTGGAGAAGGAGAGAAAACCAGCACAAGTGCTCCCAGGTTAAAGTTTAAAGGTGCTGAGGCTGTTTTCCTTCATGGTGGGAGCCAGGGGCCCGTACTGTGGATGACTTGTTTAAATAAACCCGTGCCGAGGACTTTAGGGCTCTGAAATACCCACACTCCCCCCATTGGTGTTTTCTCTGGTAGTGCTTTACCCAGTATCAATAGAGGATGAATTTGCACCATTCACACAAGTGCAAAGACAGTGGAAACCCAAATAAAACACAGGAAAATAAGTTTCCAAAACCCTGGCTATACATTTATTTGCGTTGGGCTCCAAACCTGGCTGTGAATGCGAACTCTGTTCCCGACCGGCCGAAACTCCCACACGGCAGGCGGGCAGAGGCAGGGGGACTGATCCCTCCGTGGCTCGGGGCAGGAGGGGGGCCAAGGTGCCCTGTCCTCCCCTCCCGGGGCCATCCTGTGGCCGGTGGGCTTGTGGCCACCAGCGGCACCGACAGATGTGGCAGCCACCCCAGACTGGGGCTGGATGCTGCAGCTGGAGGCAGCAGAGCCCCAGTCCTCTGGCCAGCCCTGTCCGTACCCCCCCAGCCGGTCTCCCCACTGCAACACCACGTACCTCCCAGGGTGCAGGGCTGCTCCCGGTGCTGGAGAGCTCTGGGGGAAGGTCTCTGCCCTCAGGGCAGCCGTCCTGTCACCCCCGAGCACCTTTTCTGGATGCTGAAGTGCGGTAAGGAAACGTCCTCTCGTCTCTGCAGGTTTTTCTGCCCCCCACCTTGTGTTTACCTGAGCGGGCCAGGATGGAAGTTAAAACAGGAGCAGATAAAAGGTAAGCACAGGGTGGCAGCTCTGGACATCTCCTCCCTCCCTTCCCGTGCCATGGAGAGCTGTCCTCCGCCTCTGCAATGGAGAGGGTGACCCAGTTTATTTCTTTCCCCTACCCAAACTTCTCTGTCCCCCTCGAGGCTGAGCCCTCCAGGGTCCAGACCCAGGGAGGGCTGGAGCCCAGGCCACCCACCGCCTGTGTGGGGGCTGGAGGGTGCTTCTCCCCATCTCTTCCAGCCAGGGACCTGGGAGAGGCGGGATTTCGGGTGTGCGGGTACATGGGGCTGGACAGCATGGGCAGCAGCCTGATGGAGACCCAGAAACTCAGCTTCGAGGAGCAGCCAGATGCAAAGGTAATGCCCGCTGCTCCCTGGGGGCTGTGGGGACCTCAGTCACGCAGCGGCTGGGCTTTCCCTGGTGTCACCCCACACCCAGGGATGTCACATCGTCCCCTTCCTCGGGGTATTGTGGTCCTTCCTTCCTTGCCATCGCTCCCCGCTCCTACTCTGCCTCCCTGTTGTGGCATATGGCCGAGCAGCTGGGGAGGGTCCCCTGCCTTGCAAAAAGCCCCATCTTTCTTCGGGCACCATCTTTTCAGGTCAACATCCCTGTGGCAGGCAAGCTGCCAAAAATTGCACAGCTCCCTCAGCCCCGGTACCTTCTCCCGATGAGCAGCACCGGCGCTTATGGCAAAACGAAAGCCCAGTCTTTCCTTTGCAGATAAAGAGCCAACCCCCCCCCCCCCCGATCGATCCCAAAGTTCAAGAGCTTCAGCAGAGATCTGGCATCTTTGGACAGAGGGAAAAAAAGAAATGGAAAAAAAAAAAAAGCAGCAGCATTATCTGGGGTCCCCGAAGAGCACAGGGTCTGAGCGGGGCCAGAAACCTTACAGAAAGAGCCTTTGTTTGCAGCGCTTGCATTGCTGCTAAAGCACGGCCTATCGGCCAGGACGGCGGGGAAACCATAAACCCAGGGTGATTTCTCATGTTATGTGGGATAAATCACACGTGAACATTCGTTTCCATGAGGAATTCTCTGCCCCCAGTGTAAATAAAGCCTCTGCCGATCCCCAGCTCTTCACTCCACCTGTAATAACATCTCTGGCCGCTTCCCCCTCTAACTGACCCGGGGCTCTTTGAAAGGGTGCTATTATGTCCTCACGGGGTGGTGAGGAGGGTGAAGAAGGCTGGTGGGGCTGGGCTGGAGCTGCCCCCAGCCCCTCTTTGCCCCTGGCAGGGCTTCGGCTGTGCCAAGGCGCTGTACATCTCGGATGCGGACAAGCGCAAGCATTTCCGCCTGGTCCTGAAGCTCTTCTTCAGCAACGGGCAGGAGATCGGCACCTTCCACAGCAAGCTGATCAAGGTCATCTCCAAGCCCTCGCAGAAGAAGCAGTCTCTGAAGAACACGGACCGTGCGTAGGGGGGGGTGGCTCTGCGGGGAGGAAAGCGGACGCGAGCCCAGGGTGGGATGTTCTCTGCGTGCTCACAGCATGGCTCCAGAGTGGTCCAGGTTGGAGCCAAGGCCCATGGGCATGGGATGAGGATGTATCTGGACATATGTCTTATTTCCAAATGGTTAAGCCACCACAATGTGCAATGCCCCGCTGCCAGTGTGCTCCCCACACTATGGGCTTCGCCTGCACCATTGAAAAGCCCAGCTGGGCTGGCCCTCACACACAGAGAAAGGCAGCCCGGGGGGTGCTGCCTCCTGCCAGGCTGGTTACTTGTTCCTTGACAAACGCCATAGCTGAAGCACAGACCTGGCAAGCACTAACCCAGCCACCTCTCCCCACAGTCTGCATCTCCTCGGGCTCCAAAGTCTCCCTCTTCAACCGCCTCCGCTCCCAGACCGTCAGCACCCGCTACCTCTCCGTCGAGGGGGGAGCCTTCATCGCCAGCGCCAGGCAGTGGGCAGCCTTCACCCTCCACCTGGGTAAAAAGCTTCACAGGGCCACTGTCTGCCTCCAGCCCTGACTCTGCCCTCCTGCAAGGCCACTTCTTGGGGGTGGAAGGGGTGGGAAGTAGCCTGGGGATGCAGGAACCTGGCTCAGTTCTCACCTCTGCCTGGTGTTCCTGGTGTGGCTCTGGAGCCGATGGCCATTTCCCGCTGGCTTTGAGGGTTGGCGTCATGCCCTGAGAGCGCACAGGCTGTGACCGGGGCAGCAAGAGCTGTGCAAGTCTGGAGGCTCATGAAAGCAAGCAAGTAACTTGCCTGGGAGAGGTCAGAGCCCAGAGCATCCCTGCCCATGCTGCCTCTGACGGTGTCCCTGCGAGGCACCACATCCCAGTCCCGCTCTCCCGCGCTGCTCTCCCCGTGAGCAGTGGTCTCTCCAAGCAGTGGGCACCTGCAGAGCAGAAAAAGCAGTAAGAAAATGCCGGGAGTAAGGCCAAACCTGCACATAACAAGGCAGCCCGAGTTAACCTGCTCCATGGCTGCTCGGGGGGGTGACTCTGCCTTTCTCCTTCCCCACAAGCCGATGAGCGCTGCACCCGGAGCGAGTTCCCCCTGCGGGAAGGGTACATCCGCTACGGCTCCGTGGTCCAGCTGGTCTGCACGGCCACCGGCATCACCCTGCCTCCCCTGGTAAGCCTCCGTCCCTGCGGGTGCCAGGCACATGGACCTGGCTGCTCTGTGCCTCCAAGGGACGGGTACCATCCTTGGGGTGACACTGCCGCCTGCAGATCATCCGGAAGGTGACGAAGCAGTACGCCATGCTGGACGTGGACGAGCCCATCTCCCAGCTCCACAAATGCGCCTTCCAGTTCCAGGGCAGCGACCGCATGTACCTGTGTCTCTCCACGGAGAAAGTGATCCAGTTCCAGGTACAGCAGCGAGAGGAGGGGTTGGAGATCCCCGAGGTGTTCCCCCATCCTCTCTCCAAGCTCCTCTGCTTTGCTGCTGGCTGGGGAACATGTCACTGGGAGGCATGACAGCATGCAAAGGGGGTTTGCATCCGCATTAGGTCAGAATCACTGCACTGCTTGCCTGCTTCGGTGGGGACAGCATCACTGAGCTCTTTGGGAAGGCATCATGATCCCCACTTCCCAATTGCTTGCTGGAACCGAGACACTGGGGGGCAGAAGCCAGACATCCTGTCCCCTGTGGTGTGTTTGGAGCTGTGACACTCTCTGCAGGCATCCCCCTGCCCAAAGGAAGCCAACCGGGAGCTGCTGAACGACGGTTCCTGCTGGACCATCATCGGCACGGAGACGGTGGAGTACACCTTCAGCGAGAGCCTGGCCTGCGTCCGCGAGCCCGTCAGCCCTGTGCCACTCATCACTGCCCTGCAGGTAGCCACAGTGCTGGCTGTGGGCCACCCCCTGCTTCTCCATCACCTGCCTCCATCATGGCTCCGGCCCCTGAACCCTTGCACCTGCACTCGGTGTCTACCGGGTTTGGGATGCTGTGGGAATGCCTGGGTCTGGACCACTGTGGTGGGGACGGGATACAGGGGCAGAGCATCCTGTGGGAGGAGAACTCCGGCTCATGCCACCACGTAACGTGCTGCTGTGTGCTCTGCCCATCACAGCTCACGGGCGGCGGGGACGTGGCCATGCTGGAGGTGCAGGGGGAGTATTTCCACGGGCACCTCAAGGTCTGGTTTGGAGACGTGGAAGCAGAGACCATGTACAGGTAACACGGCCAAGGGGGCTGGGGAGTGGGCAAGGAATAGCAGATGGGTTTGGGCTGCACTGGGCAGCTCTGGGGGGGACCTGGCTCCTGACCTTGGGGACAGGGGCATTTACACTGCCCGTTCTGTGGGAACAAGCATAAGCACTGCAAGGAGAGGCAGGGAGGAGTCTGGCTGGTGCCTCTGGCTCTGGATGCAGTCTGGGGGACAACAGGACCTCAGGGGGCTGTGAACAACCAAGCAACCCTGTCAGTGGGGAATGAAACACTGGGGAGAAGAGGAGAAACCGGCTGGAGGCTGCAGTCTAAGCTCCAGGCTGGAGGAGATGTGGCAGCACTTGCTGCCATCCGCTCCTGCATGGAGCCCTCCTGGATTAATGCACATTTTCTTCTCCCATGCTGCTTCCAGGAGCCCCAAGTCCCTCATGTGTGTTGTCCCCGATGTCTCTGCCTTTGGCAGTGATTGGAGGTGGCTGCGATACCCCATCACAGTCCCACTCCTGCTGATCAGGGATGATGGCCTCATCTACTCCAGCTCATTCACATTCACCTACACCCCGGAGCAGAGCTTCATCCCAGGACAGCAGGTCCTCTCGGATGTCCCCCAGGACTCGGACAAATTACTGGACAGCATCCATCAGGAGTTCACCAGGACCAACTTCCACCTCTTCATGCAGAGCTAACAAGCTGGAGGGGCAGAGGCTCAGCCTCACCACTGGCCCTGGGGAAGGGGAGCAGCCCTGAGCCCTGCCAGGGGTCCCCCTCCAGGGCTCGGGGTGGCCCTACCAAAGGGTTCTCCCCACACATCGAGTGCCCACCGTGTTACTGTGATTTGCTGACTTGTCTCTTCTTTGCGGCAGCATCTCACCCTGCTGAGATATCATGAGAGCATCAATAAATCAGGCTTCAAGGACTCTTTACCGATTCAATTGCTTCTTTACTAACCTTCATGATTTACCTCCTGTGCTGGCATGGAGCATTCACAGCTCCCTTGATGTCCTCAGTCCATATATTCAAAGGCCAGGATGGATGATGAACAAATGTGACCTTAAGTGTTATTGATCTATACCAGGAATCCCTGCATCGCTTCTGTGCTTTTCAGTAAGGAGGAGCCGATTTCCAGCAGTCACATACTTGGTACCAGATGGTTTGGTGTTTTTTCTCTAAGAGGCCCAAATGGGGTTATTTCAAAAGGAAATGGGAAAGAGAGAGAAAGAAAAACTTTAGTGTGAAACCCAGCCCGTTCCTAGCTGGCGTGGCTCTGCTGAGCTCCGCTGATTTACACGCTTAAACACACACACACACTTACACACACACAGAGAAATTGCAGTGCTGGCATCAGCAGGAAACTGCTGATCTGAAGATGCCATAAAAAGAAGCCAGGTTTCTTGGAGCTGGACCCAAGCATTACACAGAGTGGGTCTTACAGCTTTATTTAAGTCTTCAGATCTCCGTGGCATCAAAAGGCCCATGGTGTGCCTGGAAACCTGCTGGTTTGGCAGTTGTGAGCTGGGTTTTGAAACAGCCCAGCTGCCAAACCCACGGAGGTGTTTAATCCACACTGACCTCGGTGGCAGCGGCCAGGGGAGCTGGGGATGACTGGTGCCCCACAACCTGCAGCATCCCAGGAGCTCAGGGTGCCCAGACCCCCACACGGGCATCCCTGGCTCATCGTCTGACTTACCTGCCTGTTTTGTGCCATCCAGTACATTTTGGATGCCAGCACTGCACCGACAGCCCCAGCCTCACAATGTGCATCCCCTGCAACCCTGTGGCTCGGGATGCTGAATTTGGGGCTGCAGGGCACTGATGGCTTCACACCACCCAGCATGGAGACACATGATGACACCCAGTGTCTTGGCCTCCTCCATCCACAGTATGTGCATGGCCCTGGCTCCCATGGGAGCACAAGAACTTGGGTCTCCCGAGTCCTAACAGGATCCTGGGTCCAAAACAGGAACCTCACAGAGGGTGAGAAGCTGTTGGCAGGCGCATCTTGTGTGCATCTGGAGCTGCAGCCGCTAGGGGGAAAACTCGGGGAGAATATTACAGCGCATGCCAATGGCCAAGGGCCAGCGGAGGAAGGGGCTGGAGGACAGAGGAAGGGTAACTACATGAAGATCCACGGGGTGGTTCAAAAGGAAGCAAATCCCTCGAGTAGGAGGCGGATGCCGGTGCACTCATTAGGTGTTGGGGGCAGTTGGTACGAGATCTTACTGCTCCCCTTCCTGGCAAACGGACAAGCATCTCACCAACGTGCCGGGGGCAGCAGGGCTTCCCCCATGTGACAACTGCTTGGGCCACCCCATCAGCGCATGCTATCCATCCCCTACGCTCACCTCCCCACCAAATCCCCCCCAACCCTAATATAACTGAGGAGGAGATGCAAGAAAACCCTTTAATCAGCCTGAGCAGAGGATCCCTCGTATCTTCTCCAAAAGCATTTCCTCCCCACCTCCCTGTGAAGAGCTGGAGAGCAGTGAAAGGATGGGGCTGAGCTTTTCAGTTTCTGCCTATATCCCACGCAGGAGTGGCTGGAGCCCACGGACTCCTCAACCCGCTCCCCTGCCTCGGAGTCCAGGGCATAATTCACATTTTATGAATGGAAAGCACCCTTGGCTATATTTAGCAGCAGCCCGGTCCCGAAGGGCAGGAGGAGCATTGCTTGTGGACTTCAAGGGCTTGGAACAAGCCTGCCTTGTTATGTTGACGGCGCAGCACTTTGCTGGAGAGGCCAAGAAAGCAGCGAGTGGCTCATTTTTGAAGCCTGATGGATTAAGCAAACAGCCACAGTAATTCAAGCCACATGGGGACAAGGGAGAGGTGGCGGCGGGCGGGCTGGGGGGGGGGCCTTGAGGGGCTCCCGCCTTCCCCCGACCAGCCACGGGCTGCTTTTAATCTGCTTTTCACAGCAGGACCTGCAAATGGAAACAAGGAGCTTTGCAGCTCCTGGAGGAGCCACTTCCCTGCCACAGGGAACATATGCTCCACGTCGCGGCGGAGGAGCTAGTGGCATCCGCAGAGCTGTTTATTTGCATAATCACTGATTAACACAAATGTTTCGGACAGGCGCCAGCCATCCAGTTGTACGTTCTCGCTCGCTGGTGAGTCGGCAGCGCCTGTCGCTGCTGGATCCTACAATAACCCAGCAGGTGTCAGGGAATCACGCACGGACCGTCCCGCCGGCTCCGGAGAGCTGGGCTGCCTGCTCGGCGCTGGGCTGCTCGGCAGAGCCCGTCCGGCAGCTCTTGTCTCTGCTCCTGAATTGTACGTGGAGCTTTTCCCTCTCCCCAAGGCAGCCAGAAACATGGGTATAAAATGAAGCATGAAAAAAAACCCCAAACCTTCACGTCTCTCCAAGAGCTGGGGATTAAGGAAAAGCACTGAATGCCTCAGGGATACTGAGGATAAATTAAGCCGTGGCATTGCATGAGCATCCCTGGGGGATGGTGAGGTTCGAAAGCGACAGGGATCCCCTGCTCCCACCGGGCTGGGGTGCAGCTGGTCCTGCCCAGAGCCCCGGCACATCACGGAGCCGTTTCAGGTCCCAGAGATGAGCGTACCTTCAAAAACATCAAGAAGAAAGTAAAAGCCTGGCTTTTCCCCCCACGATAACAATACCCCAGAGGAGCATGAAGTCTGCTCTCTGTCCGTCTTCCTTTCTGCCTGGGCTGAGCGGCACCATCCCGGCCCTTTGGAAGAAGAGCTGCTGCCATCTAGTGAGCCCAGCCACCAGCACCCTGCCTGCTGAGCCCCGCCGCACTCATCACACCGCCTGTGCCCGTGCCACCCGGCCTGGGAGCCGCACTGGGTGCTGGGGATCACCTGGGCATCTCTGGCCAACCCTGGGGGACATTTTCTGCCCAGCTCAGAGGGTCTGGCTGTTTTTTTAAACAGCCACTGCGTTGCTTTTTTTGCCCCAGACCGTACAGCAGGTTTCCTGACGGGTTGGTTGAGTGTTTTTCGGGGAGCAGGGGGTGGTTGTGGCACATGGGGGGTGTAGGGAATGACCCTTCCCTGCTCACCCAGCCCAAATCCAGCCTGGTGAGACCGTTCTTGGCACCGACACCGGTTTGCTTGTGGGGCCGTTTGCGACCACACCTGCAGAAGAGCCAGAAAAACTCGAGTTAAAGGGGATTTTTGCACCGCCCTGAGAGTGAGGGGTGGGCAAAGCGGGGGGAGCTGTAAGGAACAGGGCTGCTCTGTCCCAGCAAGGTGTTTGCCTTGGCAAGGGCAGCCCAGGGCAGGTCCCTCTGCTCTGCTGCGGCTTCGTCACCTCCCCGAGAGCAGCGTGGTCAGAGCGGTGGCAGCGCCCCCAGGTCCCTGCCCGAGCACAGGGCTGTGGGCGAGCATCACTGGGGACCCCACATCAGGACAAACCAGCGCTGGAGACACGGGGCAAGGGGGACCACCCCCACCAGAGCAGCCTGTCTCCCCCAGCCCTAAGCCCTTCGCCTGGGGCTGTCCCTGCCCTGCAGCCCTGGGCAGAGCCTCCGGGTGCCCACGCTGCTCGGTGTAAATGTCTGTATCACCCATCCTTGAGAATGGGGGGCTGCGGGGATGCTGCTCTGCCCACCAGCCAGGGGAAAGGTGCAAGAGAAAAACCCCTTTCCTGCAAACACGGTAGCCCTGGGGCTGATGCAGTGCATGATCAGGGCTCAGCCAACCAGACTGAACCAAGGGGCCGGTTACCGCATTAGGACAAAAAATCCCCCTCCCCAGCAACCCCTCACGCTGGTCCCAGCCCCACCAGCAGACCCCCAGTGGGGTCCCACCACCCCGAGCATCCCTCCGAGGGCACCCCTGGCCCCAGCCCAGCGCAGCCCTGTGTGGGGGCACATTGGTTTGGGCAGTGCCCAGAAAAACTGTGCTGACTTTATCCTTTTTCTGACAGAGCTATGAATAACCCAGCTGGGCAGCGGGATGCAAATCTACATCAGGGCCAAAATAAGCTGAATTGGGTCGCTGAGGAATTACAGTTACCTGCTCCAGAGACTCCAAGCGCATCGGGAACTGCCCAGGCATACAGCCCCACGGGCCAGACTCTAAAAAAAAACCACCTCAAATAGCATTAAGGACAGAGCGAGCCAGAGACACCCACGGGTGCCTGCGTCACCAGCGATGGCAAAAGTGGGTATTATTAGTCCCTGTCCTGAGATGGGCTGTTCAGGGGCAGAGACTGCCACACTCCTGTGCCCCCAGCTCTGGCCGCTCAGCCCTGCCCCTGCAGCCAAAAAGTCTGTGGAAAATTTGGTTTCCGGCGTGGGATGGTTTGTTGTGGTTTTTTTTTTTCTCCCCTTAAAACAAGAAAAACAAGTTGGAAACAAGCTCACTCCTGGCAAGGTCCGGACTCCCTGCAGCCCAGGGAAGGACGGAGCCCAGGGGCTGGCAGCATCCTGTTGGGATGCAGGGCTGGACCACTGCCCTGGGGCTGCAGCTGGGGCTTGGTGGCCAGTTTGGGGGTGCAGGATCAGCTCTGGACATGGCTCCCCACAGCCGGCCCCACACTGCAGCGCTGCCGGGGGGTCCGGGGAGCCCAGCTCAGGGGGGCAGGATGGAAGGAGCTGGCAATCTGCTTTCATTCCCCTTTCCAAAGAAACTCACGGATAGTTTTCTCAGCGTTCACTGGGGAAGGAAAGTGGATTTTTAAACAGCTTAAATAAACAACGAGGCTTGAAAAACACAGGCCAGATTGCCATGCACCATTGCTGTAATTAGGCATGCAAACCAGGCAGTTATGGATCAGCACTGAGGAAGAAATGACAGGGTGCAAGCTCCCCCCTGGTGAGCCCAGTGAGGACCTGGCGTCTCTGGAGCCTCCAGCAGAGGAGCTGAGCAGCACCCCTGGGTGCTTCTCCATAACCCCAGGGCTGTGGGGCTCGGTGCTACCCCAGTTTTGCTCGGAGCACCTCAGGGAGCAGGCAGTGCAGTCACCCCCCGCCTTGTTAAATCTGGTCTCTCACTCTGGTTGGTTTGGGCTGGGACAGCTTAGGGATGCAGCCCCAAACTCCCCCATTGTTGTTCCCCCTCACCTCTGCATCAGGCCTGGAAGGGACATCCCACTCCAAGTGGTCTCTGCGAAGGGACCGGGGTGTTGGGACGGGCACTGGGCTCTGCCCGGAGCTGTGTCTGGAAGGAGAAGCAGCAGCTGGAGGGCTTTGGCCCCGCAGTGATGCATCCTTACTCCCTGCAACCAGAACAGGGACCTGTTCCTGGCGGCAGCCCAGGATTTCGGGGTGTGGGCTGAGCAGGAGACATGGGCTGGGAAAAGAAAAAAAAAAAAGACAGTGGGAGTGAAATGCTGCAGCTTTGATGTGTGAGCAGGGCTCCTCCAGCACAAACCCGTGCCCAGGGAGGGATCCTGATCCTGGGAACCTCCCGGGAGCTGCCCCAGCTGGGACCCTGCCAGCCCCCCGACAGTCCCTGCCCCAGCCCGGCTGCAGCAGGTCCCTGGGAGAGGGGCTCAGCCCGGCCAAGGCCAGGCAACACGCAGCGGGGGTGGCTCCAGCCCTTGGGGCAATCACTCACCCTGGGGATGCTCAGCGTGCTCCTCACCTGCCCAACCCACACAGGGCTGAAATGGGAACCCCAGCATACTGCTTGTGGGGGGCTGTCTGCCCCAAAACCATGGGAGCTGCCCCCCCACCCCCGGTGAGCCCTGAACCAGCAAGGGAGCTCGCAGGGGCTGCCACCCATGGACTGAGGTACCGCAGGGGCAGAAGAGAAAGCACTTTATCAAACCCACTCCATCTTAGGGCTCCATTAACGGCAGCAGCAGATCGGTGCTGAGGGGCAGGGGGAGATTTGCCCTTTGCTTTTCTTCCTGGGGTGCACAACCAGGAGCGTGGCTTCAGGAGAGGAGCCCCCCCCCCCCAACCTGCCTGTGGCTCCCAGGAGAGCTGGGGATGCACCCAGGGTTTGTCCCCACACCACTGCCCAGCATCACCAGCCCCGCTGGGCTGCCTTCACTGGTGTGCATGGTCACCATCCCCTTGCACCCCGTCGAGAGCCGACACGCTGCACGCCCGAGGGGCTGTGCTGGGGGGAGCGGGCAGGTTTGAAGGGCTCTTTGTTCCCCCGTGTAATTATACCTGAGCAGGGGAATAGAAACATGCTGAAAACTCTTCGCTGGACCTTTCTGACAGGAGCCGGAGCGTTTGGCCTCACAGTGGCCCCATTGTTCCCTCCCGTGCGCCTGGGGCTGCCAGCCCACCCCCGGCACCCCCCGCTTCCCCAAAATAACCAGCCCGTGATTAAAAAACAGGTCTTTTCCCTCTGCAGCGTCAACACTGGGCAAAACGCCCCGAGCCTCCCCCCTGCCCGGGGCCGGCAGGGTGACGCTGTGGCAGCAAGGGCAGTGCCCATGGATGAGCCGGTGCCTTTGGCACTGGGAGCATCCCTGTCTCCGGGGGGGGTAACTTCAGCCTCAGGTACTCGTTGAGGCAGGGAGCACCCCCAGGACCCCAGGCCCTCACATCAGCCCAGCTGGGCAGAGCACAGAATCACAGAATCGTAGTGGTTGGAAGGGACCTCAGAGATCATCGAGTCCAACCAACAAAAAAAAAAAAACAA
>JAOXNO010000005.1:11129168-11166045 GCA_028565335.1 Limnodromus scolopaceus
GGGGGGCAAGCGGGGGGGGGCACGGCCAGGGAAAGCAGGCAGCGGCAGTGGAGAGTTTGCAGCCGAAACCCAGAACAGCCCCGTTACACCCCAAAATGCAACTGCTGGTGCAAAAAAAACCAAACCACTCCACCCTCCTCACCCCCGGGGGGGTGGGCAATACTGCTCCATCACACTGCAGCCACCCCAGACCCCATTTCTCTGGGTCTCTCCGAAACACGACCCTCAAGGAGCCACTTTGGTTTGCACACGTGATGGGCTTGGCCCCCCCAAAGACACCAGACCCCCAGCCCTGAGCAGTGCCAACCCCACCGGAGCTGGCACCCAGCAAGATGGGACAGAGAAGGGTGAAGAAGGAGTTTTAGCCCCAGAGACAGGAACATCCCTGCGGGGAAGGGTGAGCTGCGCCCAGCGATAACAAAGGAGGAAGGTTCTCACCCAGCAGGCCCCAGCACTGAGGACAACCTCCTCATCTGGCCAACTGGGAGCCCACTAGTGTCCTCCAGCCCCAGGGGGGGCAGGGGAGGTGGGTGCTGGGACCCCCATCCCCTGAGCTCTCCTTGCTTGCCCTGTCCTCCTGCCCAGCACCCCGAGGGCTGGGGGATGCTCGTGGGAATCACTGTGTCTCCATGGTGCAGGAATTGTCCTCTCCTGGTCTCTGTGGGCAGCCTGGGTGTCCTACCCAGAGATGTGGGTGCCCTGTGCTCCTCTGGAGGGTTGGAGGTGGTGGGGACCGGCGCTGTGACCACCAAGACTATTACAAACCATCTCCGTGACCCATTTTGGCACAACACAGCACCCGCCCCAACGCCACGGCTCACCCTGTGAAACAAGGGACCCAAACACCCATGAACTCCACCTCAAAATCTCCCTGGAAGCTGTAAAGAGGATCAGCAAGGTTACACCTCATCTCCCAGCTCCTCCTCTTGTTCCTCCAAGCTCCTGCTGCCAAGGGAGCGTTTGGGAAGGGCAGAGCTGCCCGTGGCCACTCGGTCACATCGGTACCCGGGAGGGTTCCAGCTATTTTTCAAGCCAGGAGCAGCAGGTCCTTAGGGGATTGGTTTTAAGAGGAAAAACAACTGGGTCAGAGCTGGTCAGTGCCAGCAGGGATTCACGAGGCATCCTCCCCTGAGCTAACAGCAGATACAGGCCGGCTGGCCGGGGAGGGCAGAGCTGCAGACGGAGGGAGCGGTGACAAATCCATCCCAGGAACTGCGGCTCTGCAAGCACGGGCAGGCAGCCAGGCTTGTGCTCCAGGGATTTGCAGAGTTCCCGTCCAGATTGCTTTGCAAAAACAAGGCGCTTTTTACGCTGAGGGCGGTTTTGGAAAGTACACGGGATTCTTGTAACAGAGAGATGAAGCCCAGGAGAGAAAAGGGGAAAAAAAAAAAAATTTAAAAAAAAAAAAAAGAGACACAAACATACGTTGTTCCAAGGAGCATGTCCAAGAACTCATCACAGCCACAGGAGAACATGAAGATCACAGGAATACGTCACCCATTTACTGACAAACAGCAGCTCCCACGGAGCAAAGACCAGCCCTGCGAGCGCTTGGCTTCTTCTTGGTACCAGAAGCAGATTCTCAGAGGACCTTCGGGAGCACATCGGTGACGGAGCAGGCAACGAGGAGCAGAGGAAGCGTTTGCCTCTCCCTCACTCCCCACGGGAGCCTGTGTACTAGTCCTAATTTGTTTCCTCCATCCCTGCTAATCCTAACCACCCAGAGCAGGAGTTCCCAGCAGGGAGAAGGGAATTAGATTTTCTCGAGGACGATAATCCGTTTAAATACAGCACCTCTTCGGAGACCGGGCACCCTTCCCAGCGAGCAGCCTGCCCTCTCCCGGGGACACAGAGGTGGGTCCCATCCTTCAGGAGCACCAACCTGTCAGAGCAGAGGTGCTTAGAGAAGCGGCAGCTTCCTCCAGGGTCTTGCTTAAGACCAGAGCTGCTTTAATCCAAAATGTCATGAAGCCCCCTGTGGAACTGCAGGTCTACCCCCACTTGAAGGCTTCCATCAGTTAAACAGGGTTGGCTCGAAACCTGGCAGAGCAAGACTCTCTGCACATTGCTCCCCTATGTCTGAGGGCACAGGAACACGCTGCTGTCACGAGGGGACATGCACAAACCCATCTCTACCTCCCTCTGTCCATTCTGGCTGCAAGGGGACAGCCCTCTCCAAGTGCCATCACAAAACTGATCACCAGAGAAGGGATGGACTCACCTCCTTGCACCATGCCGTGTCTGCTTTACTTGCCTGGAGAAGCTTCAGTAGCTCCAGAACGCCCGTGAGGCTGGTCCTACAGGAGTCACCAGTGGGTCAGACACTGAAGACAGATTGGGAGCAGCTGACAAGGCCCCTTTGAGCCACAGGCCACCACTAAGCCAGATCCCAGCGTGCCCCCCGCCTCTGTAAACCAAGAAGTTACACAAACATGAGCTCCCTGTTATCCAGCTCCCAAATATAATTGCAGATCAGAAACAGTCCAAAAAAGCCAATTTTAGAAAGTACCAGTTTATTTGAGGGGAGAAAAAAAAAAAAAAAAAGAATCAGTAACAGTGGAAAATCCCCAAGAGCAATTACACAAGAGAATCTGAACATCCCGAGAAGCAGACCCCGCTCCTGCCTTCCTGGCAGGGCTGTCCAAAGGCAGTGAAGCCCTCCCTCGCCCTCCCGGTCCACAGTGAACCCTGTGCAGTTTTTAGAGCCTCCCAGAGCCTGCAACGTCCCCAAACAGACTGGTACCGGGACCGAGCGAGGGAGTCATGGCGGTGGAGGAGCCCTGGGAAAAGCCCTCTCGCACCGATTTCTCAATACAAGGTTCCCTGGCCGTCCCCACCTCTCCTGCCCGGCTCCGAGAGGCAGCTGCCACCGGCTGAAGCTGAATTTCTTTGTTCTAGCGCCTCGATGAATTTGGCCTCAAGCCTACACCAAAGCCCCGGGAATGAAGCTCCGGGAGCCGATGAGATTTCTCAACCCTCTGGTTTTCGCCCTGCCTGCCCAGTGACACAGCCTGGGGACCCATGCTCGGATTTTGCCCTAAACCTCACCGGACCCAGGGAGCTGCAGCAGGAGACGGCTCGCACAAAGCCCTTCTGTAACGCCTTCCCGAAACGGAGGGGTCAGACACACACCTTACCCTTCGCTCTGGGGGAACCTGTCTAACTCTCAGCAGAGGTAGGAGCTATGTACAGGACACACTAAGGAAAACCCACCGCAGAGGGTTCAGAGCTGGCCATCTATGAGAGCTCAGCGCTCCCAGCCAGGAGCTGCCACCAAGGCAGACTTGTAGCCACCAACGCCACCCTCCTGGAGGAGGAGGCACCCAGCTGGGTACCGCAGGGGACTGCAGCCCAGCCAACCCCAAAACAGAGAGATATTTTCTCCACACTGTGCCCTTCCAACACTTGCTTCAAAAAAAGAAGGGATTTGGGGAACTCTGCTCCAGCCGGCACATCACCGGCTGCAGCCTGCTCTGTGTCCCCTCCCAGGACACGCCACCGAGCCCCAGGGCTGCGGTGGCTCCCGGCTGCCTGCCCCAACACAAACCCACCCACAGTCCAGGAGAGACACTGGACAAACAGCAGGACAAACAGATCGAGCCTCTCACACACAGTAAGGCTGCTGAAGTATTAACTCCAGCCTTTTCACTCTTACCTTTATGTTTCTCAGTAAAATATATAATATATAGCTCTATAGGACTGATTATAATATATTACAGGCTAGAAATACTCTCGTCTTTTCCCTACTTCAATCATATTATGAATCCAATTTTGCATACAGATTAATCCTAGAAGTTATTGCCTTGAATTTATAATTAAAATTCACAGAACAAAGCTTAAATAGTTTTCACAAAGACTCATTATATTAGTGTTTTACATAAAAAGGATAAAAGTTACCAAATGAGAAGAGCAGCCATTTCAGAAACTATAAATAATTCTATTTAAAAAAAAAATAATCAAATCCTAAAAAAGTTACAGGTAAACCATAAATATCTTTACCCTCTACAGTAGCTGCTATAGAACTAAAAGAAACCTGTAACACACTGTAGCTAACTCTGCTTCAGTTCAGAATGTGAATCATATAAAACAACATCTCTAGAGAAATGCCCGGCCAAAGGAAACACAAAGGGATTGAAAAAATAAATCTGAGGAAATTAAAAAAGTAGATTTTTTTTTATTATTTCAAAACAATTTCTACAAACTTTATATAAACATTAGGCTATTTTCTTTAAAATTTTGTTATTAAAAAAATATCCTACAAGCAATCCTTAAAAAAGGTAAGAGACTGAAGGCAAGGAAAGGGTGTCGCCATAGCCAGAGAGAACTGGCTGTCCTGATTTCATGGATTAATGACCCTTGCCTGGGGCCGACAGGAAGAGATACAAGTCTCCTGGGAAAGACATTCCCATAGGCCCTTTATGGCATTCAGGGATTGATTCTGAGCCCCTCTGGGCCTTTTGCTCCCTGATAAGGCAACATTATCTGTAGTGTAAGAGATTCATAAATAGTTCTGCACAAAAACTGCTTCACGTCAAGAGCCTGCTGGAAGACATATCTGAGCAAGGTTGGTTGGTTTTTTTTTTTTAAGAAGCCACCTTCTGTAGAAGCAGCCAATCTGAGCACAGCACACTGGATGCAAACACATGGTGTCTGCTTCCATACAGTCTGTTTTGTGTTTACATACCCTCTATAAAACCAAGCAGAAAATTTGGCATCTTTATTTTTTTTTTACACTAGCTTTAGACAAAAATACACTGAGGTGTTTTGGTTTTTTTCAGACTCTTTGTATTTCATTGGGCCCTTGTTAGCGGAGCAGGATGGGAAGGGTCACGTAGGAAGTTTGGTTTTTTCTCAAAGTCACTTTGAATTTCAATCCAAAAAGAGTATTTGTTCAGCACATCTCATCTGAGGGCACAGTGTTTCCATCCAGTCTGTTTGTCCCTTGATGGGCACAAGGTGCTGCTGAGCTTTAAGCATAGAACTCATTTGTGGGGGCTTTCTTGTAGATTGGTTTCTTCCCAAGGTCATAACTGCCTTCATCCTTTTTCTTCATGCGATAGACTAAGAGGAGGATGAGGAAGATGGCAAAGAGGAGGCCCACTGCCCCTCCTGCAATGAGAGCTGGGGAGGGAAAAAGAGCATGGAATAAGCGTAAACTCCTGGACAACTCTAAACCATCAGCTACACCCCAAAATTCTGCTTCAAGAGCGCCAGTCCCCAGAACTGCCTCCAAAGTCCAGGCCCTCCATGTGCCTCTCACCATATGTGATGGCATCTTCAGCGACAGCAGATGTTATTGGAAAAGGCCAGAAATTGCTTTTCATACAACCACAAAATACGTCCCACACTAACCAGTTTGTGTTAATATTCCAGTTTAGCACAAGAAGGAAGTTTTGACAAGGAGACATCCTCCGCTCACAGAGGCAAAACAACAAAAAACCCCACCCCAAAAATCCCCACCTCAACCCACAGACACCCTCAACTCCAGGAAAGTGGTATAGCTCTGACTCAAATAGTTTTTAACTACCTGTGTGAGCACACTCTGGGGACTTCGTGTTACAATTAAAAAGCAACATCCCACTACCACCACCACCTCCCTCCAAAAAAACCCCACCAACAAAAAACCACAAACCCACAAAAAGCCACCAAGATTTTCTCTCTCCTCACACCAAGGGTGGCCACAAGGCTTCAGTGGTTTATCCTTTGCTGTGACACCTCCTCATTGCTCTAAATCAACTTCTTTGCTATGTGGCTTTCCAATCCACTCTCCCAGTCCCTCCTCCAGCTGGAAGGATGGCTGCAGATCAGCAAGATGTGCTGAGATTTGGACTCAGACCATCAGGCCAAGTGCTGGATGAAGTGTGCCTTGAGACAGAGCCATCCCACAGGCTGAGGGGAAGGCAGTCACTTGGTGTTGCTCTAGACAAAGGTACTTAAATTCGTAACAGTTGACGAGGTGTTCAACCCCCTCAGAGGAATTGTTTGGTTCCTGGCAAGGCTCAGAAGAAGCAGGACTTGGGCAGAGGTTAGAAGGAAAATGCCTGCATTTGATATGCAAGTCCATGATGTCACTGATTTATGGCCCAATACGCCTCTCACTGAGGGAGCATCTGGGTGCAGAGCAGCTGCCACATGATTTGCGTGGCTCTTCAGCCACCAGTCAGCTGGCAGGCTCAAAAACAAACTGTTTACCCCAGCCAAGCCCTTCGTAGGCTCTTCTGCTGTTTAAGGACTACAAGGGAGAAGTGACCCTGCTACAGACAATCACAGAGGTAACGCATCTCGCTTCCCTTGTCAGCCAGGAACTGCTCCCCAGAAAAACAGGGGATGCCAGAAGCCTTTTTGATTTACAGTATTAATGGTTTATCAGGACAAGGTGGAGCATTACCTGTAAGGACTTCCGTTCTTTCAAAGATGCTGCTGTTGGCTGTGCTTGCCATGGAGATCTTGTTGGACAGGTTCTCTTCGACAGGTACAGCTTTGTCTGGAATGATTTCATTGTCCACCATTGTGTTTTTCTCCTCACCTTCTATCTTTCCCTCGGTATCTCCAGGGATATAGTTGTCAGATATCTAGAGAATATAGACAGACCACACCCATCAGCAAGCAGCACCCAGCCTACCCACAATTAAAAATAGAAGGGTGTGCAGGGAAAGGAAAGTTTGCTTAGTGCATTACGAGTACATGGTTCCTGCTCATGCAGGTAGATTCATCCTGATACCACATCTTGCTGGGGGAAGGGTATTCAGAAACCTTCACGGACAGACCAGAGAAGCTACATGTTGTTTAAAACATGCAGAGGCAATACCTACCACAGGAGTATCCATGGTGGTCAGATATATGACATCTTCGGAGTCTGGGTAGTCTGCAGAAGAAAAGGGGAAATAAATAAAGTTTAAAAGAAATAGAAGAGGACACAATTTTCCTTTTATTACTTGCTATTTTTCCAGAATTCAGACACTTCCTACAACACCAGCAACTGCAGACAAACTAGGACTCAAGTCCTGACTACAATTCCCTCTTATCTACTAGTACTTTCGCCACTTAATGGCTTTGATTGCACAAGACCATGAGATGTAATCTTAAGGCCAACACCTCTCACAGGGGAGGGCTCTTCGGCTGGATCCATCGCCCCCACTGCAGATACTCAGGAGCTGCCCTGCAAAGCAGGTCTGCCATAGCTTGCTGAGCTAACACTGATGGAGGGCAACGCTCTCGCCACCCATCCCCGAAGGGTGGTTCGGTAACCCTCTAGTTACGAGATCTGCCCAAACATGTCAGGCACCCATTTCAGCACTTGTTCTTTCCCTCTCAGAGAACAAATGTTCACATAAAGGGGACACGGAGCACAGAAACTGGTTTGGGCAGGGAGGCTTTGCATGTCACACGGAGTTCACCTGAACACCAGTTAGTCCTTTACCTTGTTTGGCCTCAGCTGAGACAGTAACTTCAAGCTTTTTAACACTGCCTCAACTATAGATTTTTTTAATTTTTTTTTCCCCCCCAAGTGTCTCAGAAGTTCTTTGGAGTTTAACTGGAACGAGGTCCAGCCAGTGCATTGCTTTTTACTTGCAGTGAGACAAGCTTGGCTGGACTCCATCTGTCCTCCCCCCAAGTGACTCAACATCACAGTACAACCACTTTCACTGCTCTCATCTGTGAGTGCCTACGACTCACGAGGCTCTCTCATCTCCACCTGACACTCTAGTTCCCTCTGGAGCTTTGGCTTTGCACTCAGCCCATCCCTCATGACTGGTGGCACTGGGAAGAATTGCACAGCATTAACCAAGGAAGATCCATTTCCCCCCTTACCTCCAGACCCAGAAGCCTCATCTAGATCCAAATCGTCAGATGTTAAGTGAGGTCTGAATTCACCAATGTCTTCATCATCTGGCAAGTCTCCAGAGGCAAGGTAGTCAAGCCATCCAGCATCCATGGTCTCAGTTTCTCTCACCTGAAAAACAGAGGTTGAGAAGCGATTAGTATCAAGTAACTCCTGGGCAGCATTTTACAAAAGGTCAGGAGTTCAGAGCCTGTGCTGAGCACATCACTTCCATCAGAAGAACATTAAATGCTGAACTTCCTCTCCATAAAGAGCATTATCTTCGTCAGCCTGGAAATAGCTGAATTCCCCTAGAATTTTTCAGAAGAGAAGTGAGCGCCTGCCTGCGAGTGGAATTTCCTGAGGGCTACGGATTCAGAAGGTTCATTTGAACCCACAGGGTGAAAATAACACAGCAGGATCTTGGTCAGGAGTTTTTAGCAAAAGCATTTGGAAAAGCAATACTTTCAGTTTGTGATAAGAGAGGATCTGGAAGGACTCGCTATTCCCAGAAAAAAAGCCTGGCACCTATAGGTCATTTTTTTGCAAGCACTGAAGCTTCACACCACAACAGTTAGTTGCTTTTTGTATTGAGAACAAACTTACTTTATCACCCAAGGGTTAAAACCTGGCCTGTCAGTTCAGCTGAACTGCAGTGCAATATAGTGTGAGGTTCAAGAGCACTTGCTATCAGTAATGACTTGCCCGAAGGAAGAGCTTCCCCCCCCTCACCTCTTAAAACACGTGTAAACAAACATGTCTGTAAAATGAAGTCCACGATCCTGTGGCCGGGTGGCTGCAGCCACGGACACACATTAGCCAAAGCACAGGAGAGCCTCCCAGAGAACCAGCTCTTTGGCCACAGTGGCCACTTAAACACCAGAGCTCCTTTGCACTTGGCTTCAAGGAGCCACAAGCCCAAACCTCCTGCCCTCACCGAGGTTACGCAATTTCCCCAGAACTATTTCTCCTCACCCCACAGCCCCGGGGCCAGCCTGGGTGAGGGTACCACAGGTATGAGCTCTCAGGTTGCTCAACACCAGCCCCAGATGCTTCCACAGCCATGAAGTCATCACCGTGGTGGCAAGAAGTACAACGCAGGCAGATGGGTGCCATAGCCAGGGGCTACGCTGTCAGTATTTTTCCATGCTGTCCCCACAGAAACACTGAGAACATGTTCCCTGAGTGTCTTCCAGAACTTGGGCTCAAGGTTTAACTACCCGGGAGAGCATTTTTAATGCATTCCAGTCCTGCACATCCTGCACGAAGGCTCTTCTTAATATACAGGTTTACCATGAGCTACAGCCTCACGGGGGTGAAGAACAGAGACTCACAGGGACAGCTAGCGCTGGGTGGCACCAACCCAGCCCCACCACTTGCTGCTTCATCAGGGCAGCAGCAGCAAGACCCTGAGTATGACATAAAGGGTTTTGCAGCTCCAGTGGCTGGGACCAGCCTTCCTGCTCACCTGGCCATGTGTGGCCCATCCTACAGCCCAGAGGTGACCCTGACTGATGAATTACACCCACTATCAATCTCACAAGTGAAGGTCAACAATCAGCCATAAACCATGTGTCAACTTCCTCTGCCCCCAGCCCCAGCCCTGCTTCCAGCCCAGATTTCCCAGCCCATTAGCATACTGGTTTTGCCACAAACAAGGTCTTGTGGTCAGGATAAGATGTTTCTCATTTCACAGAAGGAGCGATGGCTACTGGATGTGCTTATTGAGGCATCTTTGGCTTCCCCAGCAACTCTGCTGGAGGATAACCAAGTGAGCAGCCTGGAGGGCATGAAGTGCTGAGGCCAGCTCTCCTGCTAGACCCCCTGTCTCCGCTCTGCCCGAGCCTGGCACTAGGCGATGGCAAGGGGGCTGGGGAAGGAGGCCAGCTGGGAAAAAAATCCCCTCCCAGCCTGGAACCAGGCATTCCTAACGTTATGGATCACTCGCTCCAAGGCAAATTCATTTCAAGATACGTGAAAGCTGGCCAAAGCCAGACCTGCCCTGGAGACTGCTGCCAGCACGCAGTAACTGTTCCCACGAGAGCGAGAGCTTCTGACCATTTCATCAAGGGGCAAGAAGAGCCCAATTCCTGACTGCCCAAGCCAGGGAACCGGGGAGCACATTCGCTGCAGATCTGAATAACCCAGCTGCTGCGTCAGGGCAGATCAATGTTGGCAAAAGCGCTGTGCCAAGCCGCACCCCTGTGCCAGCTCACGCCGTACTTCATTATGAATCACGGCCAGCTAATGTCCTAACGAGGGCGGCTCAAGAAACCCCACGTTTAGGCCACCGAGTGGTTGGACAACCCGCTGGCCTTATCAGATCAGCCCCAGCCGCAAGCAAAGCGGTGGCAGACAGCCACGGTGATTAGCACACACCGTGGAACGCACCAGGTCTGGGTATCAGAAAACCCTATTTAAATTAGGACAGACAGTGTTTACAAGCCAGAGGACATAACAAGGAAATTACTGACTCACAAGTGTAAATAAGATTATGCGGGAGCGTTCCCTGAACTCACTCTTCATCATACTCTTGAGCAAGGACAGGGGAGTTCCTGGAAGCCATGAGAGCTTCTCAAAACGTACAGGAAATTTTTCTTGTGGGCAGTGAGCTTCATTTTACAAATTCTTCAGCCAGGGAACTCAGAGAGCTGCTGGGCACCGCTGTGCCTACCGTCCACATTTTGAGACATGCTCTCCTTGGGAGCAGGCTCCTCCTGGGAGCTGGGGGACGGACAGCCTGGGAAGAGTTAACGCTGGAGTGCTGTGCTCCAAAGGCAGGTCTGGAGCAGGCACATTCCTCACATACACACCTGTGAGAGGGCACACAGGCACTTTCACAGACTTAACAGCAAGTGCTTTGGGCTTCCCAAGTGCCACACAAAGAGCTCTTAAGAGTATTCCTTTAAAAGTGCATCCCTTTCCAAGGGGATTTGGTCCTCCTTACAGCTCCACTACCAGGTGAAGAGGAACCACAGAAGGTGCCCCGCACTTCCTCTTGGCTGGCAGGTTGCAGCCAAGAGGAAAAAGCTAGGAGTCTGCTGCAGGATGACAGCCAGCCCTTGCCAAGTTGTCTCTGGCCACATTCAGCTTAACACCTTCTGCAAAGACCAGCTGGAGAAGGGCACCGGCACTGCCCAGAGTCTGTTTTCCACCACCTGCCATCCCAGCGACTCACTGGGAGAGTTGGACTGGGCAGCTGCATAGCCCCACCTCGCCCCAGCAGCTGAAGTCAAGCCCTGCTGTTATTAATATGCTCCTCTCTAGGAGGGGTCTGTACAGAAATCAACCTTTTCTGCAGGAGTCTAGTTCCAGGATTTCTTCCTCACATCAGGCAGCTTTATCCCCAGTAAGCACCATGGGGGGATTAACCCATGTGCTGGGGAGCAGAAGCTTTTCCTGCCTGCCGGTGGCAAAAGAAAAAAAAAAAAAAAAAAAAACAACAAGGAGTTTATTCCCTGCCAGACAACCAGCACGTCAGGCACGTGAACTATGAACGTCATTCCTGGAAAAGCCGGGCACAGAGGTCTCGTGTTTGAGGCCGAGAGAGGCTGCGCTGCCGGATGAAGCCAGACACTGTTTACTCAGTTCAGGCACAGGAATTGCACCCCCGGTACCCCACGCAGGGGCTTGCAGCCTTGCAGGGCTCCATCCCTAGCCCACCCCACTCCACTTTGTGCTCCTGGGGCCTTCACTTACAGCCCCAGCATAGTACTAGCTTCTTCTCAAAGCAAGAACATCTTATTTACTGGGGAAGCAAGCAAAGTTTCTGCCTGATGTGTGAATTTCCCCAGCCGCTGGCTAGTTCTGGGAAGTAACAAACCCAGGCAGCTCCAGGACCTCACCACAGCCTTTGCAAACCCTTTCAAAAAAAACCAACCAAAAAACCCAAAACCCAAATGATGTTTTGGGGCAGAGACACAGTTTTTCAGACACGAAACTGGTTTTATGGCTGGCCCTTGTCTCTGATGAAACACACCAGAGGTCATTAAAAGCTTCTTTGAAGGGTCACAGCCAGCAAGCTGCAAAGGGAGTCAGACCCGGAGAGGCTCAGGCACCCAAAGTGCAGAGAGCTCTTTATCAAGTTTATAGCTTTGGTGTGGAGACCCAGCGCTCACTCCTGCGTCTCCCTCCCCAGCGCTTGTGTACACAAGTCTAGGAGTCAACAGGAGCAAGGTGAAAGTCAGCCTTTCCTAGACAAAAGCACATGGAGCTGGGCCAGGCTGGGAGGCAGCAGAAGACTGGACAGAAGTGCAGACCTGTTAACTCTTTGTAGCCTGCAGGGACAGATAAATGCAAGTGGCTCCTGGGGCTTCTGTCAGGGGCTCTGTACCAGGGGACAGTTGTATGGGTCACCTTGTGAGCAGTATTACACAAAACATCTTTCCCAGACCTGTGCTGTCACAGGCAGATGTCACCTTACACCACCACGATGGCACATCCAGGTCAACTGAACACGAAAGGGCTCCTGGACAACATGAGGAGCTGCCTGCAAGGCCCAGCCTTGGAGCTTGGTTATGATTAAGAGATGATTCTTGCAAAGCCACCAGCCTGGCCCTTGTGCAGTCCTGCATCATGGGCCAGAGAGTACCGAATCCAACGGGGCCTTTCCAGCACAAGGATGCAAAGCTCTGTAAACCACCGAACCCGAGAGAGGGGATTTCCATACACCTCCCTTCCACCGAACATTTCCACCAAACACACACAAACCAGGAAGGTTTTAAAGCTCATGCAAAGCGTGCAAAGGAGAAGGGAGCACGCCAACCCCCGAAACCAGGGGAGCAGAGGAACCAAGCAATGCTGGAAACGCTCAGATGGGTGCGAGCTGACCTCCAAGGGAGGGGGGCACACAGCAAGGTAACAGGCAAAGACAGCTCTATCTTCCCATCCTAATAAGCATTAAAAGAAAGTTATTAGAAGTGACATGAGCTTCCGGCAGAGGCAGCTCCTGCCAGACTAATAAGGGAAGGGTCTATGTTTCCCCTCAAACCACCCTTTACTCCCTCCAGGCTCCAGCTCTGTGGAAGGGGAAAAAAACACGAAAAAAGACAAAAGTCACTTTTGTCCTGAGAGCAAAGCAAATATTGCTATTTCAATCTAGGTCACACCTAACTCCCTTCAACACATCAGCCATGGCAGCAAATCCACTTGTGCTAACTCCCACACTTGGAGGGTGCCATTTTAACTCTCTCTCGTCCCTGGTCAGCCTGTCCCACATAATTCACAGCACACACGGCCTGCACTGGCCTCTGTGCCAAGGGACAGAAGTTAATCAGCTTCCATCCAGGCACACGTGCTTGTTTAGCTGCATGACAGGCTCACCCCGAGGCTTCCAGACATGGTTAAATACTACCCTGCTTTTGCTCAACGCTTTTCAAGCAGTCCTAGAGTAGGACCACATTGGCTTTGGGCAAAGCCAGCCTTGCCCATCTCCTCTCCGACAGCCACTATACTGGAGCACTCCCATCACAGTGAGCTGCAAAGGCAAATCCGTAACGCCTCGGAGGACTAAAGGGGAAAATCAGAAGCACAGACCGGGGCTTGCAAGCAGCTCCTGGCTGGCAGCAGGAGACAGCACTGCATCTCCAGTACCCCAGGACCAGTCACTGCATGCTATCTCTCTGTGCCTCTTACCAAAGAGGGGAAAAAATGTATTTATTTGCTGAATTGCATTCTAATACAGACAAGGTGCAGGGTCTTGCTTAATAAGCCAAGACCAACATGCAGCCTGAGGAACTGTTTGGCTGGTAAAAGCATCACTCACTCAAGATGAGTTAAGAGCAGCATCCCCAGCCCCTGCCCAAGCAGGTTCCCATCTCCCTGCAGCCACATCACCAGTCCCGTGTGCTCACACCGGGCAGCCCACGTGCTGCGTGGGGCAGGCACAGTATCACACGTCCAGCACCAGCACAACCTCAGCTCGGGTCACCCCCCCACTGACCCCCACTCCCCGGGTGATTCTTTAAGCTGTGTGGCTGCAAGCAGCTCTCGTGGGGGCTCATGCGACAGCGGAGGCATAATCCCCGTGACAATTACACCCTAATCCCGGGCTCCGGAGAGCAACCCGCTGTCGCTGGTGCCTCCCCTGCAGCAGGGACGAATCCTCCCGGGCTCTGCTTGCTCAAAATAGGCTTCTCTGCACTCACAAAGTCAAACCTCAGTTACCTTTTCAAACCCACGCATTCCCTTACGCACAACCCTCTCTCTTCAGCCCACACGGTCCACGCGTGCCTGTCGGGCCATAGAAGCCAGTGGGAGGAGGACAGAGAGATTACAAAGGAATGAATTCTTGTTTAACTGCTCTTGCCTGATTATCAACCAAGAGCAAAGCCATAAAGATTATGTCCTTTGCCAGGCAGGCACACGCTGGGATCTGTTCGCTGCGACGCTGGCAAAATAGCTGCTCTAAATACTCGACACCCAGCTCCAGGGACCCGCAGAGCCCGAGCGGGAAGGGGATGGCTGCTTCCCCCTCCAGCCAGAGGAGATAAAGCTCAGCAGGCAGTTGCAGATGGCTGTGTGTCAATCACTTGCCCCGCAGCAAATAAAGATAAAGTTCAGAGGAGAACTGCAGGAGGGGAAAGCAGGAGCTCTCATGTGACCTGGAGGAAAACAACTGCAGCAGAGACGCTTCGTGACCCTGAAAGGTTCTCCCGGACGTGGGCAGTGATACACACCTAGCTCATAAAGTGATTATTTTTTTTTATGGTATTTACAAACTTGATGACAGGTATTTCGCATACTTCCCTGCCCAGGTTTCAGTTCAGAAGCTGGACAACTCTCTTCAGTGTTAAAAAAGGAATTCAGTTTTTCTGAATCAAGATCCACTCTGAGTTGCCCTACTCTGGACCAGGACGCTCCTATCGCATTCTCATCCGAGGAAGAAAAAATAGATATAAAGGCCCCAGCAAAGCAGGTTTTCCATCAAGGATGATTCCTCATGCTGATACTTCAGGCTTGGGATATTTCATACATCCCATTTCCCCCTCACCCCAGGGAGAGGCCTGCCCTCACTGCCCTTTCCTAGAATACAGCTGCACCCCAATATTTCCCTGGACATGCACACAAGCAGAATTTCCACTTGGCAAGAAATGCGTGACGTGCATTTTTGGGATCTTTATGTTCCCTCATGCCAGAATGTTACCAAAATTAAGCAGGGCAGACACCCAACTTCAAAGGGTGCCTTTCCTAGCTGGCTCACCACGCAGCTAATCTCAGCTTGTTTGTACAGTCAAGATTCCCAATGCTGCGCCCTACAAATGCTTCCCCTCCCACAATCCAGCTTAATCTAATCAGAAGTAGTAGCCCAAAGATTTAGGCATAGCCCAGGCGGTTGAGCTCTGCCAGCAGAGTTATTTTTGCCCTGTTGGCAAAGCTACCAGCAAAAAAAAATACAAAAACCAACAACCTGTAGCAGAAGAAGTTATCAGCACAAAAGCACTCAAGATGGTGTGTCGTGCTACTCCACTATCAGGCTAGACCCGTGTAAGCATTCATACAAACAAACATTTCAACAGCAGGGATTTTCCTAGTTAGCTACAGATGCAGAGGTTGGGCTTTTCAGTGTGGTTTTGTTTGGGTTTTTTTTTTTTTTTCTTTAATAGAGACATTCCTGACTTGTGCAGAGGTTGGCTTGGCTTGGGCTCAGAAAACAGCAGACACAAAGTGTGCTGTTGGGGATAACGTAGCCGTACTTTGCGAAACCTGTCACTCCTGGGAGCGTTTTCCTCTCTGGGAGAGCTCTGGTCTCCCAGCCAGGCATCCTCCCCTCTCCGAGTCAGGGATGAGCTGCTGGCAGCAGTTTTCCAGCCCTCCCCAACTATGTCTCTGCACTCACAGAGTGACAGCCAGGAGCAGAGGGACCCAGCTCTTGTTTTGGTCACTCCTTCCCTGGCTGGGCAGAGCCCGTGCTGGGCTGGACGAGCAAGTCATTTAGCAACCAACGCGCAGGACCAGCTCCTCGTACTCAGCCTCAGGAAATTTAGAATTAGCGCCAAGAACAGCCCGCACATAAACAGTCTCCTGAAAGATCCTGGCTCCAGAGTCTGCTCCACTGCACGCTGTGGATTTGTAATAAATATTTATCTCGCTGGGAAACAGAGTCTTCCAAGCGAAAGCTCCTGACATCAGTAAGGACTGTATTTCCATTTGAGGGCTAGAAGCTTCTGTTTTTAAAGGGGGACACTAGCCCACAAAAAAAAAAAGCTTCTGCCACCTTCCTAGCAGCATGCTGGCTGGGATCCATTGTCCCTCCACCTGTGGGTCCCAGTCCTCTCCAGGCCAGGGGGCAGCACTCCATCACACCAGGCACACTCCATCCAGCCACACTCCCTGCACTCGCCTCCACACTGGGATTTCTGGTTACTGAGCTGTGCCAGTTGCACTTTTGGTGCAAGTCCAAGGCAGGCACTTTCACAGTCATTAATGCATGGTAGCACTTCTTTTTATTGCTATAGTTTGACTGTAGTGGCAGCTGAAGGGCAGGAGGCAGGGTTAGCCTCCCAGCACAGTAAACAGGCCAAGGCCACATCGCTTTATATTAGTTTTACAAAGAACAGTGGCACAGTTTTTGCTGTATTGTGGTAGAAACACCTTTTCCCCTTCAGCAACTAAGGCAGAGCAAGATCAGAAGGCAGAAATCCTTCCCATGGCAGGCTTTGCTTTCTCTGACAGAATCCAATTTGTTTAAGCAAGAAGAGACCTTGTTTTCACTTGACATGACACTGGCTGCTTGGGTAACATAACAGTCCTACAGGTCTCCCAGTCTCCTTCCAGCCCCAAGGAGTGTCTCTCTGAGATTTTTAATTAACTGCTTAGACTTTTGAGTTATCCTAACAATTTGTCTAACAAGAGCCACTTGGCATTTTATAAGCAGAGTCTCAGCCTCAAAGGATTTAAGGCTAAAACTGACAAGAGCGCGTATTTTCAGCGAAATTAAGACTCTTACGAGAAGTGCATTTTTGAAGTCAGCCAGCCTTCAGAAATTGAGAGGGACACAGCTACATCTTGCGTGTTTTCCCCTCCCACGCTGACATTTTCTCCAGATTCAGGATTAAGCATTTAACCCCCTCTTTCGAGACTTTCCGCTCCTTTAGCGTGCTTTGAACGCTTTCAGTCATTTCAGATCACACCGCTGCTTTCCTCTCTCCCCCGTGCAACTCTTGTTCCCAGCTCTATCTGCCTGAGAACACAACCAACACAGCACTGCCAAAAGCAAGTTAGTGGCCGCTCAAGACAAGGATGTCTTCTGATCTGCCTTTGCCAACGCCAACTTGGCTACTGGCAGCAATTGTATGTCAGAGCCTGATAGCTTTTTGCCCACCCTAGCCACAGCCCGCGGCAGATTAGACAAGAGGCAGCAGCGCCGGCACTCGGTGTCGAGGGCAGGACAGACCATCTCTGCCAACCAGCACTCATTTTGCTTTTCTTCCCCGGTAAGAAGAGATCCACCTCTGTGCTGCAGCGCCTCGGAAGCCTGAGTCATTGCTTTGGGTAAGGGGCCAGGGCCGTTACTCAGAGGGTGACAGCAGTGGCTCGGGGGAGCTGCCAGGCCAGGCAAGTGCCAGAAACCCTGAGTCAGAGCATGACTGCTGCGAGTCGGGGCTGACGGTGATACACAGCAGAGCTGGGCACAGGCAGCAGCAGACACTGGACAACCATTCGGGCACATGCTTAAAAACACCAAAAAGCCCCAATTAAAATAGAAGTCTGAACTAATCTAGACGTGCTGCCTAACAGCTCATTAACGTAGGATCTTTTATAGCCGCTCGGAGCAGTGGCTTATTACAAGTTAAACTCTTTAACCAGGCTGCCCTGTCTATTCAGAGCCACCAAGCCAAGTCTCATCACAAGAGTCTCATTCTAGTGCAAATCATTTGAATCCTTAATCTGAAGCGTTTGCATTCCACCGAGCCTCAAACAAACAGCCACACATGCTCTGCAATGGCAGGCCCGGAGGTCAGGCGTGCGCAGGGTTTGTCCCCACCGGTTTTGTAGTGCTTCGACGACATTAGCTTCTCCTTTGAGGCTGTAAAAGCAGCACAACCCTGCTGCTGTTAGAGGGCATAAAGGGACAAGCTGCACCGAGTGGAGAGGGAGAATGCAGCTGCGAGGATCTAAGAGCAGGCTCAAGAGGGTAGAGCGTTAACTCAAGAGCAAGGAAGTGTTTTGAAAGATGGACACTCCCGTTTTATCTAGCTGAAGTGATAACTGAGGAGCTCTGTGGGACCAACGAGCCACAATAACTCAATCAAGTAATCTTACGAGTCAGCTTCAGTCAGGTACACTGCAGACCGTAGCAGAACCACAGTTACCGTGCTTCCCCTTGTTGGTACAGTCACTACCACTGAATTAAAAAAAGAAACGGTGTTAAAGACAAAGCCATCAATCCATCCACTTGAGGGAGAACAAAACGCAACACAACTTAAAGCCAGCACATTTTCAACAGAGCATTTACCAGCACCGGGAGTTGGAGGGAAGGGAAAAGCCGCCACAGGATTTGTGCTGAAGCCTGCCTGCAGCAGGTAGCCAGGTGCCCTCCCTTCCATCATCACTCTGAAAGTCAGGTTAGCAGCTTCCAGCTCATGGTGGAAGCAGGACACAAGCATACCAAGAGGGCAGCAAGCCACCATAGGAAAACCATGGCAAGGTCACATTAGGCTCTACTCCAGGCTTTTGGACACTTAGGAAAAAACATTTGCAGGGTTGTCAGACTGGATACAGGCAGGTGTCTGCAGGACCTTGAAGTGCCAGGGCCTTGGGAGGCAACAACAGGAGGGGCAGGAAAGAGGGAAATCGTGTTGGCCAACAGCCTCAATTTCCTAGAGTGAATGAGTCTCGGGTATCTGAGTCTGAAAAGTACCAAGATTAGCCCTGATTTGCCTCTTGCGTAAGCTGTTTGGAAAACTCTGAATCACAAGAAAATGTTCTCCAGCATGGGAACTGGCAGGCGCTTAGGACAGAGGAGAACTGGGCAGCAGCGCTGTTTCCCTGACTGCGCCCCAAGCACCACAGGGTGACTGCTCCCACCTGCCTGGGGACCTCCACAGCTGGTATGGACAAGGTGCTGGGCTGCACCCCCAAACTCCCACCCCACAAGCTGTGCGTGCAGTTCAATGAGGTACTATGTGTTAGAGAGGCTATTTCTTTCTACACATTATAGGCTTTTCATCCTGAGCTCTAGATTTGGCTACCAGAAGTCACGGGCTCCTTCCCTTCAGGACTAAGGCACTGCCTTAGACGCTGTAATTTTCCTGCTCTATGTTTTAGGGAGGCTGAAGCAAAGCAAGGATTTCCTCTACATGTTCAGCTGCCCCGTGAGTTTGCCAAGTCAGAAGGTAAAATAAAGTAAAACGTGCAGATAGCAGTGTCTTGATTTGATTGGTAGGGACAGATGAGAAACTGGGCAAAGAGCAGAAAGAACAGGCCTCGGGGATCAATGGCAGCAGGACAAGCCAAACCGGTTTTAACATTAATAATGCTGCACTACTTTCCAAACACAGCTATCATCAACAAGACACCAGCTTTGCCAATCAGGAGGCCTCCAAGCACGATTGCTTTAAACCGGCAAACAGAGCTCACAAACAGCACGAAGCCTCCCTCCCTCTCTCCCTGAGCAACCCTCTGCCAGCAGCTTCTGGGCTGGATTTCTGCTTGTCTGCACTGCTGGGGGGACACACACATGATGTGGTGCCACACGGAGGCTTTTCCTGCTTAATTCAAGACAGAAAAGTAGAACTGCTGGAACAAGCTTGCAGGCCATCAGCAGTGCTATGGCCCTGCTGGGCTCAGGGCACTTGAGCCCTCTTGCAGCTCGAACGCAGGAACAGCCCAAGCGGACACCTCTGCTGCAGGGGAATAACCCTTGTTTCCCTCCTGTGCTGCCAGGGGCACTTTTAGATGCAAGAAGTGCGAGAAATGCTCAAGGATGCTACTCCGGCCAAGCAAGGCAGACCTCAAGTCCTTTGTCAAGTCCCCAGTGCCATTTCTTGGCCACACTGGTGGCTTTCTGCCCACCCCCAGCCACAGGCCCCTAAAACATCTTCTGCATGGACCCCATCCTCACACAGCACAAGCAGAGCCTCACACAACCTTTGCTTTCTACCGGAGAAAGGGCTGGGGACCACCAGGAGACATCGGGCTTCAGCTCCAGCCTCTCCCCCACCCCACGGGAACAGGAGGATGTTCTCACACAAAGCTGTTGTAACACAACCCACCCACGGCCCAAGCACCAACGTCAGACTTCGGCACCTCAGTAATATTCCCCACCCTCTTACACATCCGAAATTGCTTCACGTGGAGAAATCCCATCAACACCAGAAAGCCAGGCAGGGGGAAAGGAGCCAAGGCATTTTTGTTTGTACAGGCTTGGGGAAATATTCAAGCACCGAATCACTCTCCAAAGCCATGCTCTTACATAAGCAGGAGAAATACAATCCCCTTCTTGTTAAGAAACAGCTACCTGTCTTCACCCTGCCCGCATAGAAAAACTGAGAGCCACATGCTGTGCAGCACTGCACGTTTTGGGAGTGCTATTAAAAAAGAGTAAAAAAAAATATGGGAGGAGCACCAGCAGAACTCTCCCAAACAGTGTGTCATCACTGTCTCCTCCCCAGCAGCCCGTAACCCAAACAATTTGTTTGGATAAGGCTTTATAGTAGGCCAGTGTTACTTCTCAAGCGCACACTCCATCTTAGGTAGCTTAAAAGATATGGACAAATCCTCCGTACAAGTTCTATATAAGGGATTACAGAATACATCTGTGCAAAATTTGTTGTCTTTGCAGAAATCCGATGCTTGCAGACCACTCCGTTCCCCAGGGACACCAAGTTGCATTTCATACCAAACATGGTCAATGCAACTTCCAGATGCTGTGTGCCCCAAAGGTTTGCCCTACTAGTTTGGGCCAGTTCTCAAATGAGCGATTCACCTGCTTAATAGCAGGGATAAAGACACCAGATTAGAGTAAAGTGGATTTGGGCTGGTTGGTCTTAGCAGAGAATAGCTGACAATTACTACAGATGCTCTCTGTGGGAGTTTCCTACTCAGCTGCAACCCCCCCAACCCCGTGTCCCTATTAAAGAGCAATGGAGCAGCAGAGACTTATCAGTTGTGATCTGCCCACCCAGCCTTCCGCCCAGAAGGAAGCAATGCGGATGATTAAACCTTGTTTGGAGACCCCCTGATCTCCCGCGGTTACCTTAATCTCTGCAGCTCTTTCAGCCCGGCAGAGGAATCTGCCCCGACCGCACTACCAGCGGGATGGACACACACACACAAACCAAACAGCAGGGAAGGCAGAATCCCAAAATCTCTGCTTCACCGCGAAGATCCCACACGTGCCCGGCTTGAAACTGTTTCACCTCATTATATATTTACGAGGCTCTTAAACCCTCCATGGTAATGGATCTTTTTTTTTTTCTCTCCCATGTGGAGGTGAGGAAGGTTTGGTACACACAGAAAAAAACCAGGTACCGGCACAACCAAACCCAGGCAAGACTGGAAAGCCTACCCAGGCGCTGTAACGCCCTGCGTGCGTCTCACCCATCACACGTTCCCAATAAAAGAGGGATTAGAGGACTTAAGTCCACGACCAGCAGTTAGAGATCAAAGCTGTAATGGAGAGCAGTTTGTTTCTATCACGTATCCTTGTACCCTGAACTGCTCTAATTCCACCGAACCCGATTACGGAAGAGCAAGAGGAGGCTCACCAGCGCGTAGGGGGAAATAAGGGATATGTGAGGAACGGCACAGCCACCGGGACAGCTTGTGACAGGGCAGGGGGTCTTACAGGGGCCAGCCCAACGTTGCTTTGGCATCAAACGGAGGAAGCAGCGTGCAAGCCAAGAAGGAGACAGGGAAACCGGAGAAGGGAATGGGAGCTGCCTTATTGCCATTAACTCATTTTACGCCCCCCCAACTTCCCCAGAGAAGGACAAATGGCCCCAAGTGGGCACCGGTAGCATTAGCCCTTGGGCGAGCATAACCCACTGTAAGCGTACCCCCGGTCGAGCCCCCCTCCCCAATACCGGGAGCACCCTTCCCTAGCGGTGCACGGAGGTGGGTGGGAGGGGGGAGACACCCCCCCCTTTTCTCTCCCACGGAACTCACCGATTCGGCGGCAACGGCTTGGAGAAGGAGGAGGCCGAGCAAGAGGGCGGCGCGGAGCACCGGCGGGACACGGAGCAGCGGCATGGCCGGGCTGATGCTTGGCCGAACGGACCCGGGAACCGGATGGCGGAACGGATTCTAGCCGCCCCCGGCTCCCCGTTGCCGTTCTTATAGGGCCGGGGGCCGCCCCCGCGGGGGAGGAGCGACAGCGGCGCTCCGCCCCACCGGGAATGCCCGCACCCCCGGCACGGCGGCGGGGGGATGCGAGCAACCCCCGCACCAGCATCCCTGGGAGGGCGGCGCCGGTGTCGCCGCGGGAGCCCGGGGACCGGCACAAGCCCCCGGACACGCTGTCGGGGTTGTTTCCGAGGAGTCTCAGCCCCGCTGTGATAACCGGGGGCGGGGGGGAACCGGGGCTCCCCCCGCCGCCGCCGCCCGGGGCCCCTTCCGCGGCCGCCCGGAAACAGGGCGGCGGGACCGGGCCGGACCCTGGCCCCCACTTTTGGCGGGGGGTGGGGTGGGGGGAGCGGACTCACCGGCCAGCAGCGGCAGCAGCAGGAGGGCGCCGGGGCTCCGCATCGCGGGGCGCAACCGGGGCGCGCAAAGAGAGCGCAAAGTGGGCGCAAAAGGGGGCGCTCGGCAGGTGCCCGGCAGTCCCGTCCCGTTCCCGTCCCGCCCCGCCGGTTCCCGTTCCCGTTCCCGTCCCGGTCCCTCCCGTCCCCCCCGCCCCGTCCCCCCCGCTCCGAGCTGGGCGGCGGGCGCAGCGCTCGGGGCTGCGCGGAAAGCGCGGGGCGGATCCCGGCCGGAGCGGGGAAGCGGGCGGGAGGCAGGAGGGAGGCAGGCACCGGACACAGGCACCGGACACAGGCAGCCGCTGTTCAGGGTTTTATTTGCAAGTACGGCCGCGCTACAGGCGCCCGCGGAGGCGACGGGACCCCCGGGCTGCGGTGAGCTGGGGGGGCCGCAGGGCAGGACCAGCCCCCGGCCACCAGCCCCCGGCCCCTTCGCTGGTCACTAGCAGGTGGCGTAAGCGTTGGCCCTCTCTCGGATCTCCTCCAGCAGCCCCCAGACCCGCTGCTCCAACGCCTGCAGTCGCGTCACCTTCTCCGCCATCACCTGCTCGTTGGCCCCGAAGTGCTGCTCCAGCTCTGCGGGATGGGGGAATGGTCAGGGTGCAGCCCCCCGCTGTGTCCCCAGCCTCTGTCACCCCCGGGGCACCAAGCCGACGTGCCCAGGGGACAAGGGGAGACATGCACAGGGGAGCGGGCACCAAGCGGGGTTGGGATGGTGGGCAATGCCCCACACCATACTCTCCCCCCTCACCTTCCAGCTTTCTCTTGCTGTTGTTGGCCTTGTCCAGGAGGTCGCGGGCCTCCGCGTTCAGACGTGTCACACGCTGCAGGGCCCCACCGGGCACCTCATCCAGCCTGCTCACCCGGCCCTTCAGCATCACGTAGCGCTGCGTCACCTGCGCCAGGTCCTGGTGGCACAAGGGCATGGCGAGGCTGAGCCCCCCTGGCACCCCGTGCCCCCTTGGTGCTGCGCAGCAGCCAGGCAGGGCTAGAGGTCACCTGGCTGAGTGTCCCCGAGGCGGCAGTGGCACGCTGTGCCCCGTCCCTGGCTTGCTGGGCCAAACGGTGGGCATCCTGGCCCCGCTCCTGCAGGGTGGTGACGTGCCGTGCCAGCTCCTGCAGCCGCTGTTGTGCTCGAGACTCCTTCCCCTCCAGCGCCTGCAGCCTGCGCTCCGCCTGGGCAGGCATGGGCACCGGTTGCCGGCAGGCACAGCGACCGCCGCACCCACCGTGCCAGCCCCACCACTTTGGCAGACCCACAGCACCACTCCACATCATCCATGTCCCCCTGGCACAACCCCACCACCCCTGGTGCGCCCATGGCATCAGTCTGGCTCTCCATGGCACCAACCCTATTCCTCCAAGTGCCCCACGGCACTGATCCCATTGCTCCCAGTGCACCCAGGGCATCAAACCCATTACTCCCAGTGACCCCACAGCACCAAGTCCTTTGCCTCAAGCATGCCCCAAGCATCACCCCGCTCCCCAGCCCTTCTGGCAGCATCGGCCCTGCTCCCGCAGCCCCGGTGTCCCTCACCTCCTTGGCTCTGCTCTCGGCCGCCCGGATGGCATCCTTGGCGCTCCGCAGGGCACTCCCTGCCGCCGTCACCTGCACCCGCACTGCATCCAGCGCCTGCTGCGTCCCCGCCAGCTCGTCCCTCACACCCTCCGCTCTCTTCCTGCAGCGGCATGGGTAGTTCCAGCCCTTGGCAGCACTGTGGGACAGAACCCCCTGCCCTGCCCTCCCCTCCCCGGCACGTCCCCTGCCACTCACCGGGCATCCTGTCCCTGGGCCAGCAGCCCCCGTGCTGCGGCCAGCCCCTGTGCCGTGCTGTTGAGCACCGCATCCACTCCCTCCAGCTGGCCGATGCTCTCCCGCATCTCCCGCAGCAGCTCCTGGATCCGGCCGGGGCTGCTGGGCAAGGAGATGTTCAGCACCTGCCGGGCCACCAGCTCGATGCTACCGGGGTCAGCTCCCTCCTCTGTGGGGACAACGGCGGCGGGGTGGGCTCAGAGTGGGTGTGCTGATGCCCCACCGTGCCCGTGCCCACCCCGTGCCATCCCTACCTGCCAGGAAGGCCTTGATGCGTCGGATGAAGTCCCGCAGCTGGGCCGTCGCCTTCTCCGCGCGGCTGCGGGCGGCCTGCGAGCGCCCCAGCGCCTCCTCCGCCCGGCTGCGAGCCCCCCGCGCCAGCTCCTGCACCTCCTGCGTCTGGGGCAGGGGGGCACCGGGCTGAGTGAGGGGCACGGGGCAGCCCCAGGGAGGGGGCACTAGGGGACATGTATGGGGAAAAGATGGGGGCATGCAAGGGAGTGTAGTGGGGTGTGCAAAGTGGCACAGGGGACACGCAAGGGGGCATGAGGGGGTGTGCAGCAGGGTACAAAAGGGTATGGACATGAAGGGGGTATGCAAGGGGGTGCAGCAGTGGCCCAAGGGGGCACACAAGTGGCCCAAGGGGCATCTGCAAAGTGGCATGAGGGACATACAGGGGGGATATGCCAAGGGGCATGGAAAGGGCACAAATAGGACACAGAAGGGGACATCCAAGTGGCATGAAAAGGGCACAAGTAGGATGTACAAGGGGACATCAAGGGGGCATGGAAAAGGTATAAGTGGGACATGGAAAGGGACATCAAAGTGACATGGAAAGGGCACAAGAAGAGTATACAAGGGGACATGCAAAGCAGCATGGAAAGGGCTCAAGCAGGTCATGGAAAGGGTCACAAGGGGACCCCCAAAGAGTGCCACAGAGCCACCACTCCTACCTTCTGTGCCACAACACCCAGCTGACCCAATGCCACCTCCAGCTGCTGTGAGGTGTTACGGGCGCTGCCCAGGGCTCGAGCCGAGATGGGCAGTGCCCCCATGCACCCTGTGCCACCACAACGCCGTGTCCCCATGCTGTCTCGGCACAAGGCTCCTCCACAAGGTGCTTGCTCGCAGCTCTGGTCCCCAGGAGCTCCACAGATCTGCAGTGATGCCAGTGACGGGGATGGCAGCTCACCACTGCTTGGGGGGGAAGACCCCCATGCCAGGGCAGCCCATGGGCTTCGCCCGTGTGCCACTTGGCACAGGGATCCCTCCCCCTCGTGTGCTTATTTACCCCACACCGGTCCCACTCTCACCTTCTCATTGATCCTGGTGACACTGAGTCCCATCACCCGTTTCTGTGTCTCCCGCAAGGATTTCCGTGCCGCGGCAGCGCCACGGCGGAAAGCGTCGCCCCGCTGCCGCAGCACCCGCTCGGCCGCCCGCCGCGTCGCCCGCGCCTCGCTCAGCTCACCCGCCGTGCCGTTGGCCACTGCCTCTGCCCGCCGCGAGTCCTCCGCCGATGCCAGGATGCTGCGGTAAGACTCTGCAGGTGCTGGTGTCAGGGCACACCCGGGACGGTTGCCACCGAAGCCCCCAGTCCTTGCCGGGTGCTCTTACCGCTGAATCCAGCCGCTGCCACCGTGCCGAGGAGGGTTTGGAGGTGGGAGGTGGTTCGGTTGAGACCCCCCAGCTCGCGGCTCAGCCCGGCCAGCTGGTTGCTGTGCCGCACATCTGCCTGTGCCAGCTGATCCAGGTGTCGCTCCAGCTCTTGGACCTGCTTCCAGAAGTCGTCCAGCTCCATCCTTTGGTGGGGAAAAAAAGGGGTCTTAAGCCTTTTTGGGTGACAAAAGGGGGTTTCCCCCAAGCCCAGCCCACCGTGTGCACTTGCCTGGTGCCATCCAGCCGCTCAAGCAGCCCATTGAGGAGGGGGCCACTGGGGCTGTCCCCCTTGCTCAGCAGCTGCTCCACACGCCTCAGGGCCTCCTCCAGTGCCCGCAGGCGGCTGGGGCTGAGCGTGGGCATGGACCGCCCTTCCTGCAGTGCCCGTGCCTGCTCCCCCAGGCGCAGCAGCCCATCCCGCAGGCTGCCCAGGGCCAGGTCCCAGCGCCCGAAGCAGGGGTGGCAGGGTGAGCAGCGGGGGAAGGCCTCCTGGTAGCCCCGCTGGCAGCGGTCACAGCGCAGCCCCCCGAAGCCAGGTCGGCACCGGCACTGCCCACTGGCCTGCTCGCACTGCGGGCTCTCGGCGCCCAGCGGCTCGCAATCGCAGGCTGCAGAGACAGGTGGTGGCATGTCCTGGCCTCCCTGGGGACCACCGTGTCCCTGGTGTCCCACTGCACCCCCCTGCATCTCCAGGGTCCCACCATGTACCCAGGGTCTCCTGTGTCCACACAATCCCGCCATCTACCCAGGGTCCACTGAGTCCCCCCATGTCCCCAGGGTCTTCCATGTCCCCAGCATCCCACTGTGTCTCCATGTCCCCAGGACCCCAGCATGTCCCCAGCATGTCCCCAGCATACCGCTACGGGTCCAGGGTCCCCCATGCCCAAAAGGTCTCACCACGTCCCCGTGATCTCATCATGTCCCCAGGATCTCCTGAGACCCTAGAGTCCGCTGTGTCTCCAGTGTTTCCCCAGGGCCCCCATGTTTAGAGTCCCACTGTGTCCCCATGTCCTTTATCTCCCCATTGTCCCACCACGTCCCCAGCACTCCCAAAGTCCTTAGAGTCCCACCGTGCACCCTCAATGACCCCCTCTTTCCCCAAGACCCCTCATTCCCCAGGGTCCCCATGTCCCCAGACACCCCACCTCCCCAGAGCCTCTGCACCCCCTGTCCCTGTGCCATGCCCCCACCTCGGCACTCCCGCTCAGGGTCTCCCCAGTGATACTCCTGGCACTGGGAGCAGATGCGGCCCCCGAAGCCGGGCCGGCACTGGCACTGCCCCGTCACCTGTAGTAAGAACGATGGGCTCAGCCGGGCAGCTCACCAGGCACCAGGAGGGCAGTGGAGCCGTGCCAGGGTGCTGGGGGGGGGGGGGCTCACCACATCACAGGTGGGGTGCAGGGCACGTGTGGGGTGGCAGCCACAGGGCTGGCAGCCCCCTGTCCCCCCCAGGCTCCAGAAGTGGGGTGCGCAGCGGTCGCAGCTCTTGCCCACCACGTTGGGCCGGCAGGCACAGGCGCCCGTGCCGCGGTCGCAGGAGCAGGTGCCGGCAGTACAGTGGGAGGCCAGGGTCCCCCGCGGGTCACAGCTGCAGCCTGCGAGAGGGTGGGTGACCACACGGAGCTCAGCCCGTACCCCCCACCCAGGCAATGCCCTCCTGGCAACTGGTCCCAGCACTCCAAATCCCCTGCCTGGCCCCGAACCCATGCACAGCCCCATCCGCTGTGATCCCAACACCCCTGACACCAACCTCCGTCCCCTGCCCAGCCACAACCCCATGCACAGCCCCAAAACCCCCAACAGTCCCAAAACCCCCAACAGACCCAACCCCCCCACAACAGCCCCAAACCCCACCTGGCTTTGACACCACCCAGCCCCAAACCCCCCAACACCCTCAAACCCTGCCTAACCCACTCCCCCTCACACAGCCCCAATCCTCTCATACCCCACCACAGCCCCAGCCTCACCCCTATCCCGAGCCCTTGCATCACCCCAAAAACCCCCAGCACATCTCTGAACCCTCGCACAGCCCCAAACCCCTCACTACCTCCAAACCCTGCCTAACCCAACCCCCCCCACATAACCCCAGTCCCCTCATACCCCACCGCAGCCCCAGCCTCACCCCCACCCCGAGTCCTTGCACCACCCCAAAACCCCCAGCACATCCCTGAACCCTCAGGTGTCCCCAACCCTGGCACAGCCCCCCCCCGCCCCGCTCACGCCGGCAGCTGCGCTGCAGGGCATTGCCGTAGTAGCCGGGCTGGCAATGGGCACAGTGGGGCCCGTTGGTGTGGTACAGGCAGCGCAGGCAGTGCCCCGTGTGGGGGTCGCAGGCCCCCGGGTCGCTGGCATCGATGTTGTTGTTGCACTGGCAGGGCCGGCACACACCCCCCTCCGTCTCCGGCATCCCGAAGTATCCAGGGGAGCATCGGTCACAGCGGGGCCCTGCGGGGAGGGGGAAAGCCATGGGTGCCAGGGCTCCTTGCAGCCCCGGTGCTGGGGCTCCCCACTGCATGGCATCTGCTCTGCCCCTCACCGGCATATCCGGGCGCGCAGAGGCAGACGATGTGGTGGGTCTCCTCGTCGGCGTGGCAGGCGCTCCCGTGGTAGAGCCGTGTGCCAGGGTAGCCAGGGCAGGGGCAGGGCCGGCACTGCTGCCCTGAGCCCAGCACTGGGTCCCCGTAGTAACCATCCTGGCATCTGGAAGGACAAGGGGTGAGTGCATGGGGGTCCATGCCATCCTACCCATCATATGCCATCCCACCATGCCATCTCATCCATGCCATGCCATGCAATGCCATGCCATGCCATGCCACTCTATGCCACACCATCTCATCTCATCTCAGGTTGTCCAGGGAGGTGGTTGAGGCCATTTTCTGGAGATATTCAAGGTGAAGCTTGACGAGGCCCTGGGCAACCTGGTCTAGTTGGGGGTGTCCCTGCTGACTGCAGGGAGGTCGGACTAGATGACCTTTGGAGGTCTCTTCTGGCCCAGACCATTCTATGATTCTATGATTCTATGATTTATCTCATCTCACCCATCCCATCATATCTCATCCCACTATCCCATCCAATCTCACTGCATCATATCCCATCCCACCATTCCATCTCATCCTATCCTATCCTATCCTATACTATCCTGTCCCATCCCACCCCGCCATTCCCATCATATCCCATTCCATCAAATCCCAGCCCACCATCCCATGATATCCCATCCCATCCCATCCCATCCCATGCTGTCCCATCCCCTCCCCTCCGACCAGGCTCACCTCTCGCAGTGCCGGCCGGTGGTGTGGTCCCGGCAGCGCAGGCAGCTTCCTGTCCGGGGGTCGCACTCCTCGGCGTGCCCGTTGCACTGGCAGGGCCGGCAGGCGGGGAAGCCCCAGTGGCCAGGCTGGCACTGGTCACACTGCCGGCCCACAGCACCGTGCTGGCATCGGCACTGCCCACTCACTGCATCGCACAGCTGTGACACGGAGCCCGTTGGGGAGCAGGCACAGGCTGTGGAACGGAACATGGGTCAGGCACATGGGAGCAGGGACACAGGGATGGACAGACAGACAGACAGACGGGGGATCAGCATCCAGGGCATGCCCAACCCACGGGCTATGACACAGTGGACACAGCGGTAGGCAGACGGATGGGTGGACAGACAGATGAGTGAGCACAAGGCAGAGCAGCGCCCACCCTAGGCAGGAGCATGGGGCTTGGGCGGATGGATGGATGGATGGATGGATGGAAAGACAGAAGGACAGAGGGGGAACTGGGACCCAAGCTGCAGGACAGCAGGGCTGAGATGGACACATGCACAGAGAGATGGACAGACAGACAAGCGAACAGGCAGATGGGCAGCGAACGGGACTCTGGCGGCTGGATGGACAGACAGACAGGAGGTACAGGGATGCCCGGCAGGCGGAGAACCCGCTACTCACGGCTGCAGCCCAGGGGTCCGAAGCCGTAGCTGCCTGGGGCGCAGCGGTCGCAGCGCCGGCCGAGGACGTGGGGCTTGCACTCGCACTGCCCTCCCTGCACCTGGCACTCGCTGCTGCGGGAGCCCTGCGGGTCGCACTGGCAGGCTGCGGGCAAAGGGCCAGCGTGGGGCTGGGGTCTGCCCTGCCTGCACCCTGCCCGCACCCTGCCCAACCCTGCCATGGACATAGCCCCATCCTGACCCACTGCCCCGGGTACTTCTCCCCACCATCATGGGCACAGCCCCATCCTCACCCACTGCCCCGGGTGCCCCTGCCCACCCCTGCAACAGGCATGGCCCCATCCTGACCCCCGGCACAGTGCCCCTGCCCACCCTGCCATGGGCACGGTCCCATCCTGACCCATGGCTCCACCCTCACCCACCGCCCCAGGCACGTCCCCTGACCCCAGCAGGGTGCCCCCCACTCACGCAGCGCCCCGCCGTGCAGCAGGGCCGAGATGCTGCAGACCAGGCGGGCACAGGCCTGGGCCAGGGGGGACGGGGGGGCCATGCGAAACGCCTCCAGGCACTGGTACCGCTCCAGCTCCTCCCGGTGTGCTGCTGCCGTGGCGTCCGCCCCATGGAAGCCGGGCAGCTCCAACACCCGCGGCAGGAGCACCAGCTGCAACAGGCAATGGGAGGGGGAGAGGAGATGGGGCCACTGTGGGACCTGGACCCTGCTCCCGGGCCGGATCCATCTGCCCCAGGGCAGCCCCAACCCTGCTGGAGGCTCATCTGCCCTGGTACCAGCAACAGCTCCAGCTCCATTGACATCCCCAACCTCATCAGCATCCCCAGCCCCATTGATGTTCCCATTCAAATTGCCATCCCCACAGGCATCCTTATCCCTACCCACTTTGACATCCCCAAGACCAGCCCCAACTCCATAAACATCCCCAGCCCCACTGATATCTCCATCCTCATCCGTGTCCCCATCCCCGTTCCCATCCCCACCCCATCAATGTCTCCATCCCCCTTCCCTTTCCCATCCCTGTTCTCATCCCTATCCCATACCCATCCCTATCCCCTTTCTCATACACATTCCTGTCCCCATCAACATCTCCATCTGCATCCCCATCCGAATCCCAAGCCAATTTTCCATCCCTATCTCATCCCCATCCCATTCCCATCCCCATTCCCATCCTCACCCCATGTGCAGCCCCAAAGGGAGGGTCACTGCCCACCCCAGCCCATGGTCCCCCGTCCCTGCCCATCACCCCATCTCTACTGAGCCCCACATGTGGGGTGCAGCCGGCCCCCACTCACCGAGTCAATGAGGATGAAGGCACCGGGGTGGCGCTGGGTGACACCAGCCCGCTGAAGCCTCATGGTCACCTCGTAGGGGGTGCTGGGCTCGAAGCAGAAGGGCCGGGAGAGCAGCACATACCTTTGCAGAGGCAAGTGTCAAGGTACAGGCATAACAGAGCCATAGGGGCAGCCAGGGGACAGCAGTAGCACCCGGCCACCTTCCTTGTCCCCGTCCCCATCCCTTGCCTGTATAGCAGGACTGTCCCTGTTTCCACCCCATCCCCATCCCTCAGTTTTGGGAACGTGGCAGGGCTGTCCTTGTCCCTGTCCTGTCCTGATCCCTGTCCCTGTCCTCACCCCATCCCCACTCCCATCCTCATCCCATCCTCATTCCACCCCCATTCCACACCATCCCCATCCCATCCACGTCCCATCCCACCTCTGGCTGTGGGGCAGGCTCTCGCGGTACATCTGCTCGGAGGGCAGCAGGTTCCCACAGCGAGGGCTGGTGGGCAGCACCCGGGAGCTGACGCTGACCACGGCCTCCCAGTCCTCGGTTGACTGTGGTGACAGGAGAGCCGGTGTCAGGGCCATGCCGTAGTCTACACACCAGGGCCGTGGCCACAGCTCTAGCCGCACTCACCTCAGGCTCGTAGCGCAGCAGCAGCTCGTAGTCCATGGGGTAGGGCACATTGTCCACGTGGAAGGTCAGGCCAGCCCCGTCCCGCACCCGGGCAAACCCCGAGCCTGTCCATGTCACCATGCGCCCAGCGCTGTCCCGCACCACCTCCTCCACGTCCGGCTGGGCAAGACACCGACACGGCTTGGCCCCGGATTCAGCTCTGCCTCCGTGGCTGCCCCTGCCCCACAGTGCCCACAGTGCCCAGCCCCATGCCCCTTCCCACTCCCCCGAGGCTCACCTTGGGGGGCTGCTGGCGGCTGCGGCGTGAGGGGGCACGGGGCTGGAGGGCACGGGGGGGGCTGCGCTGGTGCCGTGGGCGCCCCTTCCGCCCCCCCAGCTCCCCAGTGTCGTACTCCAGGCAGTCCTGGGGCACCTCTGCCCGGATGGTGCCCTGCGGGGATGGGTGGCCATGCACAGGGACAGCCGTGCACAGGGCACAGTGACAGCCGCATGCAGGACAGGGTGACAGCCATGCATGGTGCACGGTGACAGCCATGCATGGAGCATGGTGCATGGTGACAGCCATGCACAAGCCTGGGCTGGGGGCGCAGGGACCCCCCTAGGAGACTCACCGGGAGCTGGGGGTGGCCATGACCATGGCCGGTGGCCTGCTCGGCCTCATAGGTGTAGTGGTCGAGGGGGGCACAGAAGAAGCCGGGCTGCACCTGGTCACACTGTCGCCCCATGAGGTGGGGACGGCAGGGACATGCCCCATCCTCCATGGAGCACCTGTGGGTGACCAGCCCATCCCTCTGTCCGTCCATCAGCCTAGCTCTGTCTTCACCCATCCATCCTTCCCTTCCTCTCCACATCCCTCCCTCCATCCCTGTCTCCATCCTTCCCGTGTCTGGTGATGGAGATCCCTCCCTCACCTCACCCCCCCTCCCTCCTTCTCTCCCTCTCTTCATTTGAGCCTGCTCAGTCCCCCCAGCCCTGTCCCCATCCTTCCACCAATGTCCCCATCCCTCCCTCTCCCCATACTTGACCCCCAGCCCTGTCCCCACTAATGGCCCCTGGTCCCTGTGCCCCATCGGGTGCTTGTGCTTGGCCCCACCGGTTGTTGTAGGCTCCCCCAAAGTCGCAGGCGCAGGGTCGGCAGCCCCCCACGTCGTAGCTCAGGCCCCAGAACTCGGGCTGCAGTGAGAGGGAGGGGGGGATGTGACGCAGGTGTGGGGCCAGCCCGGCCCTAGGGGTTGCCGTGGGGTTGGGGAGAGTCAGAGCATGGAGCATGGAGTGGGGCAGGCTGTGGGGCAGGCTGGGGCACTCACCACGCACTCGCTGCAGGAGCGCCCGGCCACGAAGCGTTTGCAGTAGCAGTCCCCGCTGATGGGGTCGCAGGGGGAGCTGCCCGCCACCGTTCCCCGTGGGTCACACCTGCAGGCTGCCCCCAACACACACACGCACCCCAACATGAGGGGCTGCCACGTGGCACCACAGCCCACAGGCTTCATGGCCCTCCCTTCCCATCCTGTGTCATTCCATTCCTCATCCCTCCATCCCACATCCCTCCATCCTCATCCCTCCACCTCCATCCCTCCATCCCACATCCCTCCATCCTCATCCCTCCATCCCACATTCCTCCATCCTCATCCCTCCATCCTCATCCCTCCATCCCACATCCCTCCATCCCACATCCCTCCATCCTCATCCCTCCATCCCATATCCCTCTATCTCCATCCCTCCATCCCCACCCCTCCACCATCCCCATCCCTCCATCCCTCCATCCTCCTGTGCCCATCCATGGGTCCCGACTCACGCTGGCAGCCCAGTGGGTCGCCATGGCTGAGGCCGTAGGCGCCATGCCGGCAGCGGTCACAACGGGGACCGGCCACGTTCTCCTTGCAGCGGCACTGCCCAGCAATCATGCCAAGTGCCACATCTGTGTGCCCATCGCAGGCGCCTCCATCCAGGGAGCCCGCTGGGTCGCAGTCGCACGCTGTCGAGAGAGAGAGACCGTGGGGAGCTGGGGCTGCTGGCCACCGGAAGCCATGGGACTGGGGTGCTGGGACTGGGAGCCGTGGGGCCAGGACAAGCCCCCGGGCTGGGGTCCCGTGGCACTCACGGGCACAGGCGGTGGGGGAGCGGATGTCGGAGCGGGGGTGCCGGTAGTAGAAGGGCTTGCAGAGGTGGCAGTGGCGACCCATGGTGTTGTGCTGGCAGCCGTCACACACGGCCCCGCTGGTGTTCCCCGTGGCCAGGAAGACGGCCATGTCGAAGTGGCACCGCCGGGAGTGCTCGTTGCAGTCGCAGCCTGCAGGGATGGCATGGCAGCATGGCATGTGGCACCCCAACTCCCTACCTGGCAGCACCCCCACTGCCAAACCTCCCCAGCCCTGACCCCCCTCACTTCAGTATGCAGCACCCCAACCCCAAACCTCCTCAAACGGCAGCCTGCAGCACCCAAGATCCCCCAAAGCCAGTCTGCAGGACGCCAATCCCACCCAACCACACCCCAGCATGCAGCACCCCAAACCCCCTGGCACGATGCAGCCCACCAGCCCCGGCACTGGGATCTCCAGCTGGTGCCGGTGCGGGGCACTCACGGCGGCAGGCGTTGGTGCTGGAGCCCTCGGCCGGGCGCCAGGGCAGGTCGTGGTAGAAATCCTCGCAGCGCTCGCAGTTCAGCCCCTGCGTGTGGTGCTTGCAGATGCAGCGCCCGTGCACCTGCCGGGACACCACGGTGAGGGGCTGCGGGACCAGGCAGTGCAGCCACCTGGCTCCAGCAAGGGCACGTGGGGCCAGATGGCCTTACCATGCCGTCGGTGGTGGCCGGGGTCCCGCTGAGCGGGGCGCACTCGGAGGCGTGCCCGTAGCAGAAGCAGTTCCCGCGCATCACCAGCTCGTAGAGAGCGTAGTAGTACTTCTCCCGGATCTCCCGCCGCGAGTCCAGCAGGTTGTCCCCCAGCGTGTGCAGCTTGGTGAGGTTCACCCGCAGGTTGGTGACACGCAGCAGGTCTGGGGTGGGGAGAGACCCGCGTTGGCACGGGGTGGCCGGGGCTTGTCCATGTGCGGCTCGGCTCTGCCGTGCGTGGCTGGGCCGGGCTGCGCACGGCATGGCGTGTCCCTGCAGGGCTGCACGCCATCGGGCTGGGCTGTGCGTGGCTTTCCATGGCACAGCTTATTGGCACGGGGCTGTGCGTGGTTTGGCTGACAGGCACGTGGCTGCACGTGGCCAGGCTGGGCTGTGCGTCGCTGCGGTGGTTCAGCTCCCGTGCACGTTGTTGTGCATGGTCAGGCTGTGCGGGATCCCCCCAGCAGATGTGGGCTGGGACCCCACCAGCGCGGTGCAAGTGCCCTGGGTGAGGGCACCTCTCTGGGCACCCACCACCAGGGCTGTGCCCCAAGGCTGGCTGTGCAGGATCCCCCCAGGAGATGTGGGCTGGGACCCCACCAGCGTGGCGCAAGTGCCCTGGGTGAGGGCACCTCTCTGGGCACCCACCACCAGGGCTGTGCCCCAAGGCTGGCTGTGCCCAGTGGACGCAGAGTGGGGGCCCCAGCAGGACAGGACTGCTCTCCTGGGGACTCCAGCTTCCCAGCAGCCCTGCCCTGCAGATTCCTCCCCTCCTGCTCCCAGCCTAAATTTAGCCCTGCGTGATTAACCCACTGCGTCCTGCACTCGGTCTGGCTCCTCTGCCCGTCACCGATCTCATCCCACACAACGGCCATCACTCGGCACTGGGCTTGGCTCTGGCAGGGCTCTGGCACAACCGTCGCCCTCTGCTCCCCCCCCGATGCAGCCCGACCTTTAGCTGCTCCCACGGTGGTGGGGGTTGCAGGAGGAACTCGAGCCCCCACAGGCTGCATCCAGCTCTGACCCCGCCGTGGGGCTCAGAGCAGGGAGAGAGCGGCCAAAATAGCTGTGCCCAAAATAGAGCAGCCAGAAGGGAGCCTGGGGCAGGCAACTCACTCTGGATGGCGGGGCTGTAAGGGTCCCGGATGGGGATGGAGGGGTCCAGCACCCGGTAGATCACCTGGAGGGGTAAGGCAGGGCAGTGAGGGGAGAGCAGGGGATCCCCTCAACCTTCCTGGGGCACTGCCGGGGACTCACCTCCCCCTCGGTGGAGGGCTCGATGTCAGAGTAGCGGGACTCGCAGACGACATCGTCGATGCGGCGCGGGGGCCCGCGGGGGACGTGGGGGAAGGCGGTGGCGCAGTCGTAGGCGAAGTAGCGGTAGACCTTCCAGCTGTGCCCGAAGTCAGCCGAGCGCTCCACCAGCATGGCCGCGGGGCGGAAGGTCTACGGGACAGCCAGCTGGGACAGGGACCGGCCATGCAGCCCCCACAGGCCCCATCCCATCCTGTACCATCCCGTCCCGTCCCATCCTACCCCCAGGAACCCATGTGTCAGGACCTACCTTGAAGGTCATGATGAGGTGGGTGAAGTGGAACTCGGCCTCCAGGTCCAGCTGGATGCTGACATGCTCCACACCTGAGGGCGGCACATGCGACTGTGGGGAGCACCCACCCGCGGGTCCCCAGTGCTCGTCCCCCGCACCCAGCCATGGTCCAGGGGTGCGGCTGCAGCCGCCGGCTGAGTCACGCTTCCTTCGGCGTGGGAGGAAGGGAAGGAGAGCCCCCCGGGACGCCCTGCTGCCCCCACCACGTCACTCACCGTTCTCTGACTGCCACCAGGCTTTCTTGGGGCGGGGGGCGAAGGTGGTGACCACGTTCTCGATGCGGTGGCTGTTGGCGTTGGTGCGGGCGTCGTAGGGCCGCCGGGAGTCGCAGATGAAGCACTTCTTCTCCTCCTGCAAGTGGGGGGCTCGGCGGTGTGTGTCCCCATCCCCGTCCCGTCTCCCCCACCCCCATTCCCGACCCCCCCGTCCCCATCTGGTCCCTGTCCCTCTCACCTGGAGGTGGCTGACGATGCAGTAGGGCTGGGGCCGGCGCAGCCCGCAGGTGGAGGTGGCACTCAGACGGGGGGCTCGCCCCACCAGCAGGTCCCCGGTGGCCGGGTAGCAGCTGCCGCGGGCGCAGCCCTGGGGGGTGTCAGGGGCCGGGG
>JAOXNO010000005.1:11171653-11184606 GCA_028565335.1 Limnodromus scolopaceus
GAGGTGGTGGAATCTCCTTCTCTGGAGACACTCAAAACCCACCTGGACACGTTCCTGTGCAACCCTCTCTGGGTGGACCCGCTCTGGCTGGGGGGTTGGACTACATGATCTCCAGAGGTCCCTTCCAACCCCATATGATTCTATGATTCTATGAAATACGTGCTGCAGCCTCCGGCGGGGGGGAGCGCTTCATCCCCGCAGCCACCCGGCCTGTTCTCCAGGGCGATGCCTCAGCCGTGACCCAAGGCCTAACTCCTCACGGCGAGACCTGCCAGGCGGGGCCGGGCCGCGCCGACCATCCTGCTCAGCTCCCCGGGGACCAACCGGCGGCTCGGCGCTTACCTGGCTGTCAGCGGGGGCTGACGGCAGCGACACTCCCCCCCCTGCCCCGCCTCGGCGACCGTCGGCCGCCATGTCGCGACCGGAGGGCGGGGGTCGGGGTGGGGGGTATCAGCCCCGAGGCCTCCGCCGCGCTAGGGGGCGCTGCAGCGCCGGAGGAGGGGAGGGGAAGGAGGGGTGTGTGAGGAAGTCGGGCGCCATTTCCGGCGCGTCTGTGGCGGGGCGGGCGATGGCGGCGCAGTTCCGCAGCTACGTGTGGGACCCGGCGCTGATCGTGTCGCAGATGGTACTGCTTCAGGCCGGCTACTACAGCTCGCTGGGGCTCTGGCTCGCTCTCCTCGGCACCCTGGGCAGCACCGGGCCCTCCCTCCACCAGGTCTTCAGCGACGAGGTGAGGGGGCGGGCCCTGGGCACAGGCTCCTGGGGCGGCGGGGGGGAGGCCTTGTGAGGGGGCTCCCCTAAAGGAGACAGGCCCCGCTCCTCATGTAGGCATTCCGCGGTATTAGAGGAAGCCCTCCGCCGTAGGTAACGCCCCGGTATAGAGGCAGACTTCCCCCACCTATCTTCATGCAGCTGCACCCTGATATACGGAGAGACCCCCTGTCTGTGTCGGTGCCCCCAGTGTGGAGGCCCACCCCTCCCATCGAATAGGTGGTAGCCCCGCTATAGAGACAGCTGTATTGCTACCACCCCCCAGTATAGAGACAGACACCCTGTATAGGTACCCCCAGTATAAAGACGAACATACACACACACACCCTGTATAGGTAACCCTCATATGGAGACACCCCCTGTTTAGGTGGTACCCCCCCAGTATAGAAACAGACTTGTCCCTTTTCTATAGGTACCCCCAGGCAGAGAGACAGATCTCTTAGAAGGACTGCCATAACTGCTCAGGCTCCACTTACGGATCATAATCAGCGAAGGGCTGTGCCGATGCGGCTGGGCCACGGGAGGAGATTACATGCTGTGGGCTGTGATTTGTGCCATGGTTTCCTACTAATAGTCCCGTGTAGATTTTAGGCTTCTCAACTCCACCGGGGAGGCTCTCCATGATGGCTTTCATCCTCAATGCGCTCACCTGGTAAGTTGGCAAGTAGCTGGAGTACCTGTGTCTTCGTCTTTCTTAATATCAAGCTTTAAGAGAATTCATCGTGACATAGTGCCTTTCTCAAAACATGTCCCGACAGCCCTGTGCCTGGTTGAGCGTGTCTACTGAGGGCAGTGGGGAACTGCTGACTTCTGACTTTCTAGAGCCTGCATAAGTCATTGCACTTCTCTGCCTCAGTTTCCCAGTTGGGAATGAGATTTGCTTCTGTGAGCAATTTTACTGAAAGTTGGGATCAATGGATATCAGCAAACACTGATCTACAAACAAGAATGCTTTCTGCCCCCACACCTGGGTAAAGATTACTGGGGGAGATTGTGCAGAGAGCCAGGCAGGGATTTTTAAACTAAAAGCTCATTTCTCTGCTGTGAGATGATTAAAAAGCTGTAAGCATTTCAGTCTTGCTGCAGCATTTGGGAGCAAAGTCAGAAACACCTATCCTTAAAACATTTAAGAAGTTCTAAAGCAGTTAAATAATTAGCATGACAGCTCCTGATAGCTCTTGCTGTATCCCCTTTTGCACAGACACAGCACAGTTTGTTTATTGATCTCCGTCTTTTTTTTGCAGTGCTCTGGGTTTGCTGTACTTCATCCGCCGTGGAAAGCAGTGCCTGGATTTCACGGTCACAGTTCACTTCTTCCACCTTCTGGGCTGCTGGATTTACAACTCGCGCTTTCCCTCAACCCTGACGTGGTGGCTGGTGCACATCGTGTGCACCGCGCTGATGGCTGCCATCGGGGAGTACCTCTGCATGAGGATAGAACTCAGAGAAATTCCCCTCAATTCTGCCCCCAAATCAAACGTATAGACTCGCTCTGGCAACAATATGCTGCATTATGTCATTGTTTCCAGCACAAGTGCATCTAAATGCTGGAGAATCGCCACTGAAGAAGCACAGCAGGTCTGGTTAGACTTTTTTCTTTTTTTTTTTTTTTTTGGACCTTGGTGACTGCATGAGTGTGAACATCTTCTTTGGCATCAGCCAGCAACAGGGGAGGAGCAGATATTTATTTTGTTAACACAAAGCATTTAATATGACTGTATGGCGAGCGTGCTTTTAAACTCTTCACTCATGAGACTGTTAAAAGCAAGGTAGCAAAACTTGATGCATGAGGAGCATCTGGACTTTAACACTCACGTGGGTGCCCTGTATGGGTAATGCAATGGTCAGCTCTTCTTGCAGGAGCTGGCACAGCAAGCAGCGGGGCTGGGAGCTGCTGCTTCTGATCTGTAGCTTGGTTGGGCTTTGGATGGAAGAAAAGTCAAGGAAGTGAATGGATGGGGAGAAGGACAATAGTTGTACTTACCTGAATCACCAGCTGAGACACTAAATAACCTATAACGTTAGATGGGTTTGTTTGCTGTTTTCATGTTTAATACATAGATATGTCAGACAGCAGTTTGCTGAAGAAATCTTTTGTAATAATAAAAATATTATGTTGCTGTGAGTGTGTTATGGTTCTTCTGGCACTTCAAGAAGTACCATGAGTGTCTGTATCATGGCAACAGGATTCAGTCAGAGAAGAACATGTGGCTGTTAAGACACCCGCTGTCTAGGGCACATAAAATTTCCTATAATGAATATTTCATACCTCTGCTCTGAAGTGAAGGCATCAGTGAGTGCTGTCTTGGGAAGTCAGCCAACATAATGCTCCTTTCGGGAGGCGCCAGCAATCACAGGGTCTCCCCATGTTCAGCCAGAGGCTGGAGCTGGCCTGGGGAAGCTTCCAAAGGTGTCCTGGAGCCACACTGCTGTTTCTGCCTGCCTGGGTCTTATGTCAGCCATCAGAAGCCTGGCAACAGACCTGGTCTGATAGAGGCAACGTTCAGTTAAGTGAGACACAGCTGCTTGTTTCTCAAATTAACAGGATGTGCCTTCAGAGGCACTTCAGATGCACATCACCTGTGGGCAGGCAGGGACACCACTCTACTGCTAAGGGGCCAAAGCTGGATGGTTCCTCCAGCTCCCACAGCCCAAGCAACCAGACCTGCCTCCTGCCTTGGTTTCCGCTGAGGGCTGGCCAGTTTGTGCAATCCCAAACAAGGGCAAAGCCAGTTCTAGAGACAGACTTCTCTCTTGCGCAGCATCTTGCTACAGTAACTTTCCTTTGTATGTTAATACTTGTAAATGTTAATGTGCATAAATTATCTGCTAATTCAGTTTGTTGAAAAGTGGTGGGATGATTTGAAGTGCAGAAGGTGATAAACCCTTTGAAGCTGCTTTTTTGACTCCTGTTACAGGGGGAGTTGTATTTCAACTCCTGCTCTCATATTGAGATATTAAGCAGGGCAGGGTAACATCCTGATGTTTCAAATCCTTGGCAGCTCTGCCACAGAGGAGTATTGCCGGTCACATTTGTTTAGCCAGAACTTTTTATATTCTGAGATTTTGCCAGGACCTCTTCCTGACTGAAAAACCCCTGTAAGCAGAGTCTTGAACAGCAGCAGTCATTCAGAGGGAAGAGTTTGCACAAGTTTGTTTTCTGGGCAGGAGCCAATGCTTGCTGAAGGGCCACCCAGATGTCACTTCCTAGGGCTCCCCCTGCAACTCTGCTGTGCAGTCAGCCACAGTTCATCCTTTCTCAGAATCCACTCGTTTCTCATAAATAAGGATACTTGCCTTTCTCCCAGTCACCTTCAGCCTAGATATAAACTGGTCTTCCAGTAGGTGCCAGTGTCTCCTTCAGAAAGCAGCAATGAGCGTGCCTGCGATTGGGATGAGGGCTCACAGCAGAAGGCACCCTTTGCCTCCAGGCGGACAAACACTGGCTTGATGTCAGTCGTATTTTAAGACTCTTTCAGGGTCATTTTGTCCTCTCCTGCTTTTTGTTGCTGTTACTGAGAAAGAACATCCCAGTCCTGCACAGGGAAAGTTTGCAGGTTCATTTAATTCAAGGCTTAACACCACACCAAAGCACAGTGTGAGCTCCTGTGTTCTTCAGGGGTGGTCTCAAGGCAGATGTGAGCTGGAAGATTAATTACAGCAGAGATGAGGAAGCAGAGGGGAAGCCACATTCGTCCCATTTCTTAAAGGAGAATGGGCAGCTGAACCCATAGTTGCTGCGAGGCCACATTAAAAAGGAGCTATCTTTGTTCCCCTGTAAGAACAGAAATGAAAACTTCAGGCTGAGGAACACTTACCTCCTCTTTTTTTTCCTGCATACATGAGATACGCTGTAACTGCTTCGGTGGCCTCCCTTGGGGTGGTGTGTGTGTGTCTGTGTGAAATCCGGGTGCAGTTCTGTATCTGGAGACACTCGGAGCAAGGCCACGAAAAGAATCCTTGACAAATGTGGATTTAACACTGAGTCTGTGGGAGTTCCAACGAGCTGCACTTCATCAGCATGAAGTGTGCTGTAGGATTAGAAAGTCTTTCTGAAAGTCTTGCTGACTTTGCCTTTGAAGGCTGAATCTATATATGTTACTTTTTTCTTTTTTTAAAGGAGCTCTACTGTAATTGTCCTAGTCATAGGGGAAGTTCTGCTAAAAATGAAATATTGATTGAGGAGGGAACCTCTGAAACTCATCACTCCCCTACCGTGAGACCTAATTTTCACTCACATGCTTTCAGTCAGATTTAGGAGCACCTTTGGCTTTAAAAATAAAATCTGCTGCTCCGTACCAGAATGGTGGCAGATGGTCTTTGTTTCTTAATGAATCTTTGGTTTCTGTGTGCGATGGAGTTGAAGGTTTTGCTTCCAGGGAAGATATGCCCCAACACCTGCTCTTCTCAGAGACAGTGGTAGTGTCAGCGAGCCTTTTGTATCCGTGATTTTGCAAAAAGAAAACTTGAAGATCTCTGCTGAGACTCTTACATTACCTTTCCCCAAAGCTGTTTAAAAGTAGAAAATTTTAACCAAGAGGAAAGATGCCCAATCCAAAGAGAAGCTGTGGGATTGGGGGGGAGGGGGACTGTGCTTATTTGTTTTCCTGAAGGTGTTAAACACCTATTCTAAACACAGAGCAGGTACAGGATTTGGAGCCTGAAGACTTCAGCCTTGGTTGTACACGATACCCACCTGCTTCAGCTTTCCCAGCTACAGACCAGAGGCAGGAGAAGAGATAATGGGGAGGGGGGAAAACAGGATCAAAGAGCACATGCTGCTGTGGGAACAGAATAAGAAGGAAAACTGAAGCAGCTGAGTGGTTCGCTCCAGGTGCTGCAGTGCTCTGGTTTACCCTTTCTCCACTACTTATCTTCAGGCTTCGTGTCCGAGATGCTGAGTCCATAAGTAACGACTCTTATCTGTCAAAAGCCCGGGTGCCTCATGCTGAAGTGCTGCCTGAACACCAGCTGCTCCTCCACAACTTATTTCTTGGAATTTGCCTTAATTTATTCATTCCCTCCCGCTGCTGCAGGAGCAGAGAGTTAAGTGAGAAGGAAGGTAAGAGGAAGAACGTGTGAATGCCGAAGCAGAGCAGCATGACCCATCATTAAAAACCCCAACACCACTGTTGGCAAAAAGATCCTTTGCTGTAGGAGCAGCTTGTCCACGTGCCTCTAATGCATCCAGTGGGATCTCTGGGGCTATCAGGAACCCGGATTCCCTGCCCACATTGTAAAGCACATTTTCAGGTATGGGGGCAGCATTTCAGAACCTCCTGGATCCATTTACAATCGGTGGTATCTATTGCTGTGCCCATTCCCACAGCAGACAGCACTCAGACCACCAGTGCCAGGGCCTCGCTCAATGTTTCTCAGACCAGGAGGAGCCATGAGCTTCCCCAGCTCCGCACAGGGCCACCCTTCGCTGTTAGCGGCTTCCTGCCCCTACTGAGGGCACAGCTTTGTCAGGGACCAACAATCTATGGAAACAGCCAAAGGGATGTGTGAAAGATCTAGGGAAGTCAGGCTGAGACACCCCATTAGTTAAACACGGAAATTTCAGATCTGATGAAAGACCGCTGAGCCCCATTAGTAGAACATAGAGTTTACCACCACATCCAGCTGTTGAGCCCTAGTTTAGAGCATGATGAAGACCATCTCCTTCCCCATTCCGGAGTGGCAGCACCACATGGGGAACGTGTTGGAAGCGGCAGAAAGTGCCATCAGGACTCAATGAGGTTCCTCTTAGTGAGAAACTGCCCAGAGACCCTCACAGGAACAGGTTACAGACCCACGCTGGGTCACCGTGCAGCTGGGCAGGGCACAGAGCCTCCTTAGCGTCCTTAAAATGCAGAATTGCATCATACTGCCCCAAAATACTGCCTAGTGGTTCTAACAGACCCAGAAATCACTTGTAAGCACCTCTCTATTGCAAACACCATCCTGCTTGTACTGAAGCTGCAAAACAAACAAGGCTCAGAGCCACAAAGGAGGCAAGAAGAGTCTGTGCTGCCAAGCAGGAGGTAGGACAAGTAACTTCTACCATCCTGTAGTTGAGGAGTATTAACAAATAAGACTTCAGCCTTATTTTTGAGCATTGAGAGTGAACTGTAATTGAACAATGGTGCTTCCACTGTACCAGCATCTCACTGAAGCCTCAGGCTGAAAGCTGTGAACTTCCACCTAGATACTTTGAATTTTACCCAATTAAGTAAAATAAGGCCCCAGAGATGGTTCAAGCTGGAAGATAAGGAAGATGCAGCCGCCAGCAAAAGAGAAGGAATGGCCCTCCTGGATGCGGAGAAAGAGTCTAGTGAGGAATGAGAAAAACCCAGTTTGTTGGCCCAAACTGTCACATAAGGGGTGGGAACTCAGACTGTAAGGGTGTAATTGCCCAAATTTCTATGTTCTCTATGGAGGCACCCAGCTCAAGCTGTACACGCTGCTGCACCATTCAAATAAATTACTTAATGGGATTTTACGTCTGAGACTCTGCTGCAGGAAGCTCAGGGTAAAGAAACTTCTTTAACACTGTAGACTCTAAAACAAACTTTAATACTCTGGAATTACACACTGCCACCCACACAGCTGCTTACAGGTACCTTTGGAGAAAGCTTTAAAGCAAAAGAGTTGCTCTAAATCCTTTTTGTCTTGCTAGTTTCACACGCCTGTCTTCCCCCAAACATTTTTGTCCTCTATTTCCTTAGAAAAGGGATTTACACATTACATGGGATTTACACAGGAATCCAGATGTGTGCAAGAATAGGTCATGCACCTGAGATTGTTCTTCAGCAGGGGTTTCACCATGTCCTCAAGGAAAAAAGGCCAGTACAGGGTGGTAAGGTCTCCTTTCTGCCTTTGACAAGATATACACCGTCCTCTGCACCTCACAAATCAGTGGTAAAAATGCTCATCTTGTTTTCAGTGCCCAAATCAGAAAATGGGAGAGTTGATCTGGTGGAAAGAGTCAAAGTAAACAGGTTTCCTTCCAGTAGCCATAGAAGAGGACAAGAGAATCCAGCATTCATGACCAATTTACCATTTTTCCCCAAATCCTCTGCCCTGTATCTACAAGTTCCTAAATTCCACAGTCAACCAGATCTGCGCCTGTGCCTTGAGGCAGAAGGGGACAGACGTTACTCCAAATTATAGAGAAACAGCGAAAACCAGGAGATGCTGCTGAGCTCTTCCATGTCTCATAGGCGCAGGATGGAGCCAAGCGTTTGCCGAGCACTGCCCAGCCCATTCCTCAAAGGTTTGGAAAAATGACATGACACACGCTGCCGCCACCTTTGTTGTGATACTTACAGAGCTGCTGTTTACAAGTTCAGGCAAGTGATGATGAGGGGGATGCCGAGGATGGAAACGTTGGGAACGTGGGTCCAGGCAAAGCTATGGGCCGTGCTGGGGCTGCAGAGGTCAAACAAGCTGCCTTGAAACTTGATTTTTCGAGATTCCCTTCTCAGCATCTCCCAGACGGCCACTGCTTCCTTCTGGCACTCCCAGAGCGCCGCCAGGGCACACGTCTGAAATTCATCCCAGTACCTGCAGCCAGGGGAGACACCGCACCATCAGCCCCTTTGCAGCAGCACAACACCAAGGAGCCAGGCAGAGCCTCGCTGCCCCGAGCCTGCCCTTTGAGCAGCAGCCACCTCAGTATTTTGTCATCCCCTCCGTTGCCTCCCAGAGCATCTTGGCTAAAACTCCAAACATCAAAACACACTGAAATTATTTCATACCTTTTTTTTTTCCCCCCCGCTCTTTCTCTGGAAGTCAATAAAATCCATTATCTTCCATCAACAAATGTCTCCCTTTGCCACTGAGCACCCTGAGTATCTAAAACAGGCTGCAAACAAAGGCCCAGCATGTTTCATTCACAGTTTTCTCCAAGCTGAGTCAAGGGCGAAATGCAAGCACAAAGAGAGAAGGACAACGTCTCCCACAGACAGTCGCAGCTTTATAACTGAGGTATGGGCAGGAGGAGTTATTGACTGTGTTCTCATTAGACACATCTCCATTTATCTGCCGGGTATTACCCTGCAGGAGTAGAAGCCGTTCAACGGAAAGAGGCTCTTGAGGAGGAGCACCAGAGGAAAACAAGACAGGTGAAGATAACCCGCAGTCCTGCGGTAAAAAAAAATCAGGAGCTGCTCACTGAAGACCCATGGGCTGCCTCCTCTGGGGATGGCAATGTGGATTTTTACTTCCACCCCACCAATCCAGAGACAGAACCAGGCAGGGAGAAATCCCAGCAGAAACAGAGCTGAAAACTGCAGCCCTGGAGAGGACTCTGGCAGGAGGGGCACAGCGGACACCACACCACCAATCTGGCATGGTGGGGCCAGCCTAGAGGACAGGAATCTGTTCCTGTCCCACCAGGCACACTTGCCACCCCTCAGGAAGGAGATGGATCCCAGTCAGCTGAGCAGGGATCCTGCAACATGGGAAAGGGGCGCCTTGGTTTTGTCCAAGTGCCCTGTACTAGAGACAACACTTTGTGTGGACAGGTGGACCCGAGCACTCCACTTACTGAGTTTTTCTACCAGGGCTTACATCAGAACGCCAGCTGTGAGGAAGTTCATTAAACTGAGTCACCATGGCAGAATAAATGTCTTCAGATAATGAGAAAAGCTGGTGCCAATCCAGGTAACCTCCCACGCTCATTCCCGAGCATCAGCAGAAGGCAGCTCTGCCAGGCAGGGGTTAAACCTGGCTGTGTCTTCAGGCAAAGGATGGCTGGGGGAAGGATGACTGGTCCTGCTTTCATCTGGGGTGGCAATTCCCAGTGTTTCACCCTTCGCAGCCCCCATCTGCTCAGCCAGGCAGGCTGCTGCCAGCTCTAGGGCAGCACGGTGCACACAGAGCCAAGATGCCACCAGCTCCATGCTGGCTCCCAGCTCCATGCCCGTCCCTCACCTGCACTGCCAGAGAGGGGACCACAGCTCCAGGAAAGCTGACAGCAGCAGAGAAGACTGAGGGTTGAAGGCAAATAATTCAGAAATATTTCCTGGCAGGAAGCTGGGACATCATCACCTTCTTCCTCCAGCCACAGCAAGCCTGGCTAGCTGTGCCCCGGGACTGGCAGGAGAAGCTGGCACGGCCCTGAGGCAGGGCTGTGCCAGCAGAGAAGATCCCAGGACCTGTTCTGTGATGGTTTGTGCCCCAGAGCTTGTAAAAACCCCTTATCTCACACATTTCATGTGAGTTTCAGCAGAGGAATCACTCCTCCGGCAGTCAATCACAGCGTGTGCGGGGCTGCGTGCTTGGTTGTTTTCTAATACCAAGAAGCCACATGTTAAAAAAAAAAATGTACATATTAGAGCCCAGAGCAGTTCCTGTTCCAACCCAGCCTTCAGCCACATCCCAGAGAGAATTTTCATCCTGAGCTAGCCTTTCCTGTGGAGAGGGGGGAAGAAAGAGCAGTCACAGCCAAGCTCCCACCAGCACGTTTGCTGGTAGGGGAACGCATGGACAGAATAAGCAAATTTTAGAACATTGAGGGTGTTTAATTTTCCATTCTCCTTGAGCAAAAGAGTTTTGTTGAAGTGTTTCCCACTTCTGGCAACAACCAAAGTTAGATAGTTTGGCTGGGACAGGCAGGCAGCAGGGCTGGGGACCCTCTCTTGCCTCCGCAGCAGCACCAGCTCCTTGTCCCAGCTTGCTGAGAGCCCGACCTGCTGCCACCGACCCCCTCGTCCCAGCTACAGCCCTGACAGATGCCAGCCAGAGGTGCTGGCACCAAGGAGTGGGTCCCAGAGCCTCCACCCCACTGCTAAGGGCGATGCCTTCCCCTCCCAGCCCATGGGGTGCTTTCCCAGCAGCTGGGAAAGCCTGACCCACAGGGACTCAGCCCTCCACCTTGCCCTGGCAGCTTTCCACCACCCCAAGGCACCTGAATTTTCCCTTAATTGCTGTCTGCATTTCCTTATAACTCCTTTGCGCTCCCCACAGCTCACTGCTGGGGACAAAGAGGTGCCCCCATTTATCCCCGCAAACATTTCATTACCACCCTTCTACTTGCCCCCCCTCAACCTGCTTCTGTTTGTTTGCTTTTGAAACAGACCCTTCCCCAGACCCACCCGACACCACCCTCGTTACCCAGCTCTTTTACCATTATTTCAGCTCTGCTAAAGTTAATCTCCTCCCAACCCCATCATCTCAGGGCACTCACTACAAACTCACCAGCACTGGGGGTGGGGCCGATTCAAGCCAAAAGGACAAAAGGGGTCAGCTGGAAAGGTCTCATCGTGGAAGGAGGAGGACTGGTTTGGGGGTGCAGGCTGTGCCCCAGGACAGCCTGGCCACCTGCAAGGCGCTGGCTGAAACCCTGGTGTCCTTTCCAGGGGGCACAGAAGATCTCACCAGCCCCACTCCTCCCAGCTGCAGGCATGCAGGGGGTCACAGGACAAGTCACTGGGGCTGGAGCTATTGGGAAGGACCAGGCATGCCAACTCCTGCTAAAGCCATGCAGCGGATGGATGGATGGATGGATGGAAGGATGGATGGATGGAACTCACTGGGTCTGTCTGAAAGCAGAGCAAGGCAGGGAGGACACGTGCATCTGCACGCACCGAGAAGAAGAGCTCAGGCAGCAGCACCCAGCACAGGTGCAATGCCAAAAAAGCCATGCTGGCCGTGCACCATGGGTAAACCCCCAACCCGCCCTCCTCCAGGGACTGTCGCCACAGGATGGGACACGCAGGGGGTCCCGGTGTGGGGTGGTACTCACCCACAGACTCGGTGCAACCCCCGCAGCTCCACACCATCCGCCTCCTCGTACGTGGCCATGTTTTCCCCCAGCTTGAGGACGCAGTCCGAGAAGCCTTGGTAGACATTGGCACAGGCGGTGCCCGATGCCAGCAGCCCGGCCAGGTGTCCTGCCAGCCACCGAGGGGGTCAGCGTGAGCAACCCAGACCTTGGGGGACAGAGCCCACCTCCCTCCCTGGGCCAACACAGTGCTGGTGCCACCCATGCATGGCGACCCCCCCTTCCACGCAGGACACACACCAGCCCCACACCGTCCCTCACCCTTACCCAGCCCTGCCTGCTCCCCCAGGGCTGGGAGCCGAGGCGGGGGCCGCCGGGGCACCCAGCACCGGCATCCCCAGCCCGGAGGGCAGGGACAGGCGGGGGGGCACGGCCAGCTCAGCCCCGGCAGCCGGTACCCACCGGGGACCGAGCCCAGCACCGAGCCACCGAGCAGGGAGAGAGGACCCCGCATCGCCACCCGCCTCCGCACCTCAGGGAGCGGGGCATCCTCAGCCCGGCACCCCAGACCCCCGCCCGGACACCCCGGACCCCGACCCCCGCCCCAGGCAGCCTTACCCAGGGCGAGGAGCAGCACGGCCGTGCCCCGACACCGCCCCATCCCGACGCCGACGCCTCCGCCCGGGCTCGGGCTCGGGCTCCAGCCCCGCCGGTGCTGCCGGTGTCCGCACCCCCCATGGCGAGCAGCGCTCCCCGCCCGCCTCCGCGGGGAGGACACCCGACCCCGGCCGCCGCTAATGAGCGGCTGTGGCCGCAACTAATTAAAGAGGGGGCGGGGCCGCGGCTAACGAGCGCCCGGAGGCAGCCCAGTGCCCGCACCCCCGGCGCCCCGCATCCGGCACCCCCCCAGTCCCGCACGGCACAGCGTCGTATCCCTTCGGGACTCTGCCAGCACCCCCGGTTCCCTGGCATCCCACAATCAGGGACCCTGCGCCCACGGGTCCCATGGCACCTCTTCAACGACTCCCTCTCCCCAAAGCCCCCCGCAGCCTCCCCTCCGGAAGGTAGCGATGCCCACTCCAGGAGCGGCCCCGAGCAGGGAGCAGGGAATGGGGCTGCTGCCAGGAGCAGGAATGGCGGCAGGGCAAGGATGGCTTTGTTTGGGGCTTCATCTCCAGTCATGGCACAGGGGAAAGCAAGGCAGGAGGAGAAGTAAAGACAGTGGGTGTGTAGGTTCAAAATCCTAAAGATTTTGAGTTATGCATCTCTGTGGGCTGATCCTGGTGGTGCCCCGTGAGTCCCTTTCCTTTCCCTCCAGCAGCAAGGGCAGCAGAAGGTTTCCTGCTGCCTCTGATGGCATCACGGAAGGGGTCGGTCACCTCAGAGCTCAGGCGTTGCTGGGGACACCTTTGCTGTTGGGGACAGCACCCTCCAGCAGCCCATGAACCCCGCTGGTGCCCAGTGCCGTCAC
>JAOXNO010000005.1:11184706-11197133 GCA_028565335.1 Limnodromus scolopaceus
AGAGGAGCAGCCCTTGCCCGTGGCTGCAGCATCAGGAATTCCCAGGGCCTGGGCAGGTCCCTTCCAGCGCAGCCCAAGGGCCTTTGTGCTGGCACCTCCAGGGAGACCCCAGCTTCAGGGAGAGGCTTCAGTGGGGGGCTCTGGTCAAGCTGCTTCCAGCTGGGTGTGGAAAGGCCTCCCCCATCTCATCAACCCCTGGCAATATTGCAGGGAAACAGCCTCTGTCGGTGCCCGGTTTGACTGCTCGGCAGCTCCGCTGCTGTGTCTGACACTCACCTGGGGCTGTCCAGGAAAGTCCCAGGAGGTGACAGCCCATCTTTTCTCTTCACACCCCTGCTCACCTCCATCCCTGGCAGAGGGAACACTTCCCGACATCTCAGGCCACTTTTTGCACAAGCTGCTGCCATTTTCCTTTTAAAATGGGGAGTTTTCCCTCTCTGCAGCCCCACGGGATGGGGGTGATGGGCACAAGGGCACTTTGGGTCTCCCTGCAGGGCTGCCCACATTTTCTGTGTTCCTTCTCGACTAAAACTGATCCCCTCCTTGCCCTCTCCTGTCAGGGGACAGGAAACCCAGGAATTGGATCTCTGCAGCTCATTTTTTGCCACTGCTGTTTCATCTGCAGGTTTCCATGGCCAGTCCTGCATCCTGAGAAGACATCCAAGGTGACAAGGACACTCTCCAAGTTACACCATTGGAGCACCCGAACAGAGGAAATTTGCCAATTGGTAAATGGCCCCAGGGTTTAGGGGCTGTAGCCCCACTTGTCTTCTCCTCGTCTCTAGTATCATTTTGTTGAGAAGTTCTCCTAGCAAGAGGAAGATTCAAACATTTGTCAGTGAGCTTTGGTCATTTACACCTTCCTTTCTGAGAAAATGAAACTGCAACATAGAACTCGTGGTTATAACAAAATTCATATGAGTTATAGGAGTCTTAAATGTATGTGGTTTATTGAAAAAAAAAGAAATCAAAGTTCTTTAGCTTTCTTCTTCTCATTATTAGCTATAATTTTATTTATTTTATATAAATATAATTATAATTATATAATTAATAAAAATTAATAATAATAATATAAATAATAAATATAATTTATATTATTAGCTACAACGTTTTAGCAACATTCTCAGCACCCCAATGATTCATTAATGCATTCGCTTGCTCTCATCCCATTCCAAAACAATGCTGAGAAGAGACAAATACCTGACCAATGGGTACACAAGAACAAGCTGGAGCAAACCCACCCTGCCACGCAGCTGTCCCCTCCCCACTTTGCTGGTGTGGCCACTGACAGAGGCAGCTGCCCCAGGGCCGGGGGATCGGTTCCTCTCCTGGCTGAGCCCCGGGGATGGTTTGCTGCCAGCTGCAGGGAGCTGGAAATCCTCCAGCTGGGCTCATGGCGGGGTCCTTCCTGTCCCCTGGGCTGTCACAGGACATTCAGTGTGGAGCCATCAAGCGAACTCCAGCTTTAAACTGAGCTGGGGGAGAGAAGTGGGGTTTTAAGCCATAGAAGAGTCTCCCCAGCCCCGCTTTACAATATTTTTATGTTTTTAGAAAACCCATAACAATTTATTCTCATTTAGACAATTATTCTATTACCCAATGACCCCTCCCTAACTGGTGAGGGGAAGCGGGGAAACCAAGGAAACACAAGGGTTAAAATATACATAGATTTAAAAGAACAAGACTAAATAACTAACAATAGTAGTTAAAAAACAGTATTGATGCCAATACTATTGTAAGATATATAGGAATTATGCCCAACCCCTTTTTCCCCTCAGGAACCTGTGCTCTCCCAGCAGGGACAGCCAATGCGGGACCCGTGAGTGGTGCGGCCTCAGGAGGAAGGGAAGGGCTCAGGTCTCCTGCTCTGGGACAAGGAGTTCTCTGGAGCCACCACTATCAAGGGAGAGAGAAACTACACAACAAACTTTCTAATTTTTATTGAATGTGACCTTCATGGTGTGAAATAACCCTGTTGGCAGCCTGGGTCAAGTGCCCGGGCCTCACTCCTCCTCAGCCCTGCACCTGGAGAAGCTCGAAAACACTGAGCCCTTGAATCTGACATTGCCTGACTTGCTATGAAGGAAATATTTTCACAAAATTAGACACTAAAATGAGATTTAGTCTTCTAAAAGTGCAGTTTTCCCAGGCGTTACAAGAGAAGTTAGTCCTGTGTTGCTCAACCCAGGAGAGGTGGCACCAAAACTGTCCCCTGGCCAGTCCCTGTGCTCAGGGCCTTGTCGTTCTTAACGGCACCATCTCAGAAGGGCCCCAGAAGGGCCTCAGCCCCTTAGGGGAAGAAAAGACTAAAAAAACCAAACACAAAACTAACTTCATGTCTCCTCAGATCGTGGAGATGTTGGGCCATCCCCCAGAAGGCAGAGCTTTGACTCAGTCCCCCCCAAAGCTTTCCCAAGTGGCTCTCCTTTGGCTTCAGGTCCCTCACAAAGCTGAGGGAGTAGGAGGCCAAGGGCCGGGCATGGCTCAGGGACAGGAGGGGAGGTTGGGGTGTCCCTGAGAAGATAGAGCTTTGACTGGGTCCCCCCAAAGCCCAAAGCTTTCCCAAGCGGCTCTCCTTCAGCTTCAGAGCCCTCACAAAGCTGAGGAAGCAGGAGGCCAAGGGCTGGGCATGGCACTGGGACAGGAGGGGAGGCTGGGGTGTCCTCCAGAAGACAAAACTCCCACTTTAACGCCCCCAACACCCCCATTTGCTGGCCATACTGAGCTGGGAGATGCTGTTGACTCTTGGAGCGACGAGAGGCCTTGCAGGGGGAGCTGGGTGGATGGGAGCATTGAGCAATTTACAGGCCTAGGTACTCTAGACTTGACTTCACGAGCTCCTGGAGCTCAAGTGCAACAAATAAACAAACGTGACAAACAAGGTGTTAATACCCCTTTGCCCAGACATGTCTATCAGGGGAATTCATCTATTCACAATTCAAGTCTTAAGGTTTCATAAGTCATAACTGTTTAGAGCAGCCTTCCAGTCCCTAAAGGGACCTACAGGACAGAGGGGGAGGGATTTTTTGATCAGGGAGCAGAGATATAGGATGAGGGGTAACGGTTTTAAACTGAAAGAGGGGAGATTTAGAATAGATATTAGGAAGAAATTATTTACTGTGAGGGTGGTGAGACACTGGAACAGGTTGCCCAGAGAAGCTGTGGATGCCCCATCCCTGGAAGGGTTCAAAGTCAGGTTGGACGGGGCTCTGAACAATCTGGTCTAGTGGGAGGTGTTCTGGTACAGGGCAGGGGGGTGGAATTTGATGATCCTCAAGGTCCCCTCCAACCCATTCTAGGATTCTATGATTAATTGTGCACCTGTGAGCAAAAAATAAATGAATCGTTTACCCAGCCAATGGTGACAGTGCTCATCCGGCCTACTCCGTCACGGTGCGGGCGTCCCCTGTGTCACCCTGGGAAGCATCAAAGCTTCAGCAGTCCCATTGCTGATGGACCCACTTCAAAAGCTTTGTGGGGAACCTGATGTTTTACACGTCTCCACCTTGGAGGTTTGGTCTGTACCGTTTCCATAAATCATCCTGTTATTTGCCAATCTGCCAGAGATGCTGGCCACAGGAGGCAGCATTGTGCAGGTGATCCTGGCTGCATGGTGGCCCTTTGGCTCTTTCTGGCCACTTGTCCTGCCGACCTGGTGCTCAGGCTTTGCCCTAATGGCACTGATCCCAGCACAGATCGGGCACAGCACAGTGGGGAGAGCAGGACTCTGCCACCAGCGCTGAGCTCAGATGGGCTCCAGGTGACACTTGGGTGTCCTGGACCAAAGAAACCCCTCTGGTCCCAAATTGGACAGGGGCTCAGGGCAGTGCGGTGGGGGTGATTTACCAGCTCGACGAGGGGACAAGGCACTGTGTCTCTGCAGCGGGGACCACTCACCAGCTCCAGCCCGGTGGCAGGAGACCCTCCCTCTCTGGAGGCAGTGGATGGGGAACACGTGCCTGAGTTGCTCGTGCTGGGTCTATGTCCATTGCCTCCTCCCCCTCCTCCTCCACCTCCATTTCCCCCTCCTCCTCCATCATGTCAACCTCCATCTCTTCTATCATGTCATAAACATTGACGGCCTCTTCCGCGGCCTCCAGCGCAATTTGGCACAGCCTGAGCTGAAAGGCAAGCAGAAAATTGCATTGGTCCTACCCTGGCCAGCCAAGTGGACCTGTGGGACAGGGCTCTCGGCACCCCTGTCCCTTCTCGTTGCCTGGGGAGAGCTGTGAGGCAATGCTGCCCCTGGGCACATCCCCAGCAGGAGGTGGAGGGACCTGGGTGGCTCCTTGGCCACCAGCACCCACCAGGTGTCTTGGGCCACCGCCTGCAGCTGGAGGCTGCGGTTCTTCTGCACCTTCAGCGCCTTTGAGTGCCGAATGGTCTTGTTGATCTGCCGGAGCAGAGAGGACAGGGGTGAGGGACCCTGATCCCTGCCCCATGGGATCCCGGGCACAGACCCTGGACCCCCACATGCAGACCCCAGCTCCGCGTCTGCCCAGAAGCTCCTTACTTTATGCAGGCACCCTTTGGGTTTGGCGCTGATCACTGGGCAGGAATTAACTCCCACGGCTGCAGCCTGGAAAGGGGCAGAGAAGGCACCGGCTCAGGCTCCGGACAGTGCCTGGCTGGTCCCAGCGAGCATCCCTCCGGCATGAACACAGGGTGCCCTGGGTTCCCTCAGGTACATCCCCCAGGGATGCTCGATCTGAGCAGGGCATGAGCAGCCCAGAAGGGCTTCTCCCAGCCCCTGGCCTTGCAGGAGTCGGGGGAGTGGGCAAGCCAAGCTCCTGGCCCCCCGAGCAGTTGGGGGTGCCCATCTCCATGGAGCAGGGCTGTACCACTGGCAGCACAATTGTGTTCTTTACCTGGGCTTTCATGATGCTGCCTGGATGGCCGCACAGAGATTGGGATCAGGGTGCTGGGAGCAGGTGGGAAGAGCTGGTGGTGGGTCTGACACATCAGGAGGAGGTTTGAATGGCTGTGCAGGTGCAGAGGAGAAGGGTGTGTTGTGCACTGGCACTGGCAGTGGACGGGGGCTCAGGGCAGTGGCGTGGGAGCAGTTGTGCTGCCATACGAGGGGACCGGGGACCATGACCCTGCAGTGGGGACCCAGCCACTCCAGCCCCAGCCTGGTGGCAGGAGTCCCTCCCTCACTGGAGGCAGTGGATGAGGAACACATGCCTGAGCTGCCGCTGGTGGGTCAACCTCCATGGCCTCCTCCCCCTCCTCCTCCACCTCCATCTCCTCCTCTTCCTCCTTCATGTCAACCTCCATGTCTTCCACCTCTCTCATGTCAAAAACATTGGCAGCCTCTTCTGCAGCCTCCAGCGCTACTTGGCACAGCCTGAGCCAAAAGGCAAGCAGAAAAGTGCATTGGTCCTGCCCTGGCCAGCCAAGCGGACCTGTGGGACAGGGCTCTCGGCACCCTGGTCCCTCTCAAAGCCCAGGGAGAGCTGTGGGCTGATGGCGCCCCTGGGCACATCCACAGCAAGAGGTGGAGGGACCTGGGTGGCTCCTTGGCCACCAGCACCCACCAGGTGTCTTGGGCCACCGCCTGCAGCTGGAGGCTGCGGTTTTTCTGAACCTTCAGTGCCTTTGAGTGCCGCAGGGTCTTGTTGATCTGCCGGAGCAGAGAGGGCAGGGGTGAGGGACCCTGATCCCTGCCCCATGGGGCCCCACGGCACAGACCCCAGAACCCCACATGCAGACCCCAGCCCCATGCCTGCCTGGGCACCCAGAAGCTCCTTACCCTGTGTAGGCACCCTTTGGGCTCCGTGCTGGTACCTGGGCAGGGATCAGCTCCCACGGCTGCAGCCTGGAAAGGGGCAGAGAAGGCACTGCCTCAGTCTCTGGGCAGCACCCGGCTGCTCCCAACGAGCATCCCTCCAGCATGAGCCTGGGGAATCCCGGGCTCCCCCAGGGTCGTGTCCCCCCACACAGGGACGCTCGATCTGAGCAGGGCATGAGCAGCCCAGAAGGGCTTCTCCCAGCCCCTGGCCTTGCAGGGGTGGGGGGAGCAGGCAAGCCAAGCTCCCGGCCCCCTGAGCAGTTGGGGGTGCCCATCTCCGTAAAGTGGCACCGTACCACTGGTGGCGCAATCTTCGTCTTTACCTGGGCTGTCATGATGCCAGCAGAGACACTCGGATCAGGGTGTTGGGAATAGGTGGGAAGGACTGGGTGGTGGGTCCAAGTTGTAAGGAGCAGGACAGGTCTGTGCAGGCACAGGGGCGAAGGTCTGCTGTGCACTGGCACATCTGCACTGGCAGTTGCAAATGGAACATGGGCCATGGCAATGGGAGCCCCGATGCCATCTGTGCATTGGGGATGAGTATGACCCCTTAAGGGGCTGCAGCTTCATGGGGTACATTGAGGAATTTTTGTTGCCCCTCAAGGCGAATTCAACGCTCTTCTGTGCTTAAATATAAAATAAAATGAATAAACAGTGTGCTGGGCAGAGTCCTGCCGTCATCAGTCATTCTTTATGGAGTACTCAGAGATGTGTCACAAGCAGATCCCTTACACCCACTTGTCCCAGCCCTGAGCGTGGGCATCTCAGCCTGGCCTTGGGTCCATCCCCAACCCAGCTCTGCTGCCCAAATGTGGCTCCTGAGCACTGGAAGCTCCATCTCCCTCTCTGTTCGCCCAGGATCCCCAGCCATGGGATGTGGACATGGTGACTCATACATGGCCGATGGCTCTCAGGGTGGTGGGAGGAAAGGCCAGTGAGTGGTCTTGCTGCAGAGGCAGAATGGGGGAGCACTGCCAGCTGAATCCGTGGGCAACTGGTCCTGGGAGCCAACCACCTTGATCCTGCCACCGGCGACCCTGGGGAAGGGCAGCAAAGGATGCTCCAAATGGCAGCACCTTCTTGCTGCTCTTGGAGAGGAGGAAACCCAAGCTGGTCCTAGGGCAGGGCTAACAAGGGCAAGAAGCAGCATGGCAGAAATGAGTGGTTGTCCTTACCTTGCATGGTGGGTCACCAGCTCCTCTCCTCCGCGGTGCTTCTGGCCCTGGGCATCTCTCACAGCCTTGTCTTGTCCTCAGCATCGTGCTGGCAATCCCTCGGAGCCCTCGAGCTGAGACTGTAGGACCTTGCTGGGGTGCTCGTTGCCAGCCATGCTTGCCCCCTGTTTAGCAGTCTGTCCCACATCACTGTCTCGGTGTGCTTCTCCGCTGCCATCCCCTGCTCGCGGTACCGAGACGACTGTGAGCAGCACTTTGCCAGGCTGGGGAAGGTGTTTTCACCCAGCCATACTTAACCACAAAAAAGAAGCAGAGCATGTGCCTTAGATGTCAGGGGCTGGAGGAAACGTTTTTGGCTCTGCTCCTCCTCCCACTTCCTCTGTGGGTGACCCAGGGGGATCTCGGGACCCCAGGCTTCTGGGACAGCTACAGGGCTGAGGCCATGTCAGGATGCCCAGTGCTTGCATGGCACCAGCTCCATGGGCAATTTCCCAGGGGCTCCCTCTGTCCCACTGGGTTCCCGCATGGCAGCACTGGTGGGGTCACCTTGGGGAGAGCTGCAACCCACCAGTGCCAGGTCTCCAGACACCTCCAGCCCCAGACTCTCTTCCCATCCCGCGGGCTCATGTTTCCTTGGGCAAGGGGCTGCAGCACGTACCTGGGCAGGCTCCCTGCTCCTCTCCTGCGGCTGCTTCAAAAGCCGGCAGGGAACAGCCTCCCACCCTGGCCCACGGGGTGACCACCTCCGCTGGTGGTCAGTGCCTGGGAGACAGGGCGAGCCTCACACCCTCTGGCTCAGCCCAGTGAGGAGGTAAGGGCTGCACCAACCTCTTGCCCAGGTGGGAAGGGTATGGCCATGTTGGAGAGGGGTCCCAGGTGTGGGGCAGGGTGCAGGGAGCACATGGTTCATCTCCTTGCTTACTGAGTTGGGAAGCAATGGGGTGTCGATCCCGCGGGAGGGAATAACACACTTTTAGGGGAAGCCCAGAGCTTGCCAGGACTGTGCCGGGGTGAGCAAGAGGGAGAGGCAATGCCACCACCCCTGCAGCAGGCTTGGGCACGTGGCTTTGCACCAATTAGAGTGCACAGGGTGGCTGTTCCCTGCTCCAGGCTTCACCAGGGCCAGGGATGCAAAGCTCCTGTCCACAGGGAAGGGACCTCTCTCTTCAGAGACCCCTGCAGACAAGCAGGGAGGTTGCAGACCCCGTTTGAGGGCTGATTCTGCACAGCCAGGCCGGTGCTGCAGAGCAGGGCCATGGCACAGCCCCGCTCAGGGCTGGCTCACGCTGCCTTTCCATTAAAGCCACCTGAGTTTTAAAGCTGATGAAGGACAAAAAGCATGACTATGGCAGAAAAAAGCATCCTGTGCGGCAGGGCTCCGGCACTAGCCCTCGCTGCATTTGTAGCCCCTGTGGCAGTAAAAAGAGCCAGTGGTATTTCCCCAGTGTGGGAAGCACCCGTAGGGCAGCTGGAGCCGGGAGCTCATCGCAAAGAGACAGGAGGTGAAATCTGCGGGGGTGGTGGGAACTGCAGCTGAAGCTCAGAAAGCCAGACGGGTATTGTAGCACCCGGCAAACCTCCGCGCCACACCACAGCATCACCCCCTTCCCTTGCTTTGCTGTTAGGTCCTGGTCCAATTGGTCTGGGAGGGGGTCGCCTTCCATCGTTTCTCCTCGCCTTCCCTTCTCTCCCCTCCCCGTACCTCTGTACGAGGGGGTTCAACCCCTTGTCCTTGCCCATTCTGCCTCCTCCCTGACCTGATCATGGGTCACATCAGTCCCAAGCACTAGAAGGGGCTTTTCTTAGCACTCATTACCCCTCCCCACATTCCCCACAGTGGCCCCAAGATGTCACAGTGCCTGGCCCTGCTCCCCTTCCCTTGCGGATTGGCACCAGCCTGGCTCCGAGGTGTCACATCATCCCTACGGCATCTGCAACCCCCGAAGCTGCAGAGACAAGCCAGCACCAAGGGTGCTTCTCCCCAGTGCCATCGTGCCTAATGCTCTCAGAGTGCAGGGAATGATGCTGCCAGTCCGGGATCCCTGCCAGCATCGCAGCCACTGAGCACCCGGTGTTCCCCATCCCCTCTAGCCCTCTGCTCAATGCTCTCCTAGATGCTGCTGCTCTCGAGGCTGGATGGGTGAAGCAGCATTGCTGGGACCTGCCCACAGCCCACGCAATGCCCCAGGACACGGGGCTGCCCGATGACAGCAAGAGCAGACCCCTCACAGGATGTCTGCATGGTGTGGAGCCTGAGGATGCAGAAACACGACACCCCTGGGGCTTTGCAAGAGCTTCCCCCCCAGCACCGCACAGGGATCACTAGAGCCCAGATTTGGCTCCCCTCCCTCATGACAGGACATGGCCAAGGAGCCGGCTGGCTCCTGGCATGGAGTGGTGCTGGGAACCCCGGCCAGGCGGCACCTCAGCGCAGCCCGGCTCCCCCCGCCTCGCCTCCCTCCCCAGTCCTGCAGAGATGCTCATTTCCCAGCAGCCACATTCCTTCGAGGGCGTTTATGGCTTTTCTGTCTCCCCGCTGTCCCAGGCTAGAAATCGCCCCTTTTAAGGGAGCCGCAGGACTTCGGGTCACGGGAGCCTTGCCAGCTGCGGGCTGCTCCCCTGCAACGTGTTGCCTCGTTTACTGGGAAAGCAGCCTTGTGCTGGCTTTCTCTTGACTCCACAATTTACTGATGGAGGCAAGTTGCAGCTCACTCGCAGCCCCATCCACACACGCCTCCTAGAGAACAAGATCTATTTTTCACCAGCAAGTGATTCACCTGCCTGGCACTGGTTCACCTTTCCCTTAGCAGCCAACTCCTCCCCAGCTCCATCCACAGCCCACAGCTCCCTGACTCACCTCCCAAACCTCTAATAAACCTGAGCGGGAAGGGCTGGAGGAGCAAGTCACGTTACATTTCCTCCCGATGACGAGTGCGCTTTGATGCTGGCTCCCCTGGGGACTTTTGGCAGGAGCTGAGCTCTGTGTCACGGAGAAGAGAAGAGGCATCGTACCTACCTGAGCTTGTGACCTGGATCTCCAGGGGACACCACTCAAGGAGTAGGGCATTTGCGGTTAGGGCAAGGGCTGTTGACACAAGACGGTGCCATCAGCCTGCGCTGGAGGCACAAGGGAGGCTGCAGCAGCCGAGTCAGACCCCGCAGGTATCTGGCAAGGCTTTTTCTTAGGGCTCCCTAAAGTGGAGACTCTCCACTGTATACAGCGTCACCTCTGTCCCCTCTCACCTTTTGGCCAAGGGCAGGCATGCTTGGTCACGAGCAAAAAAAGAAAAACAAAAATAAATCATGATGTGGAGCTGGCTTGCCTGCGTTTGTTTAATTGGAATAAAATGGGTGCCCCGCTGAGCGGCACAGCTTGTGCTGGAGAGCCGGGATGAGTCAGGCTCCGTGCCGATGATATCACTGCCCTTCCAGCCCCCTCCCAGGAAGGCAGGACGGAGGGGCCGCAGCAGTGGGGGGGCCTGGGTTCGTGTCACTCTGCGCAGGAGGCACCCCCACACCCCACAGTGGGAACTCGGGGTGCAGCGAGCCCTAGGGAACGTGGGGTGCTCCAGGGGAACTCATGTGAACAGAAGAATGGCCTCCCCACCTCGCAGCAATAACCGGTGCCAATCGACACAGACGTGTCACATAGCAGAGACCTGAGCTAATGCCCCAGCCCTGTTTCCTCGCCCCCCCACCAGCAGGGCAGGGGGTCAGCAGGGACAGTGGCAAATGGCTGATGATGCCCAGAGGCCATGCCAGACCACACGGAGCGGCAAGCGAGCCAGAGCCCCTGGGTACCCAGCAGAGATTTGCTCCCGCAATTCCTCAGAGACCTTGAGCCCCCCCTCCTGCTACACCAGCCTGCCCCCCCCAGGCCTCCAGGGACAAGCCACAGCGCTGGCTTCCCACGCTCAGGTGGAAACCATCAGGCAGGGCTGAGAGTGTTTTTTTTTTATAAGGATAAACATTCACGTGGGCAAAGCTCATTCCCCGGAACCACTGCCACGTGTGTGAGCTGAAGCCAGCAGCTATGGGCAAGTGCACGGGGTGCAGGCACCGGGTCCCCAGGACAAAGCCAGTTTTTGGCAGCAGGAGCTCCCAGGAGACAAGGGGGGGGGGAGGAGGATGGACAGCAAAGCAACAGTAGCCAAAGCAGAGCTGGGACACAAACAATACCCAGTTATCTCTAGTCATCCAGACAGTGAGACAAACACACTGAGAACGGGACACGCCACAGACACTGGAAACTCCCTTTCAGCTGGAGAAAGGGGCAGAGTGGATGCCCCCCCCACCTCCCTGGTCCCGGGTCAGTGGTGACCAGGCTGCGGACAGAGCTGGCGCTGGGCACGGCGAGGCACTGACTCACCCTGCTGAGATACAGGAAGGAGGCGGGCGGCCAAGTCCACTTCTCTGCCAAGGAGCAGCCCTGATGTGCAGAGCTGAACGTGGGAGAAAATACCCCAGAGCAGGATCTGCTGGGGGCTGAGGGTCTCAGAAGGCTGGGGGGGGGGGGTTGTCAGCTGGGGAGGTAGCCCACGGCCCATCCATGCAATGTGCTGTCGTCTCTCCCACGTGATCTGGGCGTTTAAAAGAAGAAAAGTGGAGAAAAAGAAAAAAAAAAAGCAAGCATGAATGGTAACTGTGCCCCCTGCCCAGGCACAGAGCCCCCAGCCCTGCCCACCCCCTCCAGGCTTGGCAAAGCAACTGCAGCCCGGCACTGCGGGGCACGCAGCTCTGCCTGGGGCGGCTGTGGATGGAGGGGGGGGGACACCCTCTGCAGGGACCCTCCTTGGGGACCAGGCACCCCCCCCTTGGAGACCAGGGACCCCGCATGGGGTCTCTCTATGGGTCCCGGGAAGGCAGAGACCCTCCGTGGGGACCGGGTACCCTGCACGGAGACTCTCGGGGCGAGCCACCCTGCGCAGGGACCCTATGCAAGGACCATCCCTGGGGTCCGTAGGACCTGGGCGGGGGGGGGGAGGTTGTAGGAGTCCCGCAGCCGGGCCCTCCGCCCCCGGTGGCCCCCCAGTAGCGGCGAGCATCCTGTGGGCCGGACCCCCGGGAAGGCAGGAGCCGTTCGGTGTCGCTGCCGCCGCGATGCCTCGGGGTTGGGCGCGCTGGCACCGCCCCGCGCAGCGCCCAGCGCCGCCCCGCAGCGCGCAGCATGGGCGAGCGGCGGCGGCGGCGAGCGGCGCGGGGGGGCGGCAGCCCCGAACTGAGCCCCGGCCCGGTAAACTGAGCCCCCCCGACCCCATCCCACCCGGTGGCAGCAACAGCAGCAGCAGCCGCCCGCCGCATGTCGGGGCCCGGGGCGCAGAGCCGCAACCGGCGGCTGCCCGGTAAGTACCGATGGCGGGGTGCGCTCGGCGGGAGGGGAGCGGGGAACCGCACCGGGCGGGAGGGCAGTGCTGGGGCTGCGCGCTTTCCCCCCGCAACACCCCTTACAAAGCAACCATAC
>JAOXNO010000005.1:11197333-11212446 GCA_028565335.1 Limnodromus scolopaceus
TGGCATCGGTGTCTCTCGGAGCCCCCGGGAGGAGCGGATCCCCCCGCACCCGCGGGGTTTAGGAGAAGAGGAGGCTGAGCAAACACATCGATGAGCGGCAGCCGGGGTGACAGGGGGATTGCGGGGGGACAGCCTGCCGTGGATCCATGCCAGGGGCTGCCCTCCTGGCTTTCTTGTCCTCACGCTTCTTTCTGCCGGAATCGAAGCAGGGCCCCGTAAATAGCAGGGTCTTATGACACAGCCTCTGCTGGGGAAGGAGCTCTGGGCGGCAGGGATATTTTTAGTGCTGAGACGCAGGGGATTTGGAGATCGCTCGGAGGAGTGCAGGCGATGAAACCGCCGCACAGACAGGGGTTACAAGGTGCCATGGCCTTCCTCTCCAGTTTTCCACACACACCCCCCGCCACTGCTTTTCCCAGCAAGCGGCTCTGCCAAAACCACTGCCTCCCTCGCACTCGCCTGGTGCGTTTCCTCTCACCGGGGCTATGGCTATTTTTTGCTGTGCTGCAACACGAGGTCAGACGTGCCGATGGAGAAAAGACCGTGCAGGGAATTAACGCTCAGGCAGCCGGTGTGTGCAGGCATCCCATCTCCTCACGGCCTGATCCTGCACGATTCGCCGGGGCATTCCCAGCTCTCCACACACCAGCTGCTTCTCCCAAGGCTAAAAGATGCAAAAGCCCTTGGGATTTACCCTTGTCCCGCAGCACTGTGGCTGGGGCAGGGTGATAGAGAAAGGCTTGTGATCTCTGCAGGGCTTCCTGGAAGATACTATGGCAGCCGAGGAGCTGCATCTCCTTCCCCCACCCGGATCTCCTCGCAGCACCGCACGCAGGGACCGGGAGGACAAGGCACACTCCGTTGAGCCAGGCAGTGATGGGGTGCCCCGGGCCTCTCTGGAGGAGCAGAGTCAGGGGATCAGGCTCTGGGAAAGCACGGGGAGAAGGGCAAAAGCTGGGTGGGCCAGCCTGCCCCAGCTCTTTCATTCACCAGGGAACTGGCCATACTGGGAGCAACCCCTCGCTTAAACTTGGCTCACGTCCCCATCACCCCCTCTCCCTTTCCACAGCCCAGATTATTTTTCAGGACCTTCTTTAAAATCTCTGCAAGGTATTGCAGAGGCCATTTCTGGCCTCAAGAAAAGGCCAGCCCCATCCCCTCTTGGCCTTGTGCTTCCACCAACAAGCCTTCTCCCACCCCCCAATACACCCCTCCTATTCACCAGCACAGAGTGGGGGGGGGGGGGGTGTACTGGGATCCCACAGGCCAAGGAGGAATGAAAAACGCATTCCCTCCCAGTGGACATGCAGCCAGATAATTGAACCATGCTCCACTCCCAGCCTGATACTGGGTCAGAGAATGCCCTAAGCTGGTGCTCCCAGCACCCTCAAGCCCTGCCTGGCCCTCGCCCCACGCAAACTGCAGCCCAGGAATTGCTCCTCTCCCAGCCCGCTTCGGTGAGGCTGTGGATGGGAGAGCTCACAGCAGCTTGCTCTGCAGCCAGCCCTCCCATGCCTTTCCCCACCATGGCGGTGGCCGTGAGCCCACACCACGCGAGATTCGGCTCCTTGGTGTGCCCCAGCGAGGAAGAGGGACCAGCAGGGCTGGCATCATCGCCCACAACCCACCCTGCAAGCAGCTGCCTGGGAGCAGACAAGAAGGAAATCCCTGCCTGCACCTCCTGGGGGATATCCTGCCCTGCTCTGCCTGTCCAGCCTCTGTAGCAGCGTTTGGCCCTGGTTCCTCTCCGAGCTGTGCTGGCTAATAAGCCGTGAGAGCCGGAAGGATTTGAAGGCAGCGGGGCACTTGGTGCCATCGCAGCCGCGCTGGGCGGTTCAGCCAGCGGGGAAGAGCCTGGCTCTGAATGCTGATAAGCCCCAGGGCCCTCGGCTGAGCAGGCTGTAGTAATAACCATGACAATAGTTATAAAAGCCAGGCCACCAGCAGGTACCGACAGATCCCCCACGGTGCACAGGGGCTGCATTGTGTGTGTGAACGTGTCCAGCAGTGGGAACATGCCAGCCGGATGAGACAATCCCCGCGACTGACAGCCGGGGAGTGTGACCGGCCGTCACATGGGGAAGGGCCGCGGCAGGGAACGCCGCTCTCCTTTATTTCCCTGGCGAGGGTTGCTGAGAGGCAGCTACACTAGCAGGGCTGTTCGCTGCCCCCAGGGCCCGGAAGAGCCCCAGGAGGGGGAGAGGCTCCGTCCCCGACTCTCACGGCGGTCACGGGTCAGGCAGGGCTGAGGACAGTCCAGCTGCAGTCTCCCGCCGCCGGCGTTCCTTACATAATGGGATCTCAGTGCTCGTGCCCGACTTCCCGGCAAGAGCTCGAAAACAAGTTCATAAACAGGTCCTGCTAATTTCTCCCGCGAGAGAAATCCCGGCGCCCACAGGAATGCTGCCACCAGCAACCGTCCTGACTCTCCCAAGCACCCTTACCTCGAGTATCGGTCACGTGCAGAAGGGCAGTGAGAACATTGATGTCACAGATCAGCCACGCTCACGACACCTAGGGCAGTACCTGCTAGCATTTTGGTTTATTTTGTATTTGCACCGTGGGGGGATTTAGAGACCCTCCTCCTTACCTCCATGTTGGGCTCCTTTGGCAAGACACCGCACGGAGAGCCGGTCTGTTGTCCTGAATCTGGGAACCAGCGCAGCCTCTGCCCTGAGTCCAGCAGCTCTCGATGTGGTGAACCGCAGTGGTTTGCCATGGATCCAGCAGAACTGGGCTGGGAGGACAGAGCTCTGCTTGGAACAGACGGGACGGGGCTGGCTCCAGCTGCTGAAGGGAACCAGCTCCATCATCAATGTCCCCGATCACCCCCTCCTTGTCCCTGCCTCCATTCTCTTTTGCAGATGGCACAGGGGAGGCAGGAGGTTTTTGCCTTACCCCAGCAGCACTGGGCTGCAGCCTTGCAAGAAAAGCTTCACCAGTACCAATGTGTCCACCACCGGAGCTGTTAGCCTGGGCACTCACTGCACAACACACCGAGCCTTTGCAGGCACCCAGTGCTTAGGTCAGACACACCAAGGCAAAGGCCCCTTCAGGTGGCCAGGATCACTGCCCCAGGCATCGCAGGAAGACACTGAGCAGCCAGAAGAGGACCAGAGCCTCTTCCAGAAAGCACATGGTGACTGGCCCTGAGTCACAGTGCATCCCCGCACTGTGCTGCAGCACAGCCTGGCCTCCCAGGGCAGGTACATGCAGATGATGGGGTTTAGCTGAAGGATGCCCCAAAAATGGGGTGCAGAGGAGCCCTGGAAGGACTCTCAGGAAGATGTGACATTGATCTCCGGACATCTCACCAGGCCCACTGCCTTTCTCCTGTTTGGGTCCTATGCTGCTACATATTGCTGAGGGCCAGCCCCCCCGCTGTCCTCACCCCCACTCCTGCCAGACAGGGTGGGGATGCTGCTCGCTCCCGTCCCTCCTCCCCGGCCTGGAGGAGCGGAGGGTTTGGGCCATGTTCAGGCAGAGCAGAGGATGTTTGTTTGGTTTCCTTGGTTACTGCACTGCCTGCTCCAGTAATCATATTTTCCCTGTGCCGGCTGGGCCAAAAGCAGCAGAGGAAATCTGGAATGGCTGAGGTCAAACACCAGCCTGGGAACAGCCGGGGCCACCAGCCACAGCCCCTCTGTGCCATTTGGGTCCTTGCTGTTGTGGGTACCCAGCTTGAAAGGGAGGTACCAGGCCCAGGGATGGAGCAACAAGCTCCTTCAGCAGCAGCTCAAGGGCTCTCATTGCTCCCTCCCGTGCGAGCCGGGGACACAGGCACCGGCGCTGAACTGCGGGAGGAATTACAGGAATGAAAATGTTTGTGCAGGCAGAAGCCAAGCTGGCTGTGCGAGCGGGGGATGTGAACGGGGGAGCCTGCGAGCGTGGGTGCGGCTGTATTTATAGCGACGGTGGTGGCAGGGACGCGCGTGTGCAGGGGTGATGGGGTTGCTGATGCCTTGTATTCCTTCTGCATCCCTCAGCCCAGAAAGGCTGGGGCACTAATGCCAGTTCTTATCCCTGGGAGTTTCCCTTGCTTGTTAGCGCCCACAGACAGCCCTCTGTTTTGTAGCAAGAAAATTGAAACTTGAACATGTGCAAACCATGGCTGATCTCTTAATAACACCCTTTCCCACCTCGATAATTCGCTTCAGCAGTGCTGAACGCAGCTCATGAGCTCCCCACTCTTGGCTGCCCTGCATCTCAGAAGCGAGATCTGAGGCTCCAGCACAGCAAGTGCTGGTGACGCTGCTGTTCCGGCGTGTAACATCTATTCACAGTGACTAAATCAATGTGCGCTGGTAAAGCGGAGCAGAAGGGAATCACCAGCTCTCCAGCGCGGCCGTACCGCGTGAGCTGGGACAGGCAGAAGGGCTCAGGCAGCCCTGCCTGGTCCAACTCTCCTCACCTTTCTCCCCAGCCGACATGGAGCAGGCACAGCGGAGCCTGGATGCGGAGCAGATGCAGCAGCAGCAGCAGCTGAAGCTACGGGACCGGCAGAAGTTCTTTGAGGAGGTTTTCCAGCATGAGGTGGATTTCTTCTTCCCTATGTCTCACCTGCAGATAGAGCATCGAAGACGTAAGTGCTGCGGGCACCAGCATGGGGCCGGGGGTGTTTCAGGGAACAATGACACCGGTGTTAGAGATTGGTGGGACACCCTCAGTCTAAAGGCAGCCGGGGACACGCCTGTCCTGCGCTGACACAGGACCACACACGCTGCATGTGGGTGTGCTGTGGATTACTCACACCACTTAACTGAAGTCACTGCACATGGGTACCCAGGCTGGCGCCCTGCGTAGTCACTGGCTTCAGACAGGCTCCTCCAGACAGCAGTTTGGGGCGGGGACAAGGACTGCAGCGAGACAGCAGGGGCTTCCAGAGGGATGTTTTAAAGAAAAGATGATTTTCCTTGGGGCCTCTTACGAGCAATTAGAATTCAGTTCCCTCCCTCCTCAAGGTCCTGCTTGCACAGGGCTCACGGTGCCCTTTGCCTGGCACTAGCACTCACCTTCTCGCTGGCCTCTGTCTCTGCAGCCCCTTTAGGCAGCATTTCCTCCATGGAGGTGAACGTGGACATGCTGGAGCAGATGGACATGATGGACCTGTCAGATCAGGACACCGTGGATGTGTTTCTGGGCTGTGGGACAGAGGAGAGCAGCGTTGCTGGGCCCCTGCCAGGTATGTGCAGTCCCCAGCCTGTTGCAGGCCAGGCTGGGAGCCCTTCCTGCCCCCAGTGTTCCTCATCCCTGGCCACCCTGCCTGCAGATCCACACGCACCCATACAAAGACAGACACTGGGGTCTGTGAGGTTGGAGGATCTCTGACACTGAGCTGGTCAGTGTCAGTGTCCATCTCCACAGCCCAGAGGTACAAACCCCTGCAAATACCTTATGCTGCAGAAGACAGGAAAGCCCAGGCACTTTCCAGAGTCCACGGGATGAATTCTCTCGTCCTGAAGCTCCTCTGGAGCAACCAGTGTCTTGTCATGATTTCCCAGGTCCCCACAGCACCGCAGAGCTCACTGCGCTGAGTGAGAAGGCTGCAGGATCTCTCCAGCTGCCAGCCAGACCCCAGGGAGCTGGGCTTGGGTCCCTCAGGGAAAGCCCAGGGTGCCAGCACCTTCCTCTCCATGCACACACACCGTAGTCATTCACTGAGGCCAAGCCGTACGTCTCCTTGCCTGCCGCAGCCAACGGCCTCACACAGCATGGCTCCAAGCCGTGTTTCACGCGAGACGGAAAAGGCTCCACTGCCAAAAACGGGGAAGGAATGTGTGGCAGCGCCCAGAGCCAAGCTGGGGGTGTGAGGTGGGGAAAAGCCACAGCAGCCACATGGGGAGCAGCCTGCCTAGAAACAAGACACATGTGTTGGAGGGGCTGTCCGTGAAGCTTAGGGAGCAATAAACCTCCAGAAGCCTTTTTCCTTCTCTTACCGCTCTCTCCTCCAGGGGCAGATGCCAGCCAGTGCCCAGAGGAAATCACCCTGCAAGTGCCCGACGCAGCCGAGAGCAAGTCACGCATTTCCTCCACGTCCTCTGTCTCCACGGATCTGAACAGCCTGGACACCAGCGAGGAGGGGGCTGAGACCCCCGTGGTGCAGTCAGATGAGGAGGACCTGCAGGAGGACAGTCCCAAAGAGCAGGTGGCCAGAAGCTAGCAGCCAGCTCTGCCCCGCTCCCAGCCTCCTCCATACGGACCTGCCAGCCCAGAGGAAGGAAAGCTGCTGGCGCCCAGTAAACCCCATCCTGGACTGCTGCCTGGCAGGCGGGGAGAGGTGGTTTTCTCCTTCTCTCCCTCTGCAGGTTCTCCTGGCAGCCAAATGAGAAGGGGTGTCGTAGGCTCCCAAAATTAACTCTTCAGGCTTTGCTGCTAACACTCCCTGCTTCACCCCCCCTGAAATGCTCGGCATCTCACAGCCCCACCGTTCCCAGAAAGCCATCCCTTGGGGTCCCAGCTCCCCCTGTCCTACTGACAAAGGTCCTGTCCAGACAAGCGTTTAACGATGGCATACAGAGAAATAACACTCCGGTCTAAACAAGCAGCGGGTGTGTGCTTTATTGGGAGAAAACAGCACTGAGGGTGAGGGTTAGGTGGGGATTGCAGGAGGGAGAGTGGTGTGAAGCCAGTGTGCTCAGGGTGCCAGGCAGGAACAAATGAAGCCCAGCTCCAGCACAGGGACGATTCTGGCACCCGGGGTGGGAGCAGACAGCACGTACCTTGGCAGAGAAGGGCTGCTGTTAGTGGCACGAGTCACCATACTGAGCAACTTGGGTGCTGCCTCCAGGAGGGAGAGAGCCAGCGGGGCTGCTGGTGGCCTGTAACTACCAGCCATGAGTACAGGGCAGGGATTTTTCATGCAAATCGGCCGAGTAGAGAATATCAGCACACACAGCACCGGCAACCGCTGCTCCTCCAGCACCCCACGATGGCAGCAGCCCTGGCTGGAGGCTGCTTTAGAGGAGTGAAGGAAGAGCCATCAAAATGAAGCCACTTTGCAGCCTCCTTCACTTGCTCCCTGCAGGAGTCAGGCACAAAGCTGGCCAGAGGCCCACTGCCACGATCAGTGGCTGCAGGCCAGGAAAGTGCTGTCCCTGCTCGGGCTGTGTCAGCACAACCGTGGTCACCCCCACAAGGAAAGGGGCCTGGGAGATGAGTAGGAGAAGCCAGGGAACACTCTGCAGCCCAGCAGCTTCCCAGGGGATGTTCAGACCTTACTGTACTCCCTCCTGTGTCAGCCAAATCCTTCATGAGACTGGCTGGAAGGGCGGGCCAGAGCAGGAGGTGGTGTGAGCTCCATGGGACTGCCACCCCCAGCGCTGCCTGTCTGCAGCTGTAGTTGGCTTCCTCCTGGGGTGGCCCCAGGCTGGCAGCTGGTGGAAGCAGGGTGCTTCCGGAGGGCTCTGCACCCAGAGATAGATGCTGCCATCCGGAAAGGAGACGTCAAAGAGAGAGGGAGAGCGGGCAACAGCAGGAAGAGCAGAGAAGAGGAACTCACGCCAGGGATGAGCACACAGTCCTTGCGAAGTGCTTGCGCACGGCAAAGCCTTACAGCCAGCCAACCACAGCGTGCCCAAGAGCTTCCCCAGTTTTCAAAGTCGGAGGAGGGAGCCCCCGGGAGGGCCCCAAAAAATGGACACCCTTGCTCCAGGCTGGAGTGCAGGGCTCCGGCTGCTCTCCCTCGGCCGGGTGCAGGCACAGCCAGGCGGGCGCTTTTCCGCCGGGGCCGGGGCAGGCTCCAGGGGCTGGGCCTGCCCCTTTTATCCGCTCCTCGGCCCCCCAGCCCACGCAGGAGGAAAACCCCCGGCGGCGGCCGGGCCCTCACCGTGAGGGAGGAGGAGGCGAGGCCGGGAAGGGGCTGCGGCGCCGCCGGGTCTCCATGGCAACGCCGGAAGCGGCCGCCATTGGCTGGGAGACCGGAAGCGGAAGTGGCGGGGAGGTGCGGGAGCGGAGGGATGCGGGCGGCGGCGGCGGGGCTCCTGCTGCTGCTGGCGGCGGCGGGGCCGGTGCCGGGGCAGGCGGGGCGGGACGCGCTGCGGGAGGAGCTGCTGCTGAGCCCGCTGCCCGACGGCAACGTGGCCGCAACCTTCCAGTTCCGTACGCGGTGGGACGCCGACCTGCAGCGGGGCGGAGGTAGGGCGGGGCGGGCCGCGCCGCTATTGGCTGGGACGGGGGGGCGTGGCCATTGCGCGGCGTGACGACCGGATGTGATGGATTGCATGGGGGTGGTGACGTCACGGGGCGAGTGACGTCAGAGGCGGGGGGTGAGCTCCTGCGTTGGGGGTGCTGAGGTGAGCAGGAACGGGGGGGTTGGTCCGAGGTGACATCAGCACAAAGGGGCTCAGCGCGGTGATGACGCAAGCAGGGGGTAGCGCCGAGGGATGACGTCATGCATGGCCGGGCCCCGGTGTGACATCAGGGGCAGGACCCCGGGGGGAAGCGATGGGGAGGGCAGGGGCTAACGCTGCCCGCAGTCTCTCACTACAGGCTCTTCCCGAAGGCGCTGGGGCGGCTGGTGGCGGCGCTGGGCGTGCGGGAGCTCCACCTCGCCCTCACCCAGGGCTTCTGGCGCACCCGGGTCTGGGGACAGCCGCCCCTGCAGGCACCTGCCGGCGCCGAGCTCTGGGTCTGGTTCCAGCCCACCGTCACCGAGTAGGTACCCCGGCTGCAGGTCATAGAATCACAGAATCACACGGGGTTGGAAGGGACCTCTGGAGATCATCTAGTCCAACCCCCCCTGCCAAAGCAGGTCCACCCAGAGCAGGTTGCACAGGAACTTATCCGGGCAGGTTTTGAATGTCTCTAGAGATGGAGACTCCACCACTTCTTTGGGCAGCCTGTTCCAGTGCTCTACCACTCTCACAGTAAAGAAGTTCCTCCTCACGTTTAGGTCTGTCCCTCTGGGTCCCCTTTGCAGCTCCTGGGAGCTGTTGCTCTTCTCCCACGAGGCAGCCACAATATGTGCCTCCTGGGTTGGAAAACGGGTCTGTAACCCCGGGAGCAGCACTAAGGAAAAGCAGGATGTAGCCCTGCTCAGTGCACGGGGCAGGATGTGGTGCTGAGGGGAAAACCCTTGTTCACTAAAGGAACAAGTAATTCCCTTATGGGCTCTGTAATGACAAACCCCTCACTGCAGGGGTTGTATCTTGACCTCTCATCTGTGATTCACTTCCTTTGACTCCCATCCAATACCTGTCACCATCTCCCTTAGCACACAGCCCCTGTCTGAGCCGCAGCAGCTCTGTGTGGACTCCCAGGGCTCTCTCCTCCCTACACGTGGCCCATTCTGGGTCTGCTGGTCGGGTCAGCCTTCAGAGCCTGACCAAGGTGTTGCTTTAGATCTCACAGCCTCTTCCTCATAAACCACACATCACTTCCCACATGCTCCTCGCTCTCCCAGCCCCTCTCCTCGCACACCAGCTGCACCCATCACCAGGTTCCCTGGCTGCGTGAAGCCCTGCCAGCCCAGGAGCTGCCCCTACAGTGAATGTCCCCCAGACCTCATGTGTTAGAATAAACTGGAGAGTGCATGACCAGCAGCCTCTAGCTGCACACTCCTTGCAGCTTCTGATGGCCAGGGTGGTCACCCTGGTGTATTGAATGTTACTGACTTAATGCCTGTTCTCAGGATTCAAGCTGCTGAGTAATCTCTGGTATCTGTTCTCACACAGTGTTGACAAAGCCTGGAAAGAACTGAGTAACATCCTCTCGGGAATATTCTGTGCTTCTCTCAACTTCATTGACTCGACCAACACAGTCACACCAACAGCATCCTTCAAACCCCTGGGCTTAGCCAACGGTGAGCCCAGCCTGCATTTGTCTGCCCGGCTCTGCCACTCACTCTTGCCTCTAGCTTTAGTTCTGCCCCGTGCCACTGCGGGGAGTCTGGGGGCAGGTCCTGCAAGGACTCCGGGTCTGGCTGTGTATAGCAGGTTCTTTTAACCTCCTCCTGGAAGGATTTCCTCTCCATACAAGTGAGGCTTGGATTTGAACAGAGGAAACCCACGAGCAGTATGTGGCAGATACTCCCAGGCCCTCATCTGGCTCTCTGCAAAGCATTTTGCAAAACAGTGAGGACTGGAGGATTTAAGGCACTCATGAAAAAATTCCGCTTACATATTCTTCCCAAATCACTCTGAACAGAGTAGGATCTGTTCCTGATTGAGCTGTTGGCATTTCAGAGATACTGAGAGGGTGGTGGGCTGTGGGGTACCCTGGGGGGGTAGAACAGGCCTGCTTCTGGCTCTCGTGCCTGTAGCAGCACCAGCCTGTTGACCCTCCACCTCCCTGCCCAGGGACAGATCACCATCTCCTGCGATATGCCGTCCTGCCCCGGGAGGTCGTCTGCACAGAGAACCTCACACCGTGGAAGAAGCTGCTCCCGTGCGGCTCAAAGGTAATGGCAAATCCTGCCGCCTTGTTGGGCCACTCCCAATGAAGCAGGGTTCTCCACAGCAATCTGGGAGCCCTGCACTGGGAAGTCTCAGCAGGGCTTCTCTCTTAGTGGGAGCAGAGAACAGACCTGGGGCTGAGTTTCTGCTTCTCTCCCTGCAGGCTGGGCTTGCTGTGCTGCTCAAGGCCGAGCGCTTGTTCCACAGCAGCTACCACTCGCAGGCAGTGCACATCCGCCCCATCTGCAGGGTAAGTGCTAGGCTGGGGGCTCCCTCCTTTAACACCCCCAAGAGAAAATCCAGAGCCTTCTTGTGACACAAGGTGACACACTGGTTTGCCCAGCTCCCCTGTGGTGGGTTTGCTGTGTCTAACACAGCTGTCGTCCTGCTTCTCTGGTCTCTCCTGCATCCTGATGGGATTTTTGTAATCCTAGTGGAGTTCCAGCTCCCTCCTGGTATCCTGTCCCTCCAGAAGGTGTGATCAGAGCTGCCTCTCTTTTTGTTGTCTAGGATGCCTCCTGCCTGGCTGTGTCCTGGGAGCTCAGACAGACTCTCACTGTGGTCTTTGACACCTTTTCCAGTGGCCAAGGGAAAAAAGGTAAGCTCGGTGACGGTGTGCTCTGGACCTCGGGTGCCCACGGCACTTCACTCAGCCTGCACTTCACACTGACTTTGCTTCCCACAGACTGGTCCCTCTTCAAGATGTTCTCTCGCACACTTACTGACGCGTGTCCTCTGGCGTCGCAGAGCAAGGTCTATGTTGATATCTCCCCTAAGAACAAGGTAATGCTTACGGACGAGAGAACACCCCCTGCTCTCTGAGTTCAGCCATTTCGTGTCGCTCTGAAACATCCTCACCTCCACTCCCTGCATGGCTGAGCCACCCAGGAGCCCTCTGGGGCTAATGAATTGGGGGTGATTTACTCTGAGCAGGGCTGAGGGGATGAGCGTGGTGTTAGTAAGAACGCTGAGCTGGCTTTTGGGTGGGAAAGCTCAGAGCCAGCCAAAGGGGCTTTGCCCAGCGCTGCCAGTTACTTCAAGGGGCACTTTTCCTTTCATGGTCCATGTGCTTTCTCAGGAAAAGGAGTTACTGGAAGTGACCCCCCCTCCGGCAACTGTACACGAAGCTATTGTCCAGGGAGACAAGAGAACCTATGCCGTCTATGACCTGCTGAGCCCCTCGCTCTTCAATACATCTCGCAGCCTGAATGTGCAGCTGAAGTGGAAGCGGCCCCAAGACAGCTGTGAGTGACCAGAACTTCCCTCCACCTGCACGGCAGGACGGGGCTCCTGGCCAAAACATCCCCTGGCACCATCCCCCATTCCTGTGTCCTTTTCTCTTTCGCAGCGGACCTGCCAACCCCTATACTCCATGCCCAGCGCTACGTGAGTGGGTACGGGCTGCAGACCGGAGAGATCAGCACGCTCATCTACAACACTCACCCCTACCGGGCCTTCCCCGTGATCCTGCTGGAGACTGTGCCCTGGTATCTGCGTCTCTACGTACACACCCTGACTATCATCACGAAGGGGAAGGAGAACAAGCCAAGTAAGTAAACCCTCCCGGGAGCACACGTGCCACCTGATTCTCTTTGGCACAAGTGGTTCATTCCAGAGATGGTTTGGTCCCTCCCTCGGGCCCCAGTGATCACTGGGAAACTGGACTGGGGAACAAAATATTTTGGGATGTTTTCCTAGCCTCCTGTTCAACACTCACAGCAGATGAGACTTTATTAAGTCTGTTTTATAAGAGGCACATGGAATGTGTTTCGTAATCCAACAAGGGTCTAAACCAAAGTGAATTGATTTTTATAGTAAAGGAGTGTTGATTTAAAACTAACGACTTATTTTGCATTTGTACCTTCCTTTACGAAGGCCTGACTTTCACGCCTGACTTTTCCTGGGTCCTCAGCTCTAAAGACCAGCCAAATTTAGCTTTAACATATGCTTTTTGCTACTTGTGCATCTTCACTTGCCCAGAAAACCTCTCCCATGACAGTGAAAGCAGAAACACCCATCCCATGGGTGATGTCCAGGCAACATGAGATTGAACAAGGTCCCACCAGTGCCACTGACGTGTGTCTTTGGGGTTAGGTTACATCCACTACCAGCCAGCCCAGGACCGGAGACGGCCTCACCTCTTGGAAATGCTGATCCAGCTGCCAGCCAACTCTGTCACCAAGATCACAATCCAGTTCGAGAGGGCTTTACTGAAGTGGACGGAGTACACGCCTGATCCCAATCACGGCTTTTACATCAGGTAACAACATACCTCAGCTCCTCGTCCCCTTCTGGGCCTATGAGGACTTGCTGCCCAGGTCTCTAGGGATGGGAAAAATGCTTGCCGTCTCTTTGCTGGCAGGACTGACACTAGGATGTCCTTTGTCTCCTTAGTTCATCTGTGCTTAGTGCCCTGGTACCCAGCGTCATTGCGATGAAGGATGTGGATGTGGAGCAGAGCCCTCTCTTCACCTCGCTGTGAGTGTCCCTGTGCCAGGGAGCGGGGCCGTACCGCAGTGACTGCGGGCTGCTGGCCGCTGTCATCCCCTCTGGTGAGCACCAAGCAGTGGTCCTGACACTCCCTTTTCCTGCTCTCACTCGCCAGGTTTCCTTCCTCTGATGGCTCCAGCTATTTTGTGCGCCTGTACACGGAGCCGCTGCTGGTGAACTTGCCGACGCCAGACTTCAGCATGCCCTATAACGTCATCTGCCTGACCTGCACTGTGGTGGCAGTGTGCTACGGCTCCTTCTACAACCTGCTGACCAGAACGTTTCACGTGGAAGAGCCGAGCCGGGGTGGGCTGGCCAAGCGGCTGGCCAACATCATCCGCAAATTCAGGGGGGTGCCCCCCCTCTGAGAGAAACCAGGGCAGCCGGTGCTGGCTGGGGGGCAATGTGGGGAGACCCAGGGAGCAGAGCGCTGCTGCCTCTCGTCTTAACTGGAAACAGCCTGCTCCATTTTGCTGCCTGGATCTGTGTTCGGGATCCAACAAGCTGAGAGCTCACTTCCGTCGTTAAGATGGGAAACAGCTCTTAGCCCATTGACTACTGAACTGCATCGTTACGGGTTTGGGAGAGGTGTAAGACTTCTTTTGGGGAGAAGGGTAATATATGTGCCAGGAATGACGCTGGAAGTAAAGTTGAGCTGTTTTGTACGTTGGTGCTGCTCCCGGTTGGTGTTATTTCCTCAGCCCCACAGGCAGAGTTGACCCTGTAAGACCCTGTGAGCTGCTGAGTCTCTAGCACGCCACCCGAGTCGGCTGGGAGGAGATGTGGAGGTGGGGAGGGAAACGGGTGTGATCTGCAGTGAAGAGATGGGTTCATCTGCTCCACCGTCTCACCTACAACTGCCACAATTCACAGCTCCCTCCTGCCACACTTCCCCACGTTTGAGCCAGTTTGTAAATTAATTTGGGGGCGTACCAAAGGTTTGGGTATTTATTAAATGCCAAGGGTTTATTTTCCTTCTCAAGAAAAAGCTTCTCTTGCTCCCAGCTTCTATTTGCAGTGTTTTGAAACCCCTCCACCTGCTCACCCCTCTGCCGCAGCACACGATCCTCCTCTGCCTCCCCGGTATCATTTCTGCAGGTCTGCCCCCACGGCTCCCCTGCACCCACGGTGTCCCCAAAGCTTCGGGGAGCCCCTGGGCTCTGCTGATGGGCAGGAGTCTCTGCCCTCCCTGGGCTGGGAATGCAGGGACGCTGGCACCACTGCCCTCTTTGGTTATTTTCATACAGTACAAGGTGCTGGCGGTTGGCAGAGCAGCGAGAGGACGCTGGTGGTGGTGCTGCTCGGCCCCCGGCGGAGCTGTTTTCTGGGGTACGGCCTTTGCATCTGGGCTGTGGCTTGTGTGACAGGAACAGACAGCCGCCTACAAGCAGCTAAACAAAGCACACAGAAATTGTTAGAAGAAATATCCCCTGGAATCAAAGCAAAGCACAGCCAGAGGTCCTTTAAAAGCTTCCGCTTGAACAGAATGACCGTAAAACCCCCGTTGCCTCCTGTCTTGCACAGAACGGTCTGTTCCCACTGGCCTGGGATTACCTTTCCCTTCCCTGCCCGAGATGCCCTTCTCCCTGCAGCTCCTTACGGATCCGCTCCACTGGATGGCTCCATGCAGCCTGCAGAGCTGCCGAAATAGGAAATACATGAGTTTGGGATGATCCCTCTCTCTCCCTGCTTGCTGAGGACGCCACGGGGGGTGGGAGCTCACGCTGCTCCCAGCCACAGGGCGGCTGCTGCAGCCCCGCCAGCCAGCCTGCAAGGGAAAAATGGAATTTATTTACAGAAAGCTGAAACTACAACCAAACCAAACCCAAGGGAGCACGCAGCTCCCGCTGGAGCGCAGAGGGACACAGCCAGGAGGACCACAAAGATGATGAGGGGTCTGGAGCATCTCTTACGAGGAGAAGCTGAGGGACTTGGGTCTTTTTAGTCTGGAGAAAAGAAGGCTGAGGAGGGATCAATGCCAATAAATACCTAAAGGGTGGGTGTCAAGAGGAAGGGGGCAGTGGTGCCCAGGGTCAGGACAAGAGGAAACAGGCACAAACCTGTACATAAGAAGCTCCATCTAAACAGGAGGAGGAACTTCTACACTTTGAGGGTGGTAGAGCCCTGGAACAGGCTGCCCAGAGAGGTGGTGGAGTCTCCTTCTCTGGAGATGTTCAAAACCCACCTGGACATGTTCCTGTGCAACCTGCTCCAGGAGGACCTGCTTTGGCA
>JAOXNO010000005.1:11215245-11232235 GCA_028565335.1 Limnodromus scolopaceus
GGGCGCGTCCCCCGGGCGGCGCGGCCGGCTCCCAGGGCGGCCTCTCCCTGTCCTCCTCAGGGCGCGGCGCGGACGGGCCCGCGGCGGAGGCGGCACCGGGATGGCGGCCTGAGGCGGTGGTACCGCGCCGTGAGTACGGGGAGCGGAGGGGAGCGGGCCGAGCCAGGGGGGTCGCCGGGGTCCAGGCAGGCTCCGGGGCCCATACCGGGGGGGGCGGCGCCAGGGCTCAGGCAGGCGCCGGGACCCATACCGGGGAGGCGGGGGGGGCGCCGGGGCTCAGGCAGGCTCCGGGACCCATACCGGGGAGGCGGGGGGGGGCGCCGGGGCTCAGGCAGGCTGCCGGGGCCTAGGCAGGCTCCGGGACCCCGTGAAGCGATCCGCAGGCGGCCGGAGCGGGAGTTCGCTGACTCCCGGAGCGGAGGAGTCGCTCGGTGGCCCTCCCCCCTGAGCGGGAGGTCCCCCCCCTGAGCGGGAGGGCCGCGCTCTCGTAGCCAGGCGGGTGTGGGTTACAGCGGAGCCGATCTCAGCCGAGGCTCGGCGTGCTTAGGGTCATGCCAGCCTAACGTGGAGGTAACACACTGTGTGCTTCCCCCCCCACCAAGACAACACTCTCCTCTGTGCCTCCGTTCTCAGCCAGGAACACCTTATAGCTGGCTATAGCACCTTCCAAAAGCAAACCCCGGCCGGCTTCTCCCCAGAGCACAGCAGGTCTCCCACACCCTCTTGTCCAGGGGAGAGCACAGCAAGTGGCAGCGCTGTTCTGCCCAGCCACGAACCCTCCCCAACGCCCTGCCAACACCTTCAGCCAGCTGCAAAGCGAGTTTGCAAGCTGTTCTGTTGTACAAACATCGTTACATCCCAAACATGCAAGAGAAGGCGAAAAACAAAGCTCTTAAATGTAGTCCACAACACACTGAACTCTCCTATATGTCATTACTCCTGCACTGAAACATAAATTATCTTGCCAATACTGTCATAGTGGAGTAACCTTTGCCTTTCCAACCTATATGTGATAATGCCCCAGAACCCCTTGCCAATTTGGCTGAGACACAGAAAACTGGCCTTTATTAGGCTGCATTCAGACTTCTGAAGTCTGTTGAAGGCACAAAAGGTAGGAAAGAGATCCAAATTAAAACTAAAAACAATTGGGTTTTTCACAGAACTTGGAATGGGCCTGGAATTTGTGATCGTTGGCAGTTACACAAAGGTGGGGGCAGGAATGAGGACCACCGAGAATTAATAAATTAGTACAAATGAAAGCAGTGATACTTGATGACAACTGTCGATGTTGACATCTCTTCCCACTGGACTTAAGGTTCTAGGAGAACTTTTGGCTTGTCTCTAGCTTGAGAAATCAGAACACTTCATAACCCCGAGGCTTGATCAGTTAAGGATTTCCTGCTCTTTTGGAAACTCTTTGCAATTATATTGCACCATTTTTGACTCTGCATCAATGTTAAAGGCAAGGACTTATCAAAGACTGGGGTAAGGTCTTTGCCAAAAATTGAAGACTCACTTTTTCCAGCTGAGTCATACTGGCAGATAAAGCTTTTTAAAAAAATAGAAAAATAGCAGCAAGGCCAAAAAAACCCTGATATAGCAAATAGGTCTTAAAGTTTAAACAGCTATGGTTCTGGGGTTTTTTAAGAGAGAGGTTTGGCATCCAGAGAGCTGGTCTGCTGTTGCTTTTCTTAGCTGAACTCCTCAAACTTGTCGCTTGTTAGCTCTTTCACCTCTTCCCCTCCCAGTGCTTTGTATGTTCTGTATTTTTTAACAGATGTTTTGGGTGCTACATGGTATTTGAGAGTTAGTTTTGAACATAAGCTGGCAGTGTGAAGCACTGCCCATGCACATCAGTTTAAGTTACGTGGCTGTGACAGGGTTTTTGATTTAAACGATTTTCAACAAACTGTACTACAGGTGAGCCTTATAGGCAAGAAACTTAGTGCAAGCCCCTGATGCTTACTCTTAAGTTTATCACACTGTGTAACTGGAGAGATTTTTATCTAGACCATGTCGCTTTTCATTCCCAAGGAGAAACTTCAGCTTCTGGGAAAGGGAGAGATCAGCACCACCCCCTCCCCCAGTAAAAAGGTTATTCGGTCTTTTATTGCAGATCTCTCAGCTGCCAGCCTGGGTGTCTGTTTCTGCAGCATCTGCTGGGGCAGTTCCTTGTGGACAGCAGTGGCTTAATAGCTGCCTTAGTAAGGTCTGAACAAGCTTACCATTTTTAGCACTTGGTGAAAGCCAGGTGATTATTTTCCCCTGTCAGGGTAAATGGACTGTTGAGGAATTAAGACATTCTTGAGAAAGGTACAGACTTGGTGTTGCCATGCTGGTGTATAAAGCCTATAGTGCAGGAACACCTCTCGGCCTCTTAATTGCTGAATTAGCTTGTAAAACATCAAGGAACAACTTGGCTGTCTCCTCAGATGGATTTACTCTAAAACATGACCGATCGATTGCAAAGCACTACACACTCATGCTGTGCTACTTGCTTTTGACTTGTGATACTTAAAGTTTTGTTTCTGGCTGGGAAAGGTGTGCTGTTACCCTCGCACTGCATTGTCAAAGTCCTCCCCGCAAACACGTGCCAGTAGGACCTGCTGGTTTTGAATGGTCTTGGGAGGGAAGATGACAGAAGGAAGGGCTGTCAACACGATGGAAGCCGATTAATAAGCATGTGGAAGGGTATTGGTGTTTGCTTACTAATGAGGTGCACAGGGAACTTCCCCAGGCTGCTCCTCTGCCTGCAGGAACTGGCAGGGAGGAGGCTCCGGCAGCACAGGGAGATCAGATGGAGCCTCCGACTGCAGGGAGAGCAGCGGGAGCATCGGCTGCTGAGGGGCACGAAGCAAGTTCAAGTGGCTCTAAGAGCTGCGGAGCAGCAAGAGGAGGCAGCGGTGGTGTGACGAAAAGGAGCCATCTGGTAAACACGAGTGGCCGCCAAGTCAGATGACTTGAGCAGGAACTCGAGAGCAGTCTTGAGGGTAGCAGGACACCGGGCTGGCTGAGGAAAGAGATGAGTCAGGCAGGGAAGAACGAGAGCAACTGGTTGAGGAAGAGCAGGATGCGGTTGTGAAACAGGCAGCTGGTAGAGGTACTGTTGGGCGACGGGTTCTTATTTGCTCTGGGACGTGGTAATCTGTAGCTTGGATCACAAGGAGGGGACAAAGACAGTAAGGTAGGAATTTCTCATTTGCAAGTTTCACCTTGCTGGAGAATGTAGGTAAAAGTGAGTGTTGTTAGGGCTTCAAGAAGGGACTGCCCTTCCCAGGCACCAAGGAAAGTGACAGTTCCCTGCTCAGTAAAGAGTTGATACTATGAGATGCTATTTCTCTTTGATTGATAGCGTGGAAAGAGAACTCAATTCGTTGCCAGCTGTGTAAAGGAATCTCCGTGAAGAGCTAGGAAAAGTATGTCTCTTACTAGTGAAAAGTCCCTTGAGGAAGATACAACTGCAGAAATCTCTAGTTGTGGGTACCGTATCAGCTGTAGGATGCAGCAGACAAAGGGTTTCCAACATTTAACTGGTGGATAGCAAAGGGGGACATGAAAATACAAGCAAACTGACTACAGATGCAGAAATAACTGTTGGAACGTCTGTGTTTATTAAAAGTCCAAGAGGTCTGCAGATTGAAGGACACTGACATTGAAATTTCATAGTAAAAATAACCATGATTAAATGGTTCTTTATTCTGCAGAGTGGTTGCATTGATTGCTACAAGCAACTGGCTCTTTCAGGAATTGTCAATATTTTAAAGTGAGTAACTTGCTCTGAGATGGATCTATGTTTGGAGGAAGTGTTTAGGTAATGCTTACACGCTTAGAATCAACTCACTGTTTACAGCATTATTGCTTAAGTCTTTGCCGTGGTGAGGAGGCCAGACTGGAGTTAAATGCAGCTACGTCGCAAGTTATAATTATACTCTTAAGCTGTAGTCAGTTGTAAAGTTTAGGGGCTAAAGGCTCAGTAGCTATACGTGACCTTATTAAAGCCGAGAGACAAAACTGAGCAACCTAAAATAACTTCTTCCTTATTCTTTGGCTCTCTAACTGCAGCTTAGTTCTGCTCATTGAACCCCAGCTGCCCTCTCCCTGCTGGAGAACACCCTGTTGCAGGAGCGCCAGCACAACAGACTTTCCCCAAACACTCTTAATCTGTTTGCCCTGGTGGAGATTTTGGCCTGTGTTCCCTCTCACTTAATATTAAGCTAGACCCTGCTGTTAAGAACACGGTGGATGGCAGCGTGGTTCCTGCTTCTGACAGCAGAGCCGGTTGGTACCTCCGAGCTTCAGAGCTGTAAGACAAGTCTGACCTCAGTGTTTGCTTGGAAGAGAACCATGTGTGGTTTTCTTTTGGCTTCTCTGTGCGATCCCTCATTTTCCCTCCCTTTGCTAGGAAGTCCCTTCTCCTGCCAACAGGAGCCCGTGGAATGTGCTGTTTGTTTACCTTCTCACTCCTTCATCCTAGTAACCTTCCCACCCCCTGGTTGTAATCCTGACAGGCTCTGCTCAGCACTACTCAGCTGAGTATTTTCAGATGAAAGGATTGCTGCAAGAAGCTGTTCTGACCAGGCTCTGCTTAGTGGGAGGCCACGGCATCCTGCAAGGCTGGAGCTGTCCTCCCCATCTGTCTGTCTGTGCCCTGGCTGGCAGCTGCTTCCTTCTGTGCTGCTGCATGTCATCATGCGGTGCTACAGGACATCAGGGAAGAGCACGCTTCTTAAGCTCTTCCCTTTTCTAGCATTCCCCTGCCTGGTTTTGCCTTTTGGGGGTAATAAGCTAGGAGTACCCTTTTCTCGTGGCTTCCCTACTGCATGAACTGAAGGAAAACTTTAGTTATTCCCTCCCAACTGTACTGGTATCTCCTAGTCTGACCTGCTCTTGCTATCCCAGGCTGTTAAACTCCACTCTTCTACCCCCCTTTCAACAGTTCTGGCTCCGTAGAAAACACCTGTAAGGCATTTATTAGTTTTAAAGCCATTTGAAATTCTTGGATTAAAATGTTTGAACTGCTTAGAAAGAAAAAAAAAAACCCCACGCTTAATGTAGTTGATGTGGTTGCTAAGGGTAGAAGCGTGTTTTCTGGACTTGTAGTGTGCTGCCATCCCTGGTTAGAGAAGGCCTTAAAGCTCACTCTTTCCACGGCGGTTTATAATAATCCAAGTGAGGAAATCCTGTGTTTATAGCACTTACGAAAATTGCCATTTTGAGACTCTCTCTCCTTTGATCTATGCACATACTTTATCTCATCTGACTTCAGCTGACTGGCAAGGATTATAAATCCCTTAAGCAGGGACTGTCCTCCCCTTTGTTTTGCAGCCTGGACACTGTTGAGCCTTTCCTGGGTAGCTACATGCATGGCTTGAATTTTCTGCTGTCCTTCTGGAAGACTTTATAATGGGTTTGTGCGCTTAATGCTTCCTAGACACTTCTTACACTTGCTTCCTTAACAGCTCTTCATAACACCTAGGAGTTCACCTCTCAGTTGCATTTCTTGATACCATCACTCAAGTCTTTGGATGGTCTTGGATAAATACATGTGTAGGGAAGGCTGTGGCAGCTTGTTTTCCTGTTTTCCCCTCTCCCTTTCTGTTCCTGCGCTGTGCTAAAGAAAAGGGTCTCACAACTGATAGCCTGGGTAAAAGCCTGAGAAACTGAGCACACAAGGGATGTGCTTCCACACCAGCAAGAGATAATCATGTCCCTAGCTGACTGGTTCAGAAAGCAGGAAACTTTCCACCAGTTCCAAGACACACCAGAATTTAGCACTGGGAGTTCAAGCATCGGTATATGATGCTTTGGAGTAAATGAAGCTGTTTGAGAAGAATGTCTGTTGATTGTTTTTGCCATATTTCTGACAGTCTGACCTTTCACCCCTCCCTACAGAACACCCTGACGGCCAGAGGAGCTGCTGAAGTCGGTTCTGGAGCACATCTAATTGCTACTGCCACAAGGCCCCAGCCAGCCAGCCAGCCACCATGTACTGCCTTCAGTGGCTGCTACCTGTCCTGCTCATACCCAAGCCCCTTAACCCAGCCTTGTGGTTCAGTCACTCAATGTTCATGGGCTTCTACCTGCTCAGTTTCCTCCTGGAACGGAAACCTTGCACAATTTGTGCCTTGGTCTTCCTAGCAGCTCTATTCCTCATCTGCTACAGCTGCTGGGGGAACTGCTTCTTGTATCACTGCACAGGATCCCAGTTGCCAGAATCGGCTCACGATCCCAGCATAGTGGGCACCTAAAAAACAATCATCTTCCAGTCTGCTGAGGGCTCTTGTTTTGCTTTTAAAAAGGGGGTGGGCTAGGGAGGAGGGAGGGGGTGTTCGGCATGTGACTGGAGTAAAAACAGCCTGTTTCCTGTAACTGTGTGTGGACTGGAGTGGTAAGTTCCTCCCACTCTGCCTGTGAAATTCCACTTGTTTACTGTGTGAACTCTGGCAGCACCACCTGCTTTTTTAGAAGCAGAAATCCTTTTGGTTTTCTTTTCCTCTTTCCCGTATGACCGGGAGCAGACACCAGCCCTCCAAACTGAGAACTGGTGGAGGACCCAGCTGCTGGCCTCTGCCCAGCTGCTGCACAGTAGTGGAGTTGTGTGTCACTTGTCTGCGTTAGGCCACGGGGGTCTAAACTCAGGGCTCTTGGCCCGCTGATTCTGCTCGAGTAGCTACAGGAATCTCTCCATCCTTCTCTTTGTGGGGAGCCAGCCTTCCCGCCTTGCTGATCAAGGGCAAACTCGACAGCTCACGGATGCACTTGGCCAGAAGCTGCTGGAACCAGAGGCAGTTGAGTCATCTCCTCCTGCTCGGCCTGCCAAAGAGATGTGTGCACTGCCCAAGTGCTTTCTGAACTACTTCTGCTCCGAGATCATAGCCTGAAAGCCTCAGTTATGCTGCTGCTTTTATAAAGCCTCACAGGTAGTGGAGACTGGCTCTTCCCCTCCTCCTAAATTCCCAGGGTTTACCAAGGTGTTGACTGTTGGGATAAAGAACCGATAATGCTGCAGGGTGTGGGGGAGGGAATTTGAAAGCCACTGTGAACCTCACCCCATAAAACTCATGCGAGCCCCAAAGACCACATGTGGGCAGAGCAAGAGAGGATCCCGAGGCGGAGGCCCAGCATGAAGCAGTAAATGCTTCAGCTGTTTTCAGTGATGGTGTGTTCAGGTCAGGGGAGGCAGAAGGTGCTGGTGCTACTAACTGGAGAAGGGAGGAGGCTGGAGAAGCACTTGGTGCCTCCATCTCCCCTGGTAGAGGGATGTCATGAAGCCTGGGTGGTGGTGGGTCAGTCCTGCATATGTTAGTCTGTGCAGCCTCAGCTCTTGGGGAGCCTGAATCGCAGAATCATATGGGTTTGGAAGGGACCTCTGGAGATCATCTAGTTCAACCCCCTGCTAAAGCAGGTCCTCCTAGAGCAGGTTGCACAAGAACTTGTGCAGGCAGGTTTTGAACACCTCCAGAGAAGGGGACTCCACCACCTCTCTGGGCAGCCTGTTCCAGGGCTCTGCCACCCTCAAAGTGAAGAAGTTCCTCCTCATGTTTAGATGGAGCTTCTTATGTACAAGTTTGTGCCCATTTCCTCTTGTCCTGTCCCTGGGCACCACTGAAAAAAGGCTGGCCCCATCCTCTTGACACCCACCCGGGTGGGTGACCCAGGACAGAGGTTTGTGAGAAAACTTGGAGGTTAATACAAAATGCTGTCTCTAAACTTTAAAGGGTTCCCTCCCTTCCACCATCTGTTTGTCTTGACTTGGGTCTGGTAATGGGCAGCAGCAGAAGTGGCTGTTGCTGTCCCGGGGAAGTTCAAGCTATTGGGTTGTGAAACTTCCAGAGTATTGTTTGTTCATTGCACAGCTGTTCAAAACGTTTAATAAAGCTTTATAAACTTTGGTCTGTGGCCTCCTGCCCAGCATGATGCATTGGCTGCTCATTGCAGATGGCTTAGCCCGGCAATCATGTGTCTGTATTGTCCTCTTCCCAGCACAGTAACGCCAGACTCTCCAGCATGAGGCAGAGCCTGTTTGCCCTGTAGCTCCCAGTACTGCCTCTTCTCGTTAACCGGTTACCCTGGCCGTGGGCAGACAGAACCATACTGGAGATTCCTAGCTAGACTCCTCGTACACACAATGCAGGAGGTCGCTTCTGGTTGTATCTCTGCACTTATGTGACAGATTCCCTCTTTCCATACCTCTTAGAAAATTAAACCATGGAGCCGTGTCCCGAGAGCCACTAATCCCCAATGCCGGCAGTAAAAGTGTCACCACCAGCCGCCTGCGTGGTGTCAGCCCGTCCCCAGCTTTGGCCATGGCCCCGGGTGGTTCTGGGGGGGCAAAGAGGGGCACCCACCACAGCCAGACACGGGACTGTCAGACCCGACAGCACCCAGAAGCACCTCGGGGAGTTAAATGGTGCAGGAGCTGCGCTGCTGGAGCTGGAACCAGCTTCCCCTACCCCTGCTTCAAAGTCCTGAGGAGCAAGTCCGAGTTGAAAAGGGTTCAGGGAATATCACTGTTTACATGTTTAAAAAAAAAAAAAAAAGTGTGTGCCACATCACCAAGAATAGATGTGACAGCTCTGTCACCTGCCAGGCGGAGGGAAATCCCAGTAGCTGTCACACCAGCTACAGCATAAATAACAAATAGGAACAGGAGGGGGGAGCATCTCATTTGCACGCCATGGCAAAACTCGTCTGCACTCTGAGCAATTTTAAAGTTTAAATTTATTTAAGCTAATGCAGTCCTTTTAAGAGGACGTTTTTGTTGCTAACGAGCCGAGTTGCACTCTACAGCAATTTAAATAAATCCTCGCCACGAAGCCAGACAGTCCTCTGGATGAGAGCGAGCCCTGGCTTTGTACCCGGGGTTCAAGACGCGCCGCAGCTGCGGGCTCTCCCTTCCACGAGACCCAACGTGGGGGGAAAAAAAGCACTTCAAAAGAGGGAGGCTGCCCATGTAGCGACAGGAGAGATCTTGGCACTGATGGGTAAGAAACCTACTTTTTGCAGCCCTCCCACCCCCAAATGGAGATAAAGAGCACGCTTTGATATGCACAAGCCCTCACCAGCACGCTGCCCTCCCTTCTTCAGGGCACTGAGATACCATCTTCATTTTAAAGATGGAAAATTAAAGTCACTTCATCACGGTCAGACAGAAAGCCTCGGGCGAAAGCGAGGAACCCAACCAGGTCTCACATCCCATGCTAATGCCCTGCTCGTCCTTCTCTAAAAGGAGACCGTGAAAAACCAGCCTGTGACTGCAGAACAGGTCAAACCCGATAGCTTTTGAAGAGCATCATCACAGCTTCCCTGCTCAGGCACCACAAATTGGATTGAGCCCGTCCAGACACAGCACCTGGGCTCTCGGGTAGGCATTCGCTGGCTACATGGAAAGCTCAGAGGAGGTGTTTCACCCCGATCTCAAGGAGTTTCTCTGCCCGAAGAGCAGTGGGGTGGCTCTGTCCCCCCAGTATCCTGGAGGCACCACGGGGTCTCTGCACGGGGACCGCACCGGTGGGCAGTCACTCCGGGGTGGTTGCTGCACTGGTGACCCCGAGAGCAGCGGGGTTTAAACACAACCGCTGTGTTGTGCCACCTTCTGTCAAACCTGGCCGCTGCCCGCGAGGGCTTTGGCGCAGAGCGAGCCTCATCACCTTGCTGCTTTATAAAGCGTCCATCTGCCCGGTGCCCCCTAGATACAGGGAGCGGGAGCCTTAAGCTGTTCCTTTGTCTTTCCATTTGAAGGAGAGATCATTTTCTTTTCTAGGTCACATAACAGATCAGGGACACAGCGGGGTCAGGGAAGAAAAAAACCAAAACACACCAAACCCAGGCTCTGATCCCTAGAACCAGAGATGCAGCTTGGCTCAGGCAGTCCTCTGGCTCCTCACTGCTGCCTTGGGGGTCCGGGGGCTTCTCACTCCCCTCCTCACCACCCGCCAGGGAGAGGCAGCAACCCCAAGATGGGCAACTGGGACACCACAAGGCTTCCCATGGGGAAGGTTTGGCCATGACTGCCAGGCTGGTGTGGGGTTTTGAACCCTAGATCTGCCAGACATCCGTGCTCGTGCATCTCATCTCGGAGTGTGGCGTTTGGCAATCGAGCTCCCTGGCACAGCTCAGGGTGCAAGTAGGGGACCAGCTGTCTGGGGCCACCAGGGCCACCAGCCTGCTCTCCGAGCATCAGCCTGCCCATCCCTGGATCTTGCTGGGGTGATTAGTGCCTCCTGCCTGGATGCTCTCCCAGCTTACCCTGAGACAAGCCCACACCGTGGCCTTACTAGCTTAGCAGTGGATGGAGGAGGGAGGTTGATCCCACTGAGGAGCTGTTTGGGCTGGAAGTACCCACGGGACGGCTCAGAGAGGCAGCTAAGACCAGAAGTACAGCCTCACTGCTGACAGCGCTGGCCTCCCACAGCCTCCAACCTCATCCCCTCATTACCCTGGGGCTGGTCCAGCCAAACCCCCTGAGCCAGGGAAGCCACAAACATCACTCAGGGCCACAGAACGCCCTGCCCGTGCCCTTTGGTCTTGCCTGTCTCTTGCTCCTTGCACTGGAGCAGTTTCCTAGCCCTCAGCGACCTGAGCTACACATCAGGTAAGGACTTTAGCCCTTCCCTCGGCAGCCTGGAGATTAACCCTTGGCAAGAGGGTTTTGCTACTCCTCTGAGCAAAGACAGATCCTCTGGGCAAGGGAAGACGGATGGCTCAGGTGCCACCTGGACCTGCTGCCGGGGATCCGAGTGGCAGAGTCTGCAGGGCTTAGTCCTCTGAGCGGACCCATGCCAGCAGCCTCCCGTTCACCCCTCGCTGCCAGCAGGGACAGCGGGGGCTGTGGTGGCACAGCCAGAGACCCAAGCAGCTGGCGCTGGGGTACAGCCCCCGCTGTGAGCCATCCTGTTAACAAACACCACCCTGCTCCTGCCCCAGAGCCCTTCTGCCGGGGCCAGGCTGCGGAAGAGACCCCAGACCCAGAGCCCAGCCCAGGGTTTGCTCTGGGGGATGCCCAGCACACGGAGCGGTTCAGAGCTGCCCCCCTGCACGCTCACAAACATTTCTCCTCTGGGAACCCGGGTGAAGAACCAGGACTCAATGAGCTTTGGGGAAAGCGAAGGGGACGTTCACACCAAGCAACAACTCATCCTTGCCGTTTTAGAAACCCACTGCCAGCACGAGCCACCCAGCACAGGACCCCTACCTCCTCGCCAGACCTGCTGTGGGGGCAGCCACAGCCCCCACCCCTAAATCCTCTCCCCAGTTTACAGGAGACACAACACAAGCGTGAAGCAAACAGCAAGATTAAGTCCATTAAAGGAGGCACGTGGTGTAATCCCCAGGAGCATCTGCCCGGCTCAGGCTGGGGATGCCTGGTGAGAGGGGGTCCCAGCAACTATTCCCTGCCCACATCTCCTGGCACAGCAAATCTCTGCCACCCCCTCCCCCCCCACTAATATCACCCCCATTCCTCCCCGTTCCACAGACGACTCAGGAGTCAAGAGGGGTGTCACCATGGCAAAACAGCCACCAAGCATAGCCAGGGTGGACTGCAGGTCCTGCTGACTGCACCAACCATCTAAGACACTTCAGCTGCCACCGAGGCTGAGGACCGGACACGGAGCGAAGAGGACAAAGACAGGAGGAAGCGAGCGGTGCCATAGGAAGGGCTTGGATGTACCGAATCCATCCTCCTCATCCCCTGGGCATGACCCTCCACAGACACCCCGGCACTGCCCCAGGGCTCAGGCTGGACCACAGCAACCTGCCGCCTCCTCCTCCTCCTCCTCCACACACCCTCCCTGTGGCCACCCCGCTCCAGAGCAGCGATGCCAAAAGGACAAAGCCAAGGGCTGGAGGATCCTCGGCCCCAGCTCCCCTCCTGGGGTGACCTCGCCAACCCGCTCCCAGCCCACACATCACACACAGACCAAGGCACTTGCCACTGAGAGAGAATCCCTCAGTCGCTTAATTGCTTTAAAGAGAAGCAAAACATAAAGCATTAAACATTGAAGGTGATAAGACTGAGTCTCTTACCAGCCCGAGGAGGAGGGAGCAGCCAGAACTGGGGGCACTAAAGCCACCCCAGACCATGGTGGTAGCAAAGGAGCAGCATCAGCACCCACCCTGCTTTCAGGGGGTCTGCTCCCCCAGCACTGTGCTATGTATCAATTACTTAATCACCGAGTGAGGGATCCCAATCAGCACCCCCTAATCATCCTAACGAAGAAGACCTGCTTCTGCTAGTTGCTGATGAAGCAGATTTTGCTGGAGGGAGGCCTGCCCCTCGCCCTGTCCCCCCCTAGCCCAGCTGATGGGGGTTGGCAGTCAGGTCTCCTGCCTGCTGGGCTTGGGGTGACTCTGCTGGCACCAGCTTTGCCCAGATCAATGTGCACACCAGGGCCACTGTGTCACTCTCAGCCCTGTGGGGGCCAGTGCTCCCTGCGTGTGGGTGTCCCAGCTTGCAGAGGCTGGGAAGCAGTGATGGAGCAGCAGAGGAGTCCAGGGGGTCCCTCATGGCAATGCCACAGCCCACTGCTCGGCATCAGCAGCTGCACCTGGGATCCCACCAGCAATGGAGGCTGTATCCCAGCTCGGCTCAGAGCACACCAGCCTTTTTCTGTGCCCACCATGGCAATGCTTCCCCAATGGAGTGGTCTGGGCACAGTGAGGTCACCCACCACCAGCAGCCATCTGTCCCTGGCCCTCGGAGCAGGAGGGACATGATGAAAGAGGCTCCTCTTGCAAGAGCAGGGGCTGTGCTGGACCACGAGCTCACATGGGGACACAGGAATGGCTCCAGTAGGACAGAAGTGGCACCAGATCCCAGTGGCATCAGCCAGAAAAAGCCTGTGAAGCACCAGAAGCCACAGATGGGTGTTGCAGGTGCTCCAGAAACCACCAGCTCCTATAGCAGGGATGCTAAGAAACCCTCTCATACACGAGCTGCGCTTTTTTTTTTTTTTTTGTGAGGTCTGTTTGTATTTAATTATCAAATTGCAAAGTATTTACACCAACATTGGAGTTTCAAAGCATCTTCACCCCCCACCACCCACAAAGCTGGACCTTTTCAGGTTTTTTTCCCAAAGTTTTATTATTATCCAAAAAAAAAAAAAAAAAAAAGAAAAAAAAAGCTAAATATTTTGACACTGAAAAAGGCAGGTGGGGGGAGAAGGGAGCTGGGGAGAGAGACACAGATCCACATGTTCTCTGCATAGTCGGTTGGAGATCTTACAAAACACTGTTTAAAAAAAATGGGAACAGCAGAGGAGAGTAACTTGTAGGACGTTATTGACCCCGGGAAGCCAAAGAGCATCCTTAGGTGGGGGCTCCCCTCTGGAGTTTATTGGCTTAAAAAATAAATTGGCAGACGACAATGGTGATGGAGGAGAGGTTCTGGGTCCCCGGGGCCTCCAGGTTGTGCCGGCTGCAGTGGCGAGTCCGGAGATGCTGGGTCCCACCAAAACTGCTGCATGGACACACGGATGGACACACGGACAGGCAGACACACAGCCCCGGCCCCGTGCAGGGAGGTTCCTCTGGAATCTCTTTGCTGTCTTCTGCCCTGAAGTGTCTGCAGCACGTCTCCTTCTTCAGAGCTTGCCAAAAGCCATGGGGATTAAAGCCAGCCCAGGGTGTTCCTCCCAGGAAGAGCCAGAAAATGAAACCTCCGGGTTCAGCCCGTCCCCGTCCCGCTGCGCTCACGCAAGACCCTGTACGTGCTGCAGACAACCAAAGGCCAAACCTCAACATGTGCTCTTGCCTTCTCTCCCCAGCTTTCAGATCAAAGGTGGCTCCCGCACCTTACAGTTTTAAGAGGTTTCTCCTGGGAAATGGGGATTTTGTATAATTTAGGCAGAGCTATGGCACAGGCCACCCCTTGCATCGGCTGCTGCAGGATGGAGCTTCTCTGGCAGCGCCAACGGGGACATGGCAGCCACCCGTCCCAGGGGTGCAACCATGGAAAGACCCAGAGGTTTGGAGAGTCCCTGTCCAAGCACAGAAGTGCACAAATCTGCTAGAAAGTGGGGGGAGAAAACGCTCCGAGTCCCAAAATGATTCTAAAAAAAAAAATCCATTAAACCAGCTGCTGTTCTCCAAGGATCTCTCCGTATCACTGAAGAACCCATTCAAGCCGATTTTAAAGGTTTTACTCATTAAAAAGGAGCCACCCACCAACCAAGGGGGCACTCGGTTCATAAATAAGCGGCCGAGGAGCTGTGGGAGCGAGCGGGAGGCAGCAGCGTGCCTGGACCCTGCTCTGACAGGGGTTTGGGTCTGGGGAGAGAGGGGGTTTTGGCCACCCCCCTGCCCGTGCTTGGCTCCTACCCGGCTTTCATGGGACACTGGCACCGCGGTGGGGCCTGGTGAGAGGGGGTTTGGGTCTGCTGCCTGCAAGGAGGCTCTGCCAGAGGGAAACCCCATCCCACAAGCCACGGGGAGGCAAAGAAAACCCAGAGCCTGAGGACCGAGAAGTGGGCAAAGCCACACCTCCCCTTCTCCAGGTCCTTCCTGATGGTACCCTTGCCCCACAGCATCCTCCAGCCTCATCCCACCCTCGGACCAGGAGAGCATCCAAAGAGCCCTCAGGTCTTTCTGGGCAGGAGGCGCTGAGGGTGGCTGGGACCCGAGAGATGAGGAAGCAAAGCCTTCTGAGCCTCCATGGCGAAGGGTTTCCAGCTGGGTACAGCCTCGGGGGTGGGGGGGGTGTGCGTAAAAAAACAACACATGCAACTAATTCAACATTTGGGAGGGCGCAGGGGCTGCTCAAGGGCTATGTACAAGGCAGGTGGCAGGCGGGAGAGCACAGACGGGCACAGATAACCACCCACCACCGAAATGTGGCTGAGGGCTTGGGGAGCAAACAGGGGGCAGATAAGAAGGCAAAAGTCTCCCGTGTGGCACAGTGGCTTCCCAGGACTCTCCTTCGGGATGACAGCCCGTGGCTAGGGATGCTCCCACCACGGGGGCAACACAGCTCGGCAGCCGAGACACGAGGGGTGGGGCGGGAGGCAGCTAAAAACGTACCTGGTGGACAAAAGCATCCGTGAAAGATGAGTATTTCCCCCAAAACAGTCCCACGCCTTGAACAACCACCTGTGCCATGCACCTGAGCCCAATGGTGGCACCGGATTTGGTGGTAGGGCCAGCCTGGGGGGACTCTGCTGGTGGGAAAGCTGGTGGCAGAGCTGGGGAGGGTGGCTTGGGGCGGGGGCTGTGGTGCACTTCCCAGGGGGCCGGCTGGAAGACCAGGACGAACCACAGGCAGGGCGAGGACTCTGCTGGCACCCCTCAGTGCCACTCCCAGGAGACATGAGACTGGTCCCCTGGGGGGTCAGACACAGCTGGAAGACTCGAACGTGCACCCAGAGGATGGTGACGGTCACCGGAGCCACGAGCAGCCACATTTCACACCCCCGGTGCCCGCCGGCACAGCTCAGAGCCCTGCCGTGGCCAGGCTGCAGGGATGCCCGAGGAAGGGGGACCGCCAGCATCCCGCTGTCATCTCACGCTGGCACCACCACCCCGTCACATCACCCCATCCAAACCAGCTTGTGCCTTCCCCATGGCCAAACGTCTCTGCCAGCACCCTCGGGAGAACGGGAGCCGAGGGGGGACGGTGGGGAGGGTGAAGGGGCAGGGAAATTTGTGCTGATTTAGAGAGGGGGTGTAGGAGGCCGGGGCCGCGTGTCCGAGGTTGGGGGGTGCTGCCCCTCAATTCCTCTGAGCTCAGCCCAGAGCTGCCAGGGGGGAAAAGGTCTCCCAAAAGCCACGTCTCCCGGTGGGAGATGCTCCGCTCGCCCTCCCGAGAGGGTTTCGCTGGTGCCCACAGGCTCCTCTCGCTCGCGGGACGGTGCCGCTTCGTTAAACACAGGCCAGAAGTCTTAATGAGTGACGGGGGGGGCCAGCACCTCCCCTGGCCGCATCCGGAGGCGATGCCCCATCCTGCTCCGGGGCTGCTCTGCAAAAACCGGCCCCTCGGCGGGGAGGCCAGCCCTCGGCGCCCGGCGGCGAGGACGGCAGCGTCCCTGGTGCCAGGAAGAGCTCCGGGTCTATAGGTTCTCGCCAGGCTGGTACTGGGGCTCTGTCGAGGTGAAGTAGTCCTCCAGGAAAGCCTGCAGGTACTCGAAGGTGGGTCGCTCCTCCGGGTCCTTCCTCCAGCACTGGCACATGAGGTCGTGCAGGGACTCGGGGCACTCGGGCGGGCAGGGCATGCGGTACCCCCGCTCCACCTGGTCCAGCACCTCCCGGTTCACCATCCCTGCGTGCGGGCAGAGACATAGTGCCCAGTAAGAGAGGGGCCAGATCCTGCACCGCGCCTTTCTCGGAGGGGACACCAAGGGCACTGCGCTGGGACGAGCCTTACAGGCAACCCCAGTGACTTCACCCAGGGAAAGAGGGACCCCCAGCCCAGCAGCGCCTGCCACCTTGCTCAGGGACCAGAGCAGGACAGGACAGCTGTGACCCTGCACCCTGGCCAGGCTCTGCTGGGGCAGCTCACCCCCGAAGCCCACCCTCCCTGCCCAAACCCCAGGAGAAACTTTGCACCAGTTTGCTCCTCCGCAAAGAGGGCTCTGGGGGCCATGGGGCGCCAGGGGTGAGTGCTGGGCAAGGGTGGCTGGCACTGGGGCACAGCGATGGGGACAGGGTTTCTGCTGGCGTGGGTGCCAGCCCTCACCTGGGTATGGCACTCTGCCCTTGGTGGTCAGCTCGGTCAAGAGGATGCCAAAGGACCAGACGTCCGATTTGATGGTAAACCTGCCGTACAGAGCAGCTTCGGGGGCCGTCCACTTGATGGGGAACTTCGCACCTGGATGGAGAGGGAGGATGAGGGGCTGCTCCCAGCCCCACGGGGCCCGAGGGCACATGGGCTTTGAGTGCCTCCAGGACCCCCACGTAGCCAGGGACATGTGCTGGCTCCAGATGCAACGCACACCCCTGGTGACTGGGGACCACGGTGTGGCCACTGCTCTGATCCCACCTGCCTGGGACCTGAGGA
>JAOXNO010000005.1:11279416-11292420 GCA_028565335.1 Limnodromus scolopaceus
TTTAAAATAGGGTCTTGACTCTATTAGGGTTTTACAGCAAGCCAGCTACCCCCACACAAAAGGATTCGGCCCTGTAGCGAAGCCAGAGCTGTACCACAGCACCAGCAAGGGGCTACTGAGGGCTGCAGGATTGTGCTTTTGCTGTGCCATCACTGGAAGATGATGCATCTGTCTCCCTGGGCACAGGATCAGGCCCTGTGATCAATAACCATGTGTTTGCAGGATCAGGGCAACAAAATAGCCACCTCAATAGAGCTAGGATCGACTCAAACCTTTCTTTTTGCTGTCCTATATTTCCCAGCTAACATCTTCAAGACCTAGCACTATATGTTAGCACAGGAGAAAGCCACAGGAGCACTTCAAGTAACACATATTAGCTTCCTCGTGGTGTGGAAAGAAACAGCAACACTATTGGTGCAGAACATGAACATTTCTGACAAAGGATGAGGCAAAAAAAGCTGGCGTTGGGTTTCTGAAATGACTTAGGTGTTAGGATGACGACTGACCAATTCATATTGGCTTCAGGGGGGTGTGCCAATGCCTGGCACCGCCAAAACCAGGGCCCTCAGCGAGGCCGAGGAGCCTGCCTGTAACCTTCTCAGCCCGGCGCCAGGCAGCCGGGTTTGCCAGCCCGGGGACTGCAAGGAGCAGCAACTGTGCAGCCTCATAGCAGGGGACACCCCGAGTTCCTCCTCCCTTCTCCAGAGAGCGGTTCTGTGCCGCTCCTTGCGGCCAGCCCTGGCTGCGGCCGGAGGAGCGGGCCGCCACGGCACCGGCCAGGCTCCCCTGCACCCGAGGCTCTCCCGCCGCCGGCTGAAGCCACCGCTCCACCCCTTCCAAAGGAGACCTTTCCAGCAGACCCTTCCTACAGCCCCCGAATCCCCCAGAGAGTCCCCCGAGCTGCCCCCCGGCCTCCCCCTCACGGCCGCCCGTCCCGCTCACCGCCCCTCTCGGCCAGGCCTCGCCGCCCCGGAAGTGGTTCCCGCCCGGCAGGAAGTACAGCCCACCCCGCCCCTAGCAACCGCCCGGGGCGCCACGTTGCTAAGGGCGGCCCGCGGGAGGACCGAGGGCCTGCGGGGCCGGGTTTCTCCCAAAAGGCTCCTGAGGCCGCTCGGCTTCATGCAGCCGCAGGCCCCGTCCCGCCTGTGGGCGCCTGTGGGTCTCGACCCCGCGGCGGGTACCCACGGCCAGGCCCGGGGTGCTCCACTGCCAGAAGGGCTGCCCCAGGTCTTTACGCCTCAGGGTTAAGGTACCCGCCCCAAAATCAGTGCAAGCATTTTAATTCCTGCTATCAATAGCGTGGCCTTTCAGTCCTGGCAGGTTTCTCTTTATCTGCAAGGTTTTGATCTGCTCCCTTGAAGTGCTCTGGTAGCAACAATTAAGACGCGTGCTTCTGGCTTCGCTCTTGCCGGGGATATATATTTTTTTTTAAACTTTTAATGTCCCGGTTCAGTATCCAGCTCTGAAATGGAGATGTCTCGATAAGATGACCTACAAAGGGAAAAAATGGCTTGTGGTCTGTTTTGCTCCTTTGTGGTATTTAAAGAATCCGATTTGTTTTGCCCTTTTCCTAACCCTAAAATATCAGTAGTGCCAGGTTAGTTTTGCTGCAGAGCTTTATTATCAGAGAGCCTAAATACTCTGGGGAAAACCTAATCAGTTACTTATCTACTGAGGGAGTAAGGTATGGCATTTGTAATAAAAGGATTTTCTAGGCTGTTACCAAGCATTTGAATTAAGTGGGTATTAATGAAAACAATTTCAAAGGTTTTGAGCAAATGGATTAAAAACTTTAATCTTTTCTTTTACTGCAGAAGACTTCACAGACAACTGGAGAATGTGTATGGCTGTGAGTTGCAGAGGCCAGAGACACTTGTACAAAGAAATTCTTCCATCATAAAAATCCTAAGGGAAAAAAAGGACTCTTATTTAAATTACCAGAGCTTCCCCTGCCCCTGGTGAGTGGCTGCACTGGCCAAGGAATAAATCCAGAGCTCAGGAAAGGCAGTCAATTCTGCCCTTTCAGCTCCCAATCACCAACTATTTAGGACATAAAAACATCGAGGATGGAGAAATAATTCTGTGAATGTCGGGAGAGATCCTATCGGTATGGATTAAATGGCCAGATTAAATTCTTCCCAGTACAACCAGTAGCCTGAATTTGGTGGGGCTGGTGTCCACACGCACCTTCCCATGGGCTCTGATCCTCGCAGTTTGACATTTGCAGGCGAAGGGGAAAATACACACTTAGACTGCCCCAATACTGTCTGTTTTCTTCCTTTCTCCTTCTCTCCCCCAACAGAAACAGCACTACATATTCTAAACAGAAATAGGCTTAGAATACCCCAGACCACCGGTCCGTCCCCCCCTGAGACTTTCAAACCCTTCAAGGGCAAAGCCAGGCTCTGCAGAGGTGCCTTTGAACCACAAGCAGGTGGTGCCATTAGCCTGTGTTGGCTGGCTGCCTCCCGCCAGCACCTCACTGACCCCTGAGCTTCAGCTGATTGTGAAATGATAAAAAAGGAAGTTATTTATTAAAAAAAGGGGAAGATTTTTTTTTCCCCAAAGCCTATGGGATGTGAGTGTGTTTCAATGCTAAAATTGATTCAGTAAGGGGAAATGGCAGTTTTGTCAGCACCCAATTCCAAGTAGAGGCGGAGCTCAGGCACAAAGTCTTTCTCCAAAACCAAAACCAAATCATCCTTAGCTCTCTTAGTTTTTTCTACGTTTCTTCTTCGGTTTGCATTGCAGTATTTCCTGCGTGTCTTTGTGGTGAGATCTATTTCTATTGCACATGTACCATATCCTGGTGCACCAAGGTCTTCTCGCCCTCGGGTTGCATATCATTACTCAGCCAGGAAAAAATTCGCAATAACTGCATTCATTTTTCAGCCCTTACTGGAAACCTGGCCTTCCTTACTCCCTCTCCATAAACTACGTTTTACTTTTTCAATACCAGTAATGCATTTCACTCAAATTCTTTTTTTTTTATAAGAAGCTTTCAAAGCACTTTCCTAGGTGAGCAGTAATAGCAGCGTTTGGATTCTGCTGGGAAACCAAGTCACAGAAAACACGCAGCCCAACACCCAGCCTGCCCTGAGGGGAGATGGTGGGGTATTCACTAGAGCTCTCTGCACAGAAGGTGGGTATCCGCAGACCCTCTCCTACACCGCCTCACCATCCCAGAGCACAGATGTCTCAGTGTTCCAAAAATCAGAAGCAGGGTCCAGAAGTGGGGCACCAGCACCCAAGAATTGGCAGGACCTTTGTGAGCCTGTTTGTCGTGAGTCGGTGGCAGGGTTAGGACTGAAGCCCTGTTCATTGGTTCTGCCTGGAATGTGCTGTGTAATCTTCTAGCCCAGGCTCCTTTCCAAACTGAAATGAGAGTGGTAAGACCAAAGACAAAGTCCTTGATTATTGAGATTCACCCCTGGCATCCAAGCTCTGTCTGCCGGGGTTGGAAGAGGAAGGAGATGGTATGTAGAGAGCCAGAAATTCAGGAACCAGTAACTCTCAAGCCTGCAGCTGAGTGTAACATGCTGACATCTGGCTGAAACTCTTGGCAGTTCACTTGAAGCGCTCCAGCAGCTCTGCCAGGAGATAAACAGCCAGACAGGTACAGGCTCCATAAGTGGATCTCACCCGCAGAGCTCATCAGGCCTCCTGACAGATACACATCTCCCAGGCTGGTGCCATTTGTTCCATTGTAGTCTCAGTGATACGTTAACGTTTGAAGATTAAGTAGGCTTTTCAAGAAGGCTTTTAACACTGTGAGACAGTCCTTTCTGATGGCGCTTCTTGCACATGTTGAATGACTGATTTATTTTGTCTATTTTTAATCTGATCCCTTGTTTCAGACTCATTCTCACAGTGCAAACTGCCCTCTCATCCAGAGGGACTCCTTCCTTGAGATTATTTTGATAAACGTTTGTATTCAGCTTCCTACCAATCTGAATTACTCAAGGGAAAATTCTCCCCGGGAAATCTATTGATGTTCAGAGGATGGAGTGGGTAGGATCTGAAGATCCAAATGCCAGCACTTTATCCGTCCACAGTGGAGAAACCAAGTCTCATATCATCTTCTAACGGCAAGTCTCACCACACCTGCTGGGTTTAAGTTTTGGGTCCTCTGCTTCTTCCTTAGAAGAAACTGAGCCAAATCTTGTCTTTTTCATCTCATTTTTGTTTGCTTGCCTTCCACAGAAATGACTGCTTTTTTTGCAAAGAACTTAGGAATGAAAGTGACTGTGTATGCACCAGTAACGGACAATGTAATTAAATGATTGACGATCAATTCATTTATAACGTGCCACTTGCGATAAGACAGTTGAACCAAAAATGTCTTCCATTCTCCCTCTAAGATGGCAAACTTAGCCAAAAAATATAACTTTTGATCTTAGGCAGTTCTGTTTAGCTTACAATTAGGGCATTTGTGATAAGTTAGTCACCACCAAACCTCGCAAGTAAAAGAAAACCCAAGACAACAGTTGTGTGGGGCTCTCTCAGGAGTGGTGGGGACTGGAGAAGCTGGGGACCGGCAGCCGCCATCTGTACCATTTTGGAGAAGTGCAGAAAAGCTTTTGATAGCTGAGAATACGGGATGGTTGGGAGTTTTTTTTTGGGTTTTTTTGCCATTTGATGAGTTACTTTTCACTGTCATTAGTTTCAGCCTCACAAGGTGAGCAGGACCATATCACATGCTGCTGGGCTTAGCTGAAGCTGTATGTCGCACACCCGGAATAGACAGGGGCAATTTTTTAAAGCACGGCATGGAGACCGGAGGAGGTAAAGCTAAGGGGAAATCAATACCTGGGAAATTGCTGCAGAATCCTAACACTGTGTCCTTTGTCAGCGAAGGACTGGCACTGAAATAAAACTATATCTGGCATGTGCTTCACCCAAGGACCATAGGGAGGTCAGGTCTCCATGGATGTGACTCCAAAATCCAGCAGTTCCAGCTGCAGAAGGTACCTCTGGCAGCTTGGACCTGGCTGTAGACTCCATCGGGTTTGTGCTGGTGTGGGTTTGGAGGGCAAATGGACACTTGCCCACCATGTGCTGCTAACCTGAAGTGACGATCTGTGGGAGGTAATTTGGGTGTTACACACCTCTGTTTTGGGAACCAGCGGATGCTGACAACACTGGCTGTCGCGGGGAGAAATTGGGAAGGTCCTAGGGACAGATCAAGAGATATTCTAAAGAGAAAAAGCTGTTCATTTTGCAAAACAAGTCTGTCATCTGCTGTGTCAAATTACTATTGATACTAAAATGAAGTTCCCCCGAGGAATGCTGTCACACAACTAGTACGTTTAGACTTTGAACACCACTGATACACAAAGAGCAGCTCTCGGGCTCTGAGGAGAGCAGGACTGCAGCCAGAGACACCCTCCTGCATGTGCAGGGGGTATCAGCTCTACCTGCATGACTATTCCACAGAAAAATGACCCCGAGAACAAAGACTATAGTTGCCAGCTCAAATATACACTACAACACTGGCAAAAACTGGCTCCAAACAACATGGGATCCTATCACAGTCTGCAGCATCTTTACCCAGAGACAGCAGCAGCCAGAGCACCCACTGTGGGAGTCGAGCCGAGGCTGAACTGCTGGCAGCAGTGGGGGTCTGGGCCATTTCTGCTGCTGCTGAAGTAGCCTCGCTAGCCAGAGGGAGAGCCCAAGGAGTCTGGCAGAGGAATTCCACAAATGACCCTTCTGGGTCCTGGGAAGATACAAAGGTTCTGACTAAAGCTTGGACAGGAAATCCTGGGGACAGAAAAGCTGCTCTATTTATGCTATTTCAGAACTCCTAAGCTGTATACACCCAACGGAGCCTGGAGGGGTTTTTAAAAATTTCTGCTGCCTCCCGCAATTAAACTGAAGTCATAAAGAGAGCTTGTTGGTGCACGAGTCTTGCTGGGTCCAGCTGTGCATGGCAGGAACCCAACCCCAGCAGCACAAGGAAGCCCCTAGGATGATGGAGCTTTATAAAGCCATCTTAGAAAGCATCTCACTTGAGAGATGAACGCGAATCACAGCCCTCCTAATCCAAGCTGGGCAGCAGGCAGCTACAAACAAGTCAATTATAGACTGATTCCCCTTGATCTGAGAGATATTGCCCCGTATCTTAGAGCAGCGCTGTGGAAGGCGATGGGCCAGGAGGACAGGGAATTAGCTCAAAACCGTGCTATAGGATAATACCTTGAAACAGTGTAGGCTCTCGACTGGTTTAACAACGTGGTCTGATTCATCTGTTCAGCCAGTGTAGCACCAAGACAGTGGAAGCAGAATAAGTCATGCTGAAAAATTGGTGCAACCGGCCTCACACATGAGAGAACATGAACAGATTGTTTCAAAAAAGCAAACAAAAAATCCCTTTCCAGTTTGCAGAGACAGCCCGCAGCTGTGTGCGCCAGTTACAGGGCTTTTGGAAAACCTGCTCTGTGCTACCCAGAAATGCCCTTCTCTGGTGTTCAAGAGTGGATGGCACACATGATATACCTGCCTAATTTGCACAGCGGCTCCTCTCCCCATGAACAGGCTACTGACATTTTATTTTATTTTTTAAACTGGAGGAAGGAGGTAGTTCTTGCTTCTCTTCACGTCCATTGTTCTGTTTCTCGATTCCACTAGAAGGGTCCTGGTCAGCTGCTCAGTTCAGAATCAGCTCAAGCTCCCACTTTGGTCCATTTAATCCTTTTTCATGATTTCTCTGCAAAGTGGCCTGGTCCTGATTTGACACCGAAGGGAATATGAGCCCTCAGAGCACTCAAAGCAGGGAGAGCCCAAAGGCATCAGTGCACATCTGTCTAGGTACAGAGTGACTTCTTTCCACCCAGTTTGGAAGGAGGGTATTGCCTCATTAAGAAGTGAGCCATGATCACAGTGCTGATTTCTCACCTCAGCAAGAAGCAAAGGGGCAATGGCAGGGAGTCAGAGCAGCGCTGAATGCTCCTGATCCCCTGCACACCACGTGCACCCCAGATGTACCCTCCTGCCCTACAATCCACCTCTGCCACCGAGAGCTGCCATGAGTGCTCTGGTGGAAGGTGAAGGTATTTGGCAGCAGGCATGAGTCATCTCATCTGCTGAAACTTCTTCTCAGCATCGAGTCACGCAAGCTCCAAGACAGGAGGGTCTGGGTCCCCATCAATTCTGGGCATTATAAAGTCAATACTAAAAATCTGGCAGGTGGAACTCATGCTGGCACCTCATTTTTAACTCCTCTAAACTGTCCTGGTCTTCTTGGCACCAAGACTGTGTGTTCTTTTTAATGGGGCTTTCACAAACCTTATTCCAGCAATGAAACCAGCTGCCAGCACACGCTGCACCCCAGGGAAGACCCTCCACTTTTTCCAGAGCACACAGGAAGGGAGCAGGGCTCTCCAGTGGCTTTGTGTGCTTGATATGAAGCTGTGATGTTTGAGAGGGACTGAAGCATGAACTGCCCTGCTAATGCTAGCAGGGGTGAGTAACAAAGGAGAGGGGAGAAAAGGCTGATAATCAAAGAAAAAGAAAATAGCAAAAAAGATAAACCCTCCTGAGCAGGCAGTGTGAGAAAGTTATTAATGGTTAACTCTCTCTCATTGTGGAGTAGGAGGAAAAAACGCAATTGCAAAGGGAAAGAGAAGTTTACCTTGCAAAGCAAATTTGTCAATCACTTTGCCAGGTTATCGTTGTTATTATTTGCTCCTCACTCTTTTAACGATAAAGAGAAAGCATGAAAATGACCCTCGACTACAGGCTATAACCCTCTCCCCGCAACCTCCCTGCATGCAGGAAAAGGAGGATGCTAAACACAGCCTTTGAAATTCAGGAGGATAATTGATTCTCTGACGCGTAGAAGCCCACAGGACTCCTGAGGGAGCACAGGTATAAAAAGAGGAGCTGCACCTCCCTGGCAGCCAGAGGAGAGCTGGGGGGAGATCCGAGAGTGTCCTCCCCGCTCAGCACCGTCCGGGACCTGCCCAGGCAGTGTGCGGAGGGGACGGACCCAGTAGGGCTCACAGGAGCAGCTCTAGAGAAGAAGAAGTTGTATTTGCAACAGGGAAAGGAAACACCTGAGCAGGAGCCGATCTGGGAAGCGCTTGTTTTCTAAGGGAACGGTAAGTGAGAGTCTGTCTGTGCACACTTAACAAGATAATGTCTATTTGGAAATTTGAGACAGTTAAATGACAGTAAAATGCAATGAAAGCTGGCATCAGCAATTAGCTTTCTCAGGTATAATATCCTTCGTACCATATAAGATTTTTTGGTACCAAGTTACAGAATGAAATAATAATTGAACTATAGAAGAAATGCAAATCAATAGAATTGTAATATAGATGAGCTTTGTACAAACATGTTAGACATTTAACTAGCTGTAGCACAGTTTCCCTCTTATGCTCTATTGGTGCGAGTTCCTTTTACCCTGGAAAATGAATGCTGTTTTACTCGCCTGTCAATAAAATCGTGTTTGAGCCAACCCAAAGTGTGAGGAGAAACGCAACAGCGTGTAACAGATAAAGCAAAGCCAGCTACAACGAGGCACAGAAAGGCACTTAAAAGGATTTCTGCTTTTCTAATGTGGTCTTTCATAGTATAAAACTTTGAAATTTATAAAACTGCAGGCACAGTAAAAGCTTCGTTTCATCTACATAGTGGTATTTTTCAGGCTGATCAGGCTAAGGTTTCAGGAACAGTGAGAGATAGTTACCCCATCTCTCCAACATCACTGTCACAACGCTGCTGCTCGCGCTGCACAGGATGGAACCAAGCCATTACTCTTTATCTGCTGGAATGGCACTAAAAGCTCTTCATCTGAAGAGGGATTTATTTATTAATAACTTTTTCACATGTTGCCAGAATGGAAAGTAAGGTGTCCCTCACCTCAGGAGAATTTCAAAGGTGGCAAGGCTTTGCAGAGCTGTCGAGCTGCCTGTATGCGGGGTGAGACTTCAATTCCCCGGCTTCTCCTCTGAAACAGCAGATGCTTCTGGGAAGGGGTTAGGACTTTCATTTCAGACTGCTTCCCAAGGGAAAAAAATGGGAGAGAAATGCCCAAAAGCAGGGATGAGAAGCAGACCGTAGTTATGGAAAAGAAGACAAAGCAAGACAGGGGAAGAAAAGCAAAGCCAGAAACAAACAAACAAAATATTGCCAAGAAACTAACAGCAGAGAAAGAAAAAAAAAAATCTCAAAGGGACAAAAAGCAATTCTGGAGAAAACCCCTAGCATTCAAAGAAGAGAAACCAGATACAGAAAGTGATAATCAGGGCTGTATCCTAGGAAGAAAAAAGGGAAACACACAACATTGGGCGAGGTTTTCTTTTAAGTTGGTATTTCACTTCTCGGCTCACAGAGCAGCTCTTGTGGTACTGATTAGATCTGCTGGTTGGCACTTCCTATAGATGCTGGTGCCACAGTCTCCTGGTACCCCCTGACAGATGCTTTAGATCATTTCCTCTGTCTAGAAAAGTCTGATTTGGGATTCATCTTGGAGATATTTAGGGGAGAGGCACAAATAGGGAAGGCTTTATGGAAAAGGGAAAAAAAAAAAAAAACAACAGAAAAAAACCCCCTGGAAATTTACTCTAAAACCTGAAGCCCTGTAAGTCTTTCTCAAAGTCACTTTTTTGCTGCTTCTGAGCATTCCTCGACTCTCTGAGGGCCAGAGCGATTCCATAAGAGAGCAGGTACCAGAGGTAGGTGATGCCACCCAGGAGTTCACAAGAAGCTCTGCTGGAGCCAGGAGCATCGGCGCTGCTCCCAGGGAACAGAAGGGGAAGGTGCTGGTTCCGCAGGGGAGAGCACGAGCAGGGAACAGGGCCCAGGCTGAGGATGAATTTCTGATAAGAAACCCCATTTCTTAAGGCACCACCTTTTTCCATGTCTGTCCGTGCCCTTCTGACACGACCACTAATTCTGTTATTAACTTCCACAGTATCAAGATTGCACCCAATTGCATGAGCATCGGTCCTTAATTAGCCTCCCCCGCCCTCATATCCTGATCTACTTTCAGGAGAGTGGGCAGCTGTTTCCGAGCAGAAAATCAGAGTTTTCTGCTGATGTTTCCCATCAGAATGGGCCCCCTCCTGACACCACCATCCATAAAATCAACTGCTTGGAAAGTGCACACGGGAAATTAGAAGCCCAACCAAACTCTTTCCATTTGGAAACTGTTCTTTGCAACAAAGTATTACTATACATTTGAAAGACTTTTTTTTTTTTTTTAAAGAAATCAAAATCTAAAGTTTCTTTTTCCTCTTCTGGAGATCAAACATCTTTCTGCTCTTTTCTTGTGTAAAATAAGACAGGGAAACTTGGTATTTTAAAGGTTTCTATCCACATTCTTAAAGAATCTTTTTTGAGCAGAAGATCAATCGCTTTCAACCAAAACTGAGGGAGAGCCTTCACTGCAATTCCTTCCTACTGTCCCTTGCTTCCAATGACAAAAACATGGCATTCAGCTCCTGGGGGTGTGTGACCTCAGACGACTCAGTCCTGAGTCATCCGCAGCACTTCAGCCAGCCCTGGGACGCAGAGCTCCGCGGGGTGGGCACACGTGGCTCGTGTCCATCTCACCTTCCAGCCAAGCCGGTGCTCAGAGCTGCACGGGGGCTCCTCCAGACACAGCAGCCGTCCAGCTCTCCCAAAGGGATGGATTTCCATCCAGCTCCTCCTCTCCCCAAGCACGACGACTGAAGGGACAGCTTGTGTTTTGTGTGGCTAACCGAGCTCAGCACCCTTGCCTTCCATAAATGGGTTTGCCAGGGTTACCTCCGGGCCAGTATTAACCCTCTGCCCAGGAATTTTCTTTGGATTTCCCTGTTTCTCCCCAATCTCCAGACAGCCAGCAAGGCAGCCCACTCAGCTGTCATGCACTGACCTCTGCCATACACCCACACGTCCCCAGGAAAGGTCCCAGATGGTCCTGTGCAGGCAGTGAGGGTCTTTTGGTCGCCCCTGTTCACTGCTGCCCTCCAGCATCCACCCGCCCTTACACTGGTATTTACAGCTCGTGTAGTGGTCCCCAGGGCTATCCCAGCCTGAGAGCTCTCCTTCAACCACAGCAGGGGGGCAGCTCAATAAGGGGGTCCCAACGCTGTGAAACCCTGCTGATCAGCCCTGCCTCCCAACCCGAGGGACACACCAGCTCCCTGAGGGGTCACACACAGCCACTGCACGCCCCAGCAAAGACTTTCCCACGTCAGGACATCTCTGCATGGGGAAGAACTGCAGAGACACACTTCCAGTCCCTTTGTGCCACTGACCGAGCAGGGGGACTGAGAACATGAAGGTGGCCCTTGGCCTCCCCTCCTGGCCCTGAACATCTCACTGCCGCTGACTCATTTCAGGTGACCTCAAAGGGTGGAAGATGCTGGATAAGGCCACCCTGCTCCTCTTCCTGCATTTAGTCACATGCTCCATCTCCTCTCCTCTGTACCCAGCCCTCAGGTAAGCTGCTGAGTGCTTTATCCACCCTGTCACTCCCTGCCTCATCTCTCACCTTGGGCAAAATAAGCACGTGCCAAATTAAGGTTGCCAGCACTTTGGAAAGGCAGATGAACTGTTCCTGAGTTGGTAAGCCTATTTCTTCACCCTGGATTAATTTTTTTGGGTACAGCACTAGCCTAGGGGCAGTTTCCAAAGAAGGCAGGCACCTGCCATGGAATATTTCAGCCCAAGCAGTTGGTTTTGGAATTGAATGTTTGGTTCTATAAAGGGAAATCTGGGAATATCCAGAGCAGGCAGCACCTCCAGCTCCATCACTGATTGAAATTTGTGCCTGCAGGCTACCTGCACTGAAATCAGAACTGCAGATGCTTTAGTCCATGAACTTAACAGCTGCCTGCTAATATTTAAAGTATTTCCTTGCTGAAAAAAAGCGTCTTTGAAGCAGGTCAACCACCTTTTCACTGCTGAAATAACCTCAGAGCAGTTGCTAGTTGGGAAGAGTGGCAGACACCACTTGTGTTACTGATGAGATGGCCATGGCAAAAGGAGAAAGAAAAAGGAGAACAGGGAGTAGTGGTCAAGAAGACAGATCCCTGACTGGGAATTGAGCAGATCTCACAGTGTGCCCTGGGTTTGCCTTGCAGGTACAGCCCAGGGCCGGGTGCTGGCAAGGCTGTGAACTTCCAGGTACAGCACAGCAGCCCATTGCAGAGCCATAACCCCTTGGCAGAGGAACAGGACGAGGAGGGTTTGTTACCAGACCCCACTGAGAAAAGGTTTGTACCTCACCTCTCAGCCCCACTGCAGCAAGAGCATGCTGGTTACCATCTTCCCCCAGCCCAGCAGGTCACTTAGTCCCACCAGCACCATGAAGTCCAGGCTCCAGGGGGAGAACTCGGCTGAGCCCCACAACCAGAGCAGAAGGCTGGGACTGTGCCAGCTCTCACCATCACCAGTGTCCAGAGCTGTCCCCCAGCAGCAGGGATGTACTGACAGATTGCAGGGTCACACACCCAGCAGTCCTGTAGGCTACATAATTTTCCAGTGAGCTCTGGGAATCCATCTGTACAGTTGTTAGAGCCTCTCCTTTCCAGGAGACAGAGGATGGTTATTTCTGTCTGACTCATCCTTGCAACAGTGGGACCAGCCAAGTGGCTTGTGCTTCCCTCACCTGTGGATTTTTGGGAGCCTGGGTCTAACCACAGGCCAGCAACCTGCTGGAGGCTCCTTCCACCCCATCCTGGAGGCACAGCCCTCCCAGGAGGTGACAGTGCTGCTGCAGAGCACAGGGATGTCCCAGCCCCAGCTCTGCCCTCTCCCAGCCTGTGGTTCCCCTCCTCCTTTCCACTAGTTTTCTGACCTCTTTGGTTTGCTGGCACTTCTCCTTACTTGTTTTAGTGTGGATACTGATTTACAGACATTTTATTTTGCCTGCTGCCTCCATGTCAGAACTGAGCTCCCTCAAATCGTTTTACCCTCCAACACTAACACAGTCCAATACCAAAAGGCATAGAATCATAGAATCATTAGGGTCTGAAGGGACCTTAAAGATCATCGAGTTCCAACCCCCC
>JAOXNO010000005.1:11292520-11314322 GCA_028565335.1 Limnodromus scolopaceus
CCCGCCATGGGCAGGGACACCTCCCACTAGAGCAGGTTGCTCAAAGCCCCATCCAGCCTGGCCTTGAACACCTCCAGCGACGGGGCATCCACGACTTCCCTGGGCAACCTGTTCCAGTGCCTCACCACCCTCACTGCAAAGAACTTCTTTCTGGTGTCCAATCTAAATCTCCCCTTTTCCAATTTAAAACCATTGCCCCTTGTCCATGTGCTATGGTCACCTGCCCCTGGTCTCAGCAGTGCTACGTCTTGTATTCTGTCATCAGAAGCACCCTCTTCCCACCCAGGAGGTTCGTTGCTAGCTCAGAGAGCACACCCTGTCCTTGTCTTTCACCCCCAGGATGCAGCGCCACGCTGATGCCATATTCACTGACAACTACCGGAAATTCCTGGGGCAGATTTCCGCCCGCAAATTCTTACAGACCATCATTGGCAAGCGGCTTGGGTAAGCCACAGGGCTTTGCTCTCCGAGGGCTAATGCTTTGCTTATTACACCGGGCAGTTTCTTTCACGCACGCAGCAGAAATAGCTGCCTTCCGCTGCAACAGCGGCAACCTCTCCTGCTGTTCCACATCCCACATCCAGGTGTCTTGGATCCCCCTAATCGCAACTATCATTAAGCAACCTAATTAATCACCTCCTCTGAGGCTATGTCAGATCAGCTGAGAGCTCTACCATAATATCAACAAACAATAATATTTGCAAATAATAGCTGTGATGATCACTCACTGGTAGGAAACTGTTATCCCTGGCATGGTTTGAACACAGAAAACAGCCTCTCCGCTACCACTCGGGTAGCTTTGGCTAGATAGATCACTGACTGCCACTAAATAATACCAACTAGTCAGATGCGAGCCAGCTTAAATCCCTCCTCTAACACAGGAGCAAATACAGCTGACCAGTTCCTTACTCAAATTAAGCAGAACAGCCCCAGGCTCAGGCCCAGCAGGTTCCCTTGCTGCGCTGCTCAGCCTGAGCCAAACTTTGAGCGAGAGACTAAAAAGCCTCTCTGAAACATCTTCGCATAACAGAAGCAGCGAGAGCAGCCCAGGAGAAGGGGTGCATGAATTTCTGACAAGGCGCCAGTCTGACAGCATCCTGATGGACAGCCGCTACCACCAACAGATGGTACTGAGGGACTTCTTGGGAGCCATCCTGCAGAACCAAAGGTAGGTGGGAATCAGTTCATTATCTGCTCACCGCAGGAGTAAGACAAGGTCCTTATTGCTGTCTGGCTTCCAGATGTGAAGCTACTGCATTAAGTATCATCTTTCAGATACACTCAGGGAACAAATAAATCTCTTACCTGAACCCATAACCCAGCCCTTCCCTTACGCGGGCAAGTAGGGTGCAGATAAGGAACAGCCTGTCCCGAGCCATCCCGCACCACACACAGTAGCGTATCATTATGCTGTTTTCTCACCCCCATAATTCAATAAAATAGCAGTGGAAAAAAAGAATTTCTCTCTCAGTCCCAATTATGCCATCACTGTCCAACTCCCTTCTCTCGCAGGCCTCAGGACATCAACAGCAGCCGGTTAGAAGGCTTCCCCAGCACCTTGGCTAAGCTCATGTAAATACTTCTCCCTTTTCCATCTCCCCATGCTCTGGTGAGTACCATTCCCTGCTCAATTCTGTACACACTACTTCTGCACTGCTTAAGCGGTTCGAAGGGTCTACTTCAGCAAAGCCAACTCCCACTGCTGTCCATGAAAAAGGGCGATTGCTGCAATTTAAGGGGGAGAAACTCCCAATTAATTTTGTCAAGTAGCTAAAGTCTGGTTTCCTGACAGACCACAAGTGTTGTGAAGCTGCATGTGGATGTCTGGGAAGAGGCTTACAGCATCCAAAAGCAGCTTTTAAAGCTGCCTGAGATTGTGTGCCCAAGTGTCTAAGCCAGGCTAAAGGCAGATAAAGTCTTCCCTCAAGAGCAGAACCTGCCTCTAAATCCCTGGGACATTCCAGGTTTTCCTTGCTCTGGACAGGAGAGGATGTCTCAGTTTTCTGTACCCCTCGCTCCTGAAAGTGGTCACCTGGAACTTGAATTACCCTCTAAATCTTGCCAGCTCTGGGGGACTGAGAGCCAGCATCCTTGGGAATACCGTCGCTTGTACAAATGTCAGTTGCCCTGACATAAAAAGCCTCCAAAGAGTGATAAAACTTCTGTGTGTGCGCTCACAGTTTTCTTATAATTCTCTTTCCCTCCTGCTTCTGTCTAGAATAATTCAGAGCTCGTGGATCTAATTGTACAATAAACCCTTCACAGCAATGGAGACGTTCCCGGATGTGACCAGCTGGAAGCTGATGCACACACTCCTCAGATCCATTCAAAGGAACACAGTTCTGATGCACCACTTAATTTACTTCAGTCTTAACGATTTAACTCCCCTCATTAAATACTGGTCTGTGTATTGAATCAGAAAAAAAACCCAACAAAACACCTCCTGGATTAACCTCAGGCTGCTTTACATAAAAAGACTAAAACAACCAGTACACTTGTAATCCTGGGGACATATTGTCTGCTAATTAAGGCTTTCAAATTACGAAGCATAGCAAAATTTCTGCCAAGTCATCATTCTGTTGTAGGGCCTGATTAATAAACATGAGGCCACCAAAAGGCACCTTTAGGCAACTTAGTAAATCGATTACAGCCTCCTCTAAATAGATGCTGATGGCACAGCCACACACGCAGCTGGGATCCGGGCGAGGTAAGACATGAATCCACACGTCTACCCCCCATTAGAAGCGCGGCTGTGGGCTGCTGCTCCTCCATACACAGCCCCGGCAGCAAAACTGAGCTCGAAAAAGCTCAGCTACAGCTACTGCTCAGCCCTGAGGTGCTCAAACCCAAGCTACAGCTCTGCAGGAGTTAAAGGAGATCCCTGTGCATCAGAATGGACTGTCATGTTTTAATTCAAGGTGCCATCCAGTGGCTCTGAACTCCACCCTGGCGAGAGTTACAACTGTAAAGGTTTTCAAAGAAGTTATTAAGCTAGCAATCTCAAACATCTACTTCCTTCCCCGTCACCCCAATTCTCCCGTTGTTTGTGTAATAATTATGTCTTCAGAAATGTAAATAACGTCAGGATGGGGTCTGCTTTCCCGTCATTAGTGGGAAATAAAAGTTGTTCTAAATAAACCTGTCCAACAGCAGGTCAAGATGGCTCTTTGTCTGTCGAGATGTTAGTTTCTTGATTCTGGGCCCAGACTGGAAGATGTCACTCAAAGCCAGTGCTCGAGTGCAACTCAGAGCTGTACTAACAAAGTCACCGGCTCCAGCACCAGTAACTCAAGATCAGGCTGGAAATACAGTGGGATGCAAATACAGTAAGGACTCTGAATCCATCCCTCCCTTGCACGCGAACAATTCCTGGAGAGTCTGCAGTAGACACCATCTCATTTTTCCACAGGTGAACATCTTTTAGGACAGTGGGTTCCCATGCATGGGAATGAGCTCATACTTGAACCAAATCCCTATAGATTCCACTCTCTCTGTTCCCGTTTTACAATTCTAGCACTATGAAAACATTACTAACTGCCCAGCAGGACGGGAAGCAACGAGGGGACGCTGAGGGAGATCGGTGAAGCTGTGACAGCAGCAAGTGCACTAAGGGGTAATCCATCACCCTCCGGCAGGCAGGCAGCTGTCACAGCGAGACAGGAGCCATCCTTCTGCTCCACGGTACAGCTGGACAGAGAACCCGCAGGAGGAAAAACCAACCTCAGCAGGCCTGGTTCAAAACGGGTTTGTAAACCTGCTCTCTAACAACTAACACACCTGAAGCTCTAAGGAAAGGAATTGTAAAAAAAAAACAAAACAAAGCAGCTTCCTAAAGTAGTAATTAAACCTGGTAGCAACAAAAACTAAAATTCTATTAAGTGGCATAAAAGCTACCTGCAAACACTAGATTGGATACACCCAATAAAATCAAAAGACCTATCAAAAACACTTCACAAAGACTTAAGTCTGCATGATTAAACAGCTGGGTGAGTGCAGCTATTTGGAATAAGAGGGACTCCTTTGAAAGTTCAGTTTGTGTCAAAATGAGGGGAAAAAAATGCTCAAACTCTGGGAGATTAAATATAAAACCAAATAAAGCAAACCAGAAAATGTCTGAGGAATAAAAGGCCAAAAGAATAAAACCCACCTTCCTAATGCATAGCCAAGGAGGTAGAAAACCAACACGGACAACTTAGAGAAGACACATCACAGCAGCACTTAATGGTTTTCTCTTTGCGTCTGCGCTCTCCTTGGATAACGTGCCAGAGCTCTACAGGCACAGGGAAAGTATTGTCCTAGCATGAGGCAGCAGTAAAAACAATTAATTATAAAACAAAGCTGGTAAGTGAGCAGTAACAAAATATGAGGCTCAAAAAGAACTCACCAGGGTGAAAAGGAATTCCAGGGTATAATACTACAAATAGTAGCTTAACTATTTCTTGCTTAAACCTCCTTTAGTCCCAGAGGGCTTGAATGCAGCATGAGATCAGGTTTTTGAAGGAGCACAGAGGAGGTCAGAGGAGTAGTTCATTAAACCTCTATGGCATCCAGTATAATGTTCACAATGAACAAAGGGGTAGGAACTATTACAAAGACCAGAAAGGGTGAGCTAAGTGTGAACAACTGCCGTGGGGAAGAGACAAGACGGCTTCTATAAAGGGGAGTCGCGTCTCACACATGTGAGGTTCTGTGGAGGGTTTGGCTCCACACCCTTTATCCACATGCTTGATGGCTGATATCATTCTCTCAGACCTCGAGAAGACATTTGATAAAGTTTCTTGGCCAAAAGGCCTTTAAAGAAACTAGTCTGACAGAGGACAAACAGGAGCCAACGCCTAGATGCAAGTGAGGGAGCACATGTTAAGGTCCCTACGTGGAAGCTGCTCATCAGGAGGAGATTTTGGCCGTTGGTTATTAGTATCAGTGTGTCCTTCAATTAAGCCCAAGTCTGTGCCTCAACACTGCTTGAACGTGGTAATAAATCAAACATGGCCACATGGCAACGAGCAGATTCTGGCATTCGGTTTCATAGAAGAATGGAGACAATAACCTCACTCAAACTTGTATTTGGAGTGAAAAGGTGACTTCCAGAGGCTGGAAAGAAAGTGAACACACTCAATGGACCTACCAAACCCTCCAGGGTCAGACACAGCCAGGCACACCACACCAGCTGGCTCCCTGCAAGGGCCAGGCCCCAAGACCTGTAGCAACTGGCACCACCCTAAAACCAGAGAGAAGATCCGTTAGCAGAGAAACGGAGATGACAGCGTCACACAAGGGACAGGCAGGAGTGGGAAGTTCCCCCCCAATAAACATGTCCCTCCGGGAAAGGACATGAAAGAACAGGAAGCTTCACACAGCAATGACTCATACACAAAATTACCCACCAGAAAAAGCTCTTTTCATTCTCATGTGAGCCCAACTTCCAATCAGAGCCTCTGAGACAGCCAAAAAACAAAGTTCAGGACCATTCTTTCCTCTTTATTCACAAATCGTTTAGGATGAGGAGAGGGCACCTGGGGAAAGGCAGAATTAAATTTTCTTTTTCCTCTTTTTCTAAAGGAAATTCAAACGTCCTGGGGGGAAAAATGGGGGAGGATCCAGGGAACAAAGGATTTTCTGGATTCATATGAAAAGCACACAAGTAAGCATGAACACAACGATGAAAATCAGATTTTTAAAAAAGTATAACTGGCACCCTTTTGACTTAATATTAAAAAAAAAAGTCTGCTTCTGCCTTCCTTCTTCAGGTCTTTCAGTTATTTATTCACTTCTGTTCTGAAGGCATTTGTTTTGGTTTTCCCCATTTCTTCCATTCTTCTGGTATTAGTGTGTCCTGGAAAGAAAAACCCAAAATATTAACTATTCCAGCCAACAAAGCACTTGCAGTAAAAGTGCCCCCAGATCCCTCATTCTCTCTCAAAGGAAGCTTGTCGGAGTGATGAAACCAGTAGTGCAATGGAACTGAGGACTGAATTCGAGGAGGATGGAAACAGTCAGGCAAATGAAGGTTAATTTCTGGTGCACAAGGGATGAATGAGCCTTGTAAAACACAGAACTGAACAAAAAAGCAGGGCTGAACGCAAAGCCTGCAGGTACCTTAACTGCTCTTCTACTTTAAAAAGGGCAAATCCATCCACTTGGAATCAGCTGGTTCATGCAAACACAAAGAAAAGATCTTAATGTCCCCAAGAAGATGAAGTAGCCTAATGTGGGCACAGCAGACCCACCTTTTTGGGGTCCTTTTCTGAGCACTTGATGCCAAGCATTTGACAGTCCAGCCCTAGAAGCTGGTAACAATACAGTCTTATCTGTCGTAACTGGGGCATCAGAGAACCCAGCAAGAAAGACAAATGCTTGTCACTGCACATGGCAGCAAAACCCAGCTTATGGTTTGTGGATAATAAGTTATTTGCAAGATCTTCCAGGACTACTCACAGCCCATGAGGAATTAAGGAGTTAAAACACCAGGCTGAGAAAGAGAAGACATGCTAGCTGTGGAGAATGCACTCGTGTGGCATTTGGTAACAGGCCACTAAAAAGCTGAAAACCACTGGCCCAAAGTTATGGTAAAAAAAGCATCCAGGGACCAGAACAGCACCAGCAAACATGGGCAGGATGCAGCCAGCATTCATCTAGTAGAACAAGCGACAGCCATCTCCAGTTCCTCAGTTACTTGTCATAGCTTGTTCTGTGCTCAAATACCTCGAAACACTCCAGGGAAAGAAGAGATAGTAACAGGGTGTTTTTCTATGGGACATGATGCCAAATTCTCCATTGGTAATTTCCATGAAACCATCCCCTGTATTATCTGATCTGCAGACAGGAGCTTATACCACAGTGCACATCGTTTTTGTGACACGGCCACCCACACTGGCTTTGTTTTGCACGAAAAAAAACGAGTTTCATTCAATGCTGTGTGTGTGTGTGTGCGCGCGTGTGTGTGTGTGTGTGCCTGGAGCACTAACTAGGAACATGAGAGAAAGCAGATGCTCATGAGACGTAGCAGTGAAGCAACATTGTACAAGGATTTCAGTCTCATCAGGATTTGTCCCAGATGCTCTCTCCCTTCCCCAAAATAAAAGCGTGCACCAAATGAGATGTGAAGCCACACACACACACACTCAGAACTGGGCAGCATGCAGAGCGGCAGGCAGTCCTGCCTCCTTCACCACAGTGGATATCACAAACTGGGACCTTACCTGCTCAGAATGCAAGGGAGTGAAGGGCTTTGCGCAGGTAAATGATAATGGAGACCTACCAGATATTGAATGGAGGGGGCTGGGGCTGCCACCGACCAAGCCGTTGTGACCAGTTCAGTCTAATGGGAGGGTGAACCCTGGATTGGGTCGTGTTCTCAGCTGAATGAGGTGGTGCTGACCTGGCTCTGCTGCACACAGAGCTCTTGCCACCCCAAGCGAGGACGTAATTCAGCAGAGTGCCCGGCAGCTGAATAACCAGAATAGTGCAGATGGGGATTAGGGGTACCAAGAGCAGGATGGCAACAGCCCAGATATCAGCCATTTTCATCGTGTTCTCCTCCAGCTGACATTACTAATAATTTATTTACAGGAAAAGTACTGCTTGAACTAGGTTTATTTCATCACCTGATAGCTGCTTGGTGCCCAAGACAGCACATTCACACGTGCACATATTACCATACAGACTTCAGATGATTAAGGAAAACACACAAAGGCAATTTAATCTCAGAGGACATGTACTGCTAATATGCAAACCCAGCTGTAGCCAAGGACACCCAAGGACTGATTTAAAGCCCAAGAAGCGATGTTGGAAGGAAGCAGCTTCAGCTCAGACATCTTTTTGTACCAGGAGCGAGTGATGATGCGAAATGAAACAGGCAGCATGCCCAGGAAAGGCAAATTCCAAAAAGGCCCTTACTTCTAGAAGAGCTGGTCACTAGCAAAACCCCATTCTACCGCAGCGTTCTATACTTTGCCAACCTACTGCTCTGCTCTGCAGCGATCCTGCCAAAAGGAGAGAGGAAGAAAGGTTCAGAGCAGATAGGAAGGAGGAAAGCAGCCCTGCTCCAGGAACCAGAGCCAGTGACAGAAATGCAAAAAGCAAAACCAGGCCTTCTGGTAACTTCTGTGAAGAGATGGATGCAGTCCCCATCCCACGCCCACCAGCTGCCTCCACGGTGCAACAGCAGCTTTGCCTCAAAGTGCAATCTAGTTAATTATCACTGCACTTCAACATCTGAGACAGGCTACCAGCACCTTAACAAAAAGAGATGTCTTTTTGAACTTTAAAGTCAAATACAAAAGGTTTAACTTTAGCCTAAGGCAGAAGTTTTACTTTCAAATTTGCCATTGTAGTTGCAGCTTCATGTCATTTACAGTGAAAAAGCAGAGCGACACCCCCTGCAGTGTTTTGAAGTAGGAACCAACCACCTGCATTTATGTGCTAACAGAAGCCCTGGTTGAGCAAAGACACTTAGAAGTAAGCTCCATTGTATTCTTTTTCCCCAAATTTGTATCCTAAGCAATCTGCAATTAATAATGATTTTATACTTATTCTTGAAAATATTATTTAATGACATAACATAGCCCCGTTGGCAACTAAATCCCCGTAGGAACTGTTACGCTAACAAGAGAAAGTGCCACAGTGGAGAGGGCTGCTCATCCAAGGGAGCAGGGCTGAAAAAGCTGGGAGGATGGTATAGAAAGGGTTAACAATAATCATCTCCCCTGCTACAGCCATGCAAGTAGAGATGTTTTGAAGACAACAGATCAATGTAAACGCCCTGAAAATTATATTCTTGTGGGTTTGTTGTTGTTTAGGGGTTTTTTTTGGGGGGTGGGGGTGTGTTTTTCTTTTTTTTTTAATAGCTCTTGTCCTGGTTTTATTACAGTGTAATCAAAAAAAGTGAGCACCCAGGGATATCTATGCAAACAGGTATGCAAGGATAAACAACTCCCAGGGGCTCAAAAAGGGGAAAATAGGAAAAGGACAGGTTCGAGGGCAAAGCAGGTCAATAAAATCATCTTCAAAGCCAAATTCTACATTAGTACAAAAGAGATAAAACTTAAGTCTCACATGGAAACCCCATGCGGCAGAAGTGAAGAAGAGGGAACAGTTGGACCTCTAATTAACGCACTGTATTGGAAGCTCAGGTCAGCAAACTGCCCGCAGGCTGCCTAAGCCGTGGCACGCTCATGAGACACCATGTGGCAGGAGACACAAATGTGAAGGACCAGTCCAATGCCAGTACAGAAATGAATGTTGTATCCATGACATTTCCCAGGATTTTCCCTGTTTTTCCTTGTCTGTTGCTGCGCACCTCCAATAAGCATCTACCTCTTTTTTTGTCTACAACCCCGCTTTAGGGAGGGGAAGAAAGCAGTAAGATACCCCCGCCTTACCTTCCTCCTCTTAAAGCTTATCTCACAAGCACAACTACAGAAGAGTTGGGCCTCTGCATTTATAGTGGCTTTCATTATCTGACAATATTTTGAGAGCTTGATATATCATGTAGTAAAACAAATTTGTCAGCGAACGTGCATTTCCCCGTGTCAAGTGCGGGGAAACCTCCACCCTTGGCTTTCTGTGTGTCCCTGATGGCTTCAGCAAGTGGCCACTATTCTCTCCAAAGGAGCACTTAGCTGTATCTCAGCGAGAGCAGCCCTTTGCCCTACTCAGTTCAAGCCCTTATTCTGAAAACAGGCCCAAAAGTGGGACTGAGCAGCCCAACCCCACACACGAGATCCAAGACCCAAAAGCAGCGTTCATTACTTTATCAGTTACTGACACAGGACAGCATCAACGCGCTCTCCTCCCCACTGATTTTAAAAGCAGCTCCCACCGATGCATCCGTCCCTGGCTTACCGTTTGACCGCTTTCTGAGCCAGCATCCTGTTGCCCGCCAGGAATGTGATGCCACCCAAAATGGCCAAGTACTTCAGAGTCTGGAACATGTTGAGCTGAGTCCAGTAGACATACATGAGTCCCAACATGGCTGTGAAAGACAAACAAGAGCCCATGGCTGAAACTGCATTTCAAAAGACCAAACATTTGTTATCTATCCTCAGAACAATCGTTACGTTGTACTGCCAGGCCTAAGCATTGGGTTTCTATCTCATCTCTGAAATGCCAGATCTACAGACTATATACAGCATTGCCAGGAAAAGGAGGGGTCTGAGTCTCCATACTGGAGAAAAATGTAATGCTGATGGTTGGAACCAACCCTCTTGTGGCAGAATTATGTACATATTATAGACAAAAAGGGCTATTAAATAGAGGAGGATACTCTGAATTCCAATAGTGGTTATTAACCTTTGTACATTTATAGCAGCTTACAGCTTTACCAGGCTTCCAAGGAAACTGGCTCGGATAAAGCAACACACTGTCATTTGGGAAACAGTAGATCCAATGTTCTCTCAACCTGCTATATTTTTGAAATTCTGTCAAGACAAGAAATAACTGTGCAGCTAAGGGTACAATAAAATTTACGAAAAAAAGTTGGTCCAGCCAAAGAACAAGAGCAGCTTTGACAGGAAGAGCATTAAAGAAAAGATGCAGACCATAGTCCTGCAGGTTTCAATCCCCACAGAAACTCCCTGCCTACAAAGGATAAACACGCAATAAAGGAAGTGTGACCTCTGGAAATAAGAAGTTCTATTAAGTACAGATAAATGGTGTGTGAGAGGAACCCGGATAATGACCGCTGTTATAAGCTGATGGCCAAAACAGGTTTAGCACCATATTAACAATCATAAAAAGCAGGAAGGCAGATGAAAACAAGAGAACAAATGTTATGCTATTATGTCATTATAGTTAATAGACCACAAGCCCATTAACCAGCAGGGCTCTCATCTGTAACTCCCAGGTGAGGAGGTCAAACAAAGCAGAAAGCCTCTGACACTTACCAGCATGTCCCAGGTGAAAAACAATGGTGCTGGGAGCAAAGCTGAAGTTGGAGATGTTGGCACCTATCTTGATCCACTAAAAGGAAAAGAAACAAGACCTGAGTTACAACAGCCTTGTATAAACAAGTTTTTATTTTAAACTTCAGTATCTTTCAAGCCCATTTGCTTCAAGATATTCAATTAATAGTGTTTTCTCAACAGAAGCACTTGTTTCCTACTACAAGAGGACAGAGTAGTAATTTTAACAAGACAGCACTGTTGAGCTCCTTCAGTGAAAATTTCTCCTGCTGCCTCTGACTGATCAAAGGCAGCTCCTCAATTATCTTAACCTGATGAGAGGGTATTGCTCCAAATCTACATTTTCCAGGAAAATAAACATTGCTATTTCTATCCAGCTGAATTAATTTAAATAAGACAAAAAAGATAAGGATCTAGTTTTGGACTCAGCAAAAAAACAGCCATAGTTTTTATGAGCACACATCTTGTATCTATTTCAGGTTTTAGAGCACGAAAGAGAAAGGCTTGAAGGCTGGAAAACAGGAGAAGTAGCAAAGACATTTTTCACTGAAGTGTCATCAACATGTATATTGTGAACCCCAGAAACCAGTGGACACAACTATCTCAATGTCAGCTTTCAGTGAGACAAGCCAATGGGAAATTACTGCCAAGCAAAGGATCAGTTTCATCCTCCAAACAAGGACTAATTCAACTTGACTAGATGAAATTTTTGTATTGCATTAAGTTCAAAACACTGATCTGATGATACGGTGAGTAGCAGTAGATGTTTCAACTACAGACACGCAAATACCAATTATGTCCATAAATAGGAATCAATCTGATAGGATTAAGTCACAGAGATGTTGTGATGGATGTATTCAGTGCCAGGAAGTGCTTTTTTCCCCCCTGTGGAAGTCTAATGTTAGCAATAACTTAAGCTGCCCACTGTAATTCAACATTCCAAGCAGAAGCACACTGAAGAAACTCCCCCACCTACTTCTACGTGGCAGCAGTGTTTTGCTATTTTGACTATAAAATCAAAAAACCCCAACAATTTAGGAAAGAAACAATACCAGCCCAATGCTCTGCACTGACATTTGCTAGCTGTGACTGCAGGACTGTTGTGCTAGTCATGATTAACCAAGAGTTTTAATACCAAGATTAGCTGGTCAACCTCCTAAGGGACCTTGGACTGAATAAGAAAAAAATTTTCTTCTTCTGTGGCCCAGTTCACTCACCAGAATGAGCAGCAAAAGCAGTGGGGAGAGAATCAGTGCCGTGAAAGTGTTAGATACCACAGTGGGAGGCCTCTTCTCAGGTTCCCTGAAGAGGTGCTGCAAACAAACAAAACCAACTCATAAGTAGGAGTATTCCAGCAGAGCAGTTTCTCAGCTCCCCAGAGGGCCACCTGCAGCCCTGGTGCTGTTCCCAGATGTTCCTCTGGATGATAAACATTCCTCTTAAGGCAAAGACTAAAGTAGTGGCTATTCAAGTCTCTGCACATTTGATCTCTTGCACAGTTAAATTTTCCTTGCACTCACAGAAGCACTCGTTAGCTTGTCATCAGCACAGATGGCTGGAACAAAGCAAGAAAAGTCTTCAGAACAGAGCACTTTCTGTGGTGCTCACCTAGTCAAAGGTACATGTTTGAACCATCAGTGACACCAGCTGCCCTCCCACAGGCAGGACACAGCTTATTTATTCATATTCCAGGGGACTGCAACACATTTCTTCCCATTAAGCAGTAACTCTGTTCTTCCATTAATTACATTACTTACACAGTATTAGCTTTTTTTTTTAAATGAGAGATGACTTTGACAATAAATTATGATGATAACAAATAGCACTAGTAGGATTAGCCACCATGTCCGCAAATAATTTTTGGTTTTGACTGTACCTGGATTTCAGGTTTGGGTACAAAGAGGTTCTTGGACTGGACTGTGGATGGTGCATCCTCTTCTGGGAATTTGATCACAACATCAGCCTGAAATAAGATCAAACTTCATGAAGCTGCATGATTTCAACATATTAAAAGTTTTATAAAACCTATTCCATTGCTGCAGCCTATTTCCTTATTTGTTCATCTACAACTGAAATGATCTTAAAGAAAACTAAGAAAAAGCCACCAGATTTTTTTAAGAAGCCATTTATCCTAAACAGAGGCAGTAATGCCATTCACCCATCATCATTCATCCATAAACGTTCTGAAGTTTCTGTTCCACCATATGATGAAACGAATGCTCATTTCAGTCTTGCTTTGATGTTTGCTTAAAAACTTAAAATAACCAGCAAAGCTCAGAGTCCACACACGGCCAAAAGGATTCTGGCTCACTACAAAGAAGAAAGACACTTGAGCTCTTTTTCTTCCAAGCCTGTACCATGCCCTCCTGTTAGACCACCAGTAACCTCAAAACCACACCACCACACTTCCAGCTACATACCACGTTCCACAGGATGGGATTTTCCAGGGTGGCATCTCCAATTATCAAGTAAAGAGTGTAGGTACCAGAGGCAGAGTCAAATTCAGTCTTCCTCTCAGAGGTATCCAGTTCAAACTTGTACACGTTCTTGCTATCTGGTTCTGCAACAAACACCACCTCCTGGCCAGTCTTCTGGTTGTGAAGTCGGACAAAAGTCTGAAAGGAAAGACTGTTAAGATTTCTGGAATATCTCACACTGCATTTACAAATGCCAGTGAAACGAGAGATTTACCCCCAAAAAGCACAATATTAACAAAATCTGGAGTACAAACTGGACCCTGTGTGTCTAGATCTCTGCAAATCAGCAAAGTTCTATGTCTCTGAGCAACTACATTACACAGGATCAAGACTGTTCAGTGGCCCACTGAGGTACAGGGCAATATGTTGAATGTGACTCAACAGGGTATATGCAACAGCACACAACAGGGATGTATGCATCTATAGGTTATGTTGGGTTTTTTCCCCCCTTTATTTTATACAGGCAAAATAAAATTTTAAGGAAAGTCTAAATTCAAGGACTCTATCAGCAAACAAAGTGTGCTTTTTCCAGTGCAGACTACCTGCACTCACTTCGTTGAGTTAAATAAGACAGCACCAGAGCCAGAAGAGGCACCATTTAGCATACAGCCCAAACAAATGAAGTGAATCCACTCACTTTCCATCTACCAAGATCAGTGATGTTTCAGTCTATGTCAGAAACATAAGGCTTCTCAAAACCTATCAGATCTTTTCAAGAGCAACCGTCACCTCAAACACTTCAAGATGGAACATTTTGGTGACACAGCAACAACAAAAATTTGTCCTAACCTGGTGAGGGATGAGTTCAGCTCCACTGTTCACGTCTACCAGCTGGAAGGATAAAGCAAAATTCTGATGGCTGTCAGCAGTGAAGGAGCCCTTGGCTTTGGCTGGGTAAGCTACCCTAGGAGGCAAAAACCAAACAGAACTGAGGTGATCTTCCCAGAGAAGGCCTGGCGTTCAAAGAAGCTGAGGCACATGAGCCTGTCCAGCAGTACTGCAGTCTGCTCAGCACAGATGAGCTATCTTATCCAAAAGTCAGGTAAACTAACATGAACGGAATTTTTAGAAGGATTTTTGCGAGCTACATACCCGGCCCATTTTCAAGCAAAGCAGTAGTTTGTTGTAAGGTTCAAAGGAACAGCAGAAGGAGGTTTTGCTAGTGCTACACCCCATGTTTCATCTAGCCAAGGCTACGCTACAACCAGAGGTGTGATGGCAGCAGAACAGAAAAAACAGACACTCCAACTTCAGCACAGAAAAGCTGTATCAACACACACAGAAGGGCCTCTCAGCGAGGCTGGGCAACCTATGTCAAATTCTATATACCTGTCAGTTAAAAAACCCACTACATTAAGTTCAAGTACATCTAGCAAGCGTACAGCCACAGCTCCCAAATACAGAGTACATGTTGCTTTAGAGCATCTCTACAAGAGCCAAATAATACCAGAATTAACACAATTCTTTTAACTTGCTTTTGCTATGGAGAGGTGCCAACAAAGACACAGAAGACTCAGGTTGCCTGGTTTATGGTAGCACTTATTTCAGTATTAAGGAAAACCACTTATGAAAATAATCAGTATTCTCCCAAAGAACTCATGGGTTTAAGAGAAACAGCACGAGTCACCCTGGTTTGAGAAACCATGTAGTTATTCCAATACAAGATTCCTTTGCTTTAGCTGCAGTAGGTAAAGCTCAGAAGACCTCCGCTCCAGAGCCAGAGTTACCCTTAAAAGCTCACACACCCCGAGTTGTTTTACCTGGTTGTTTTTGGTGCGATGCTCTGATCTTTATCCACAGTAGAAAGATCTACGTTGGTAATCCCAACTTCCGTGGAAACTTTTACTTTCAGCTGCAACAAAGCACAACAGAAAATTACTCAGAGCACTCTATACATACTAATTATGGTCAAGTTCACGGAAGAAGCTTTAGCTCTAACTGCCCCCTTCCCCAAAGAGGGCCTTCCACCATGTCAAAGACAGAATCTAACCTGAAGAGAAGGATCTACAGCAATTTACCTTCTGGCAAAGCTCCTGCACCAGTCACTAACCTTAACCCATGCCCTCCCTGCCCGCACAAGCAGCCAGCTCTGAGGGCACCAGCTTCTCGGTCATGTTGGAGTTAGTTGTGCTGCTTCATTAAAAACAGTTCTCCAAAGGGCAGCTATCCAGATCCAACTAGTTTTTCTTTTAAACCAGCAGAAACTAGCTATTAAAGATTACATCACATATGATACAAGTTAAAACTGCACACACATATGTGCTTCTGCTTACTGGAGAGCAATTTGAGACAAGAGAGGTCTCCGGACAGCAACCAGTTATGGCTTTGTTGGCTCCTAAAGCCTAACAGGTTTCTGCTGATTTTATTACCAGCAGGGAAAAGCCAAAGCATTCCTGCAGACCTGCATTTTGTTCAGCAAGCCTTCCTTCAGAGTCACGGCATTTATCACTTAGCACAGGGCCCTGCCATTTATCACACTCCTCTGTGCTAAGTGCTGTATAAACCCTGAGCAGAGAAATGCCTCCCTGCCCTCTCCCCGGTCCCAAACCACAGACCATCAAGGCAGTGAACTTTGGTGGGTTTGACTGATTTCAGTCCTTCTCTCAAACATAAGCAGTTACTGCAGTCTGTAGTTTTTAATTAGCACATTTGTTCTCACAGCTTACAAACGCTCCCCCTGAGAATTAAAGTTTCATTGCCAAGATATTTTTCAACCTATACTACCATTTGTTATTACAGGTTTGCTCATGTGAACCAGCCCCACACCCTCACCCTGAAAAATAATTCATAGAGAACCAGTGGGAAAAATATGTTAAAAAGCATAAACCAAACTATTCAGGTCAGACTTCAAACACAACAATCTTGGCAGCTCCTTTACAATAAAAAGTGTAAGTTAAGGTACAGGTTACTCCTGGAACTGGATCCATTAACATGCAGACAATTCAGGTTAACTTTAGTAAAGCTTTAGTTTTTTTCAAATGGAAGCAAAGAAAGATGGACTAATGAAATATTCATTTAAAAAGTTATGTGAAAGCAACTCAGAGCTGCTGCACACAGCCCCTCCAACTGAACAGTACACAAACATCTCTCAAATATTTTAATGCCAGGAAATGCAGTCTCTGCCCGGAGTAATAACCCACTGGTTTAGCTCATTACTGTCAAAACGATGGTGCATTAAGGACAATTAATGCTAATAACAGTAAGAAAAAAAAAAAAAAAAAAAAAAACCAGCTCCCCCAGCAGTCCTCCCCCATAACAATGTGTCTTATTAGAAGCAGTTCCCACAAAGCCGCTCTGGCGTTAATGCATTCCTCCCAGTACCTCTGTGTGCCAGCAGCCAGCTCAAGCAGCACCAATCAATCCCCTTTTGACACTCCTAAGTGCCATTACTAATACAATGACAACATCAATTTGATACGCAGAGTAAAGGTCAGCAGTTGTAAATAAGCGTCTTCCTCCACCCCCGCTCCAAGCTGACTATGTTGGAAGACTTTAAAAGCTAATCTTTTCCTTAAATAGGCAACTGAAAGCAAAAACTAACCCTGAGAACAGACATCAATGGAGAAGAGCATTCTCCGCTGTTGACAGCGAGGTGACCCTGTGAACAGTCACAGAGGTCGCATTCTTCTTGCTGTAACAAACTTGAGGAAAGTAAAACTCTGAGTGTTTGGCTAAAACTCCTCTTCAGAAACGGGGTATAACAGCTTTTGCCACCAAAAAGAAAGTAGGTATACATGAAGTGAGGACTTCACTTGCATTTGCTTTCGTCACTGTTTCTTCACTACAAAAGCATCATTATATACACTGTTAGGAGATGCCAAAGGACCCCCTTGACTCTTTTCTAGGGGTCTAGAGCTTATATAAACCGACAACAAATGCCCAGCTTCCATACATCGGGCAATCACCAGACAACTGCTAGCAAGACCTTGAGATCTGCAGACCCAAATCTTGAATGCTCTGAAGAACTAACATTCTTAGCAATCATTTTTGCCTAGCTACTTTGGGCAGCTGCATAAACGCTTCCACTGTTACCCTCTGTTCGTACGCTGTCAGACCAGCATCTCAGTGATGTCAGTTTTGAAATTTACACAAATCTCTTTTGACCATGTATTAATCTGGTTATTGGTAATAATCCTGAGTCAAAACCCAATGCATTACAGAAAAACACGTGATAAAAATACCATACAACTAGCAACATCCTTAACGGGTATAAATAAAGAGCTGTTTCAGTAAATAGCCACAAAATTGAAATGCCATCAAAAAACATACCCACCTCCACTTTGTTAGCAATAAATCGCTTATCTCCGTCAACACTGATAGAGAAATCATAATATCCACTTGCAGGTTTTACATTCATGAAGTTCAGCTCAAAGACATCTCTGTAACAAAAGCAGCAAGGTGTTAAGTATCCTCTAGGACACTAAAAGCAGCTACAAATAAGTAACATCTTGTTACCAAGACATCTCCAAATACTTAGATTAAGCAGGCAAACGGACAAATGCAACACAAAACTGTCATGGCTAAAGTGCAGCAGGAAAGGAATTCTTAGAAGTGCCCCCGAAGTCAGAAAAATTGTGCAATTCCCCACTCCCAATCAAAAGAAAAAGCAACAGAAATTCACCATCACTACCAGAGGTGCTAAGCCACCCCCTACCAACCAAACTACAACATTTTGAGTTTTCCATCACATACGTGTTCTTCCATCAGAGGAATGTTTAATGAAACTAAGTCCAACAGTGTTTAAGTAACACCTGTTTGCCTTAAAAACTGTAAAAATAAGATTATTCTCTTACCCTGACAGAGCAAATGGTGTCTGTTGAAGAACAGTGGCTTTGCTTGATGCAGACTTGGCGTAGTCGAGCTTTACAGAAGCTTGAATCAGTGGCTGGGACATAACATCAGTCACTTGTAGCTACAAGAGAAAAAAAAACCCAAGAATTTCTGTGGAACCTGTTGTCCCAGAGGGAATGCAAGGGCAGAGAGAACTCACTACCCCTCTGCATTACACACCCAGAATTGTCCCCTGCCTAGCATCCCAGATTCACCTCGTTCTTTCTAACATGAACAGGAAAGTCAAAGTCTGTAGCCAGCAGAGCTGACTATCACACGGTGCCTTTTCGAGGCAGTGTCTGGTAAGCAGAAGTTCCTAAGAATCACTTCACAAAAAGCACTAAAATCCCAGATCTACTGGCAACTGAGTCCTGGAGCCCAAGATGAAAGACACCACCTTACACCTTCAGCCAGCCCAGACCTACAATACTAAAGACAAAGCCAAGAAAGGACTTCAGACTTGAAGCTCCAGACTCACCCTGAGTACGGGCTGGTGGTGAGACACAGCTGCAGGCCCATCGGGGACAATAATGACAGGCAAGTGGTAGTGGTTCCGTGATAAAGAACCCGCAGCACAAGCAACGCTGAAGGCCTCTGAGAGCGTCTCAAAGTTTTTCTTGCTAAAAATTGCATTCATCAACTGGATAACTTGATCCTGAAAGAGGTAAAGCAAATCACATCAGCACCAGCAGCTTACCGCAACATTGCAAACTGGCTCAGTATAATGTTATTAATAAAAACACCATTCATAAAGACTTTAATTTCCCATTTGCTTTAAAAATAACTCAAGTTATGAGGTAACCCAAAATGAGCTACCTTTTGAATACCATTAGCGTTCTTATTCTTGGCTGGGAGGTTCCAACCACAATCGCTGTAATTGTGCTGAAAACTTGCAAAATCAGAATGTGTATCTACTTCTTCAAACTACACGTTTCAGAACGGAAGACACCGTCAGCTCAACTCTGTGGACTGCATGCAGCTGCAAAAAGACAATTTGGCTCCAGCAGCTGTACGACTGTCTTCATACAGCGGAGGAGGACTAGGCTAGATGTCCTGGCTACCTGCCAAGCTGGGAAGGCCACCGAGAGGTGATGCAGAGCATCCTAATGGCTCTGGAAGGAGCCAGTCTGGGCCCATGCAGGCTTATCCCCTTAGGCTCAGCAGTGTCCTCAAGCTAAGAGGATTAGCTTTAAAGCAGTACCGCCAGAAGCGCAGAGCCAGCTCTGCCTCTGGGATGTGCCAAAGCTAATTTGTTCTCTCCCAAGTAGGAGTAGGGCTGTGTCTCCCAGCTGGTTTTGCAGTCTGACTTTGTAGGGTTAGAATATCTGAGCCGCACTCCACAGGGTATGTCGTGTTACTCAGATTCTCCCATTACTCCCTGCTAATCTGGCAAACAGAGGGTTTGGTTACCTGTACTTTGACCCAAGCAAAGGATTGTGGACTAAATTCTAAGCAGAAATTAGAATAATCAAAGACAATCCCAAACAAAGCAATCGCCATACAATTTAGCAACCTACAAAGAACACTTTTAAAGTAAACCCACTGCGTCTCAAATGTTCACCCTCCTACTTTTATTAATGAGCACCAACACACGTGACAAATAGAGACAGCATCCTGACAGATGCTACAAAACTCCCACATAGTGCAAATCCTGCAGTGTTTTTCATTGACATGTAGGGCATGGCATAGCTCCAGGCCCTAATCAGCAACTGACACTCATTTAAATTGTGGGGGGAAAAAAAAAAAGGGTGCTATTTCTGAAAACAATACTACATGTTAATTTTTAAAGAGAGTTTTGTGGCATTCTGGAGGCACTCTCGCCATTCACCAGAGAGAAAGCTTTAAGTCCCAACAATAGCACTTCTGACAGCACAATTCTGATAGAACGCTAAATGATTTTCCTTAATTGGTCTTTTTTTTTTAAAGCATCATTTGGACGCTGACAGTTCGAATTGTGTGCAGCAGAATCACCACCTCAAAAATGACATCAAAATTACTTTGTGTTAGTCTGTTTGGCAGCAGCATGGAAGGGAGCCAGGAATGAACTCAGACATCTTACACCGGCTTCGGTCTCAACCCTGACACTTTGGCTTGTGCTTTAGAGAGCTGCCATTCTCAATCAAAAGTATATCTAACTCAATTAACTCGTTGTGGAAAAAAGAAAATATGCTAAGTGAATAGCTTGCAGTAATGATTTCTAGCTTAATCAAGCTCAAGAGGAATTTCCAACAGTCTTTCATTTTAGACAACAAGGTTTTGCATCTGAATTCCTGCAGGTGTACGAGGTGCCCAAAAAGGAGACCACATTAGTACCAAACTAGTGCAACTGCATTTCCTCACAGGTAAATAACATTTGCAAAACACTTTGAAATGCTGGAAAGTACCAGACAAGTGCCAAATACCAGAACAAACTCTGAAACAAGAGGATTGTGGGTTTTTTTTCCAACAGCTTGTCTCAATAAACAAAGAAGAAGTAGGCCTCACTTGCAATTTCCTTCTGTACATTTAAAAAAGTAAAAAAAAAAAAAAAGAAACCCAAATTCAGTCTGTGATCTTAAAGCTGGAATTTCCTCCTACATTCTGTTATCTAGCCTTCCCTCCAAGATGTCTTTTTTCAATGAGTGTGCTCATTGTTTTTTCCAGTAGAAACTCTACCCAGTTACACCGGCCTCTTGCATTGCACAACAGGGACTGGGCAGACCCTTTTTGGGAGCTACAGGGTGCGAGGGAGGAAGAGGCAGACACAGACCTCCTTCATTGCAGGCTCCGTACCCACATGGTCTGACAGCTTATAGGCAGCAGCAACAAACAGCGCAGTGGTCTCAATTCCTTCCTCAAACTGCAGATAAACTCCACCCAAGTCATCCAGGCGAGCAACGAGATCCTGACAGAAAGAGTTATTAGAATTTAAATTACATTCTAGCAGGTCCACAAAAGTTAACTCTACTGTTAGGCCTATAACCAAGAGTATCTGTATGGGATCACTGAGGTATTTTGTAATAGTAATTGAGAAACAGGAAGAAAAAGAAACCTTCAGCAGATTTAATAATATTTAAGAGTCATGACTTCCTGTGTTTAACTGTGAAACAGTTAAAAGCCCAAAAGAAACACCTGCTTGAAAGCAATTGCCAAGGCATCCCACATCACGCAGGCAAGGAATTAACCAGGGTGGTTTTTCATTTTGTGTTTCACATTAATACATCTTTTAGTACTACAAAGGTCTAACAAATTCCTGAATAATTAGAGAGCACAGCGTGTTCCTACCTCTATCTCCTCAACAATGCCACTTAGATCTGCCTGCTGGGACAAGTAAGATGCCGTCTCCAAAGCCTGGATGGTTCTTAAACAACAAACAAAAACCAAACAATTGTATGATTCTCCTTCCTTAAAAGCCAAGCATCATTCAAATCAAAGCAACTACCGTTTCTGTTCTGAATGAAGTGTAAAACAGCTGTTACTGCATTCAGTTGACTCAAGGCAACAAATCTGAAGTGGTTCAGTGGAAACTTAGAATTCCTGGCCTGTATCAGGAACAGTGTGGCGAGTAGGGCCCGAGAGGTGATTGTCCCCCTGTACTCGGCACTGGTGAGG
>JAOXNO010000005.1:11331959-11343635 GCA_028565335.1 Limnodromus scolopaceus
GGGATGTAGCTGCCCCCTGGGAATTCCGGATTCGTGTGTGCTTGCTCCCCTGAGCTTACCGGGATGTGATGCACTGCCTGCTCCCTCTCTGTCCGAGGGCGAAACCCAAGGGGTTCCCTGGAGCTCAGGGGGTGATGGGGTTAGAGGGAAGCTTTTTGCAGGGGAGCCTGATGTTTCCCTGCTGCCTTTCCCCACCGGATAGAAGCAGAGTTACCTACCCCATGTGCCCACTCAACCTGCTGTAGAAGCAGAGTTACCTACCCCATGTGCCCGCTCAACCTGTTGATGGCTGGGGACACACACCTGCATCCCTGGCACGTGCCAAATCACAGCACTCCTGGCTGCTGGACACCCCCTCACTGATGGCTTAGCCAGGGATGGGGGGGGACAGAGGGGAGGGAAATACAGGTTTTTGGGGGATAAAACCCCAAAAACCTATCTTACAGAGAGTTCCATTTTCAGCAAGGCAGTGCCCCAGAGAGGTTGAGCATCAGCTCCAGGGCGAGGGGTGGCAGGAGGGTGGGGGCCAGGGAGCCCAGCAGCCCTGAACCCCCCCCCTTCTCCCCCCCTCAAACCCCCCGGGTGCCGGCGCAATCCTGCAAACCCCAGCTCCTGCTTAGCTTTCCCATTTCTTGCCAAAATCACTCCGGAGCGTGTCAGCAGGCTGTCATGTAAGGAATCTCATTTCGGAGAGGCTTTTTCTTTCTCTCCCTCGCGTTCTCCCTGTAGATACAAACCAGACACAGCTCCGTTTTATTGGGTGTGAGGGCAGGGCTACCCGCATCCGGCCTCCCTCCCCAAAACCATGCCGGAGTGGATTTGTAAGGCTTAGGCTGTTTGCTTAGGGTATTTTTCGGTGTGCATGCAGGCACCATCCACACACGGGTCCTTTGCCACAGCTAAGGGAGGGGGGCTGCACACATCTCACATGGAAATCACAGGAGGAAGAGCGAATTCCTCCCCGAGGTGGCTTTGGGGCTGGTCAGGGGCTGCTCGCTGAGCCCCGTGGCCAGGCAAGCCTCAGAGGAGGGGGATGCTGCTGCTTCCCTCTGCTGCATCGCTATTTTTGAGGGCTGGCACTCCATTCCCAGAGGAGCACTGCTCCCCACAGAGCTCCTGGGAGGCACTCCGCCCCCCCCCTCCTCTCTCAACCCCCATCACCCCAAACCCCCTCAGCGAGGCTGCAGTCCCCACACATTCCTCCCCTTCTTATTCCAGGTGACCGAGCCCTTTACCTGCCTGACCCCGGGGCTCAGCTCCCGTGCTCTGGGGATGGATAGCCACGGGCAAGTCCTGGCCTGGCTTCCCAGTGCCCCCCCTCAGTCCCCCTGCCCTTCAGCCCCACAGCAAAAGAGGGATTTCCCTTCCCCAAATAACTCCCCCTGTTTCTGGATGCCTCGGGGAAGCAGGGAGCAGATCCCCTTGGCCCCACATGCAGAGCAGTGGTGATCAGCAAGACAATTAATTGTTTTGGGTGGTATCTATGGGCATGGAGGTAATTTCACTGATTTTAGCACTGGTCCATGCTTGGGGCTGGCTGCCACCAGTGCCATTTGCTGAGACCTGGCAGGATCAGGGCTCCCAGTGTAGTCCCGCACCTTTGTGCCACAATGGAAAACCCCTGGGTGGTGCTGGTGGCTCAAACACAGGGGAGATCAGACCCTGCAACGCCAGTGGTTGTCCCTCATTCTTTTTGCGTTGTGTCACATCTGTGACATGGCTGAGGCTCCCCCACAGCGCTAACACCTCCTCAAAGATCCGTGTTCTCCAGGGCATGCTCCACATGCCTTGTCCTTTCCCACCACCATCTCAGGACCAGCAGTCTCCAGCCCCCCAGAAATAACTGGGCTGAGGGAGGGTTGGTGGGACTGAAAGTATTTGGGAAGTCCAGTGGATTGGGGAGTGGGAAGTCAGAGCATCACCCTAACTGCTTCCCCACCACTGCCTTCAGTGTGCCAGGCAAGGTGGGGAATGCCCAGGTCTGACCCACGCAGACATCAGGAAGTGTATTTTCTTCTGAGGTTTTCCCACTTTGCTGTTATTCTCTCACTCCTCACCTCCTGCTCCTCTCACTGGCGAGGAGGTGCCATCCATCTGTGCATCAAGAGCCCCGCAGCCTGCTTTGCACACCTGATGTCATCCTTCCTTTCTGAGATGCTTGGGCTGGGAAGCAAGAATAATCTGCTTAGGTCAGTGAAGGATTAAAACCCTCTCTTGGTCTTTTGAGCTGTCCACCTGCAGCTCCACAGAGAGGGTTTTGGAGCTGGGGGCTCCAGCCAGACGTCCAGAATTTGCCTAAAAAGGGCAGTAAGAGCCAGTGAGCCATGATGCCCCTGCAACAGAGGCACAGTGCCAAAGGGTTCCCATCCCAGCTGGCCCCACTGCTCTGTCTGCTTCTGCACAGGGAAAGCCACTCTGCTGCCCAGCCATGAGGGAGCTGGGGCTTCCCAGGAGAGCTCAGCCCCACAGCCAAGCAAACGGTGCTGAAATCAAATGGGGGCTTTGTAAGGCTGCAGGTGCTGGTGCTCCCAGGACATGCCCCAAATCCCACCAGAGCCCCCTTCCAGTCCTGCTTATAGCCTGTCCTCTGCCAGCTGAGACAGGGAGCTCTGTCCCCATCACTGCCCAGGACCAGAGAGCTGCCAGATGGTGAATCCAGAAGCACCTGGAACATGGTTTGTGTCTCTGATTTTACCTGTGGTAACCTGGAAGCAGCTTTCACCTCTTCCTCTGGGGTTAAAGCTCATTCTTACAATATATCGCAGCCTTCGTCACGCAAGACAGATGTTCTGGGGCACATTTCAGATGCAAAGACTGCAGCACTCAGCAAAGCATCCAGCCAGCAATGCCAGGTCTGGACCTACCCCATGCCAGATGTGGTCCTGAGTGCCCCCTGGAATAACAGGGAGCCAAGGAAGCACATCCTCTCTGCATAGCATCCAGCAGCTCCGCTCCCTCTTGTGCTCCTGCATCAGCCCAGCCATCCCCAACCTCACCTCTCCCCATCTGCAGCGCTGGACAAAGGTTTCCTGAGCAGGTTCTGCACCCCCAGGGATGGAACAACCCCCTCCCCAGTGAGCCCTGGCCCATATGGAGCACAGCTTTGCAAATGCACAAGAATTTGTTCAAGAGTTCACCGAAGTTTAAAGTGAGAGCTTGTCTCAGACGCACCCTCTGTGATGCTTTTCCATCCTAACTCGCATCAAATCATCGCTGGACATTTATTGTTTCTGGGCATGCTCCAGTTCCTCCAGGAGACAGCAATCAGAGGGCCCCTCACCTCCTTTTTCTCTTGCCATCCCCAGGCTCAGCCCCATCCCCCCTCATTTTCATCCCTCAAAGCCTCCAAATTAAACACCCCCAAAGCCCACACCAGGAGCTGGGCTGGATCAAGCCCCAGAAGGGTGAGGGCTCTGCATGCGCCTGGGGCAGCCGGTCCAGACCATGGAGCTCACTCTGGATGGTGGCAACAAAAGGGTAAGCAGTACTGGAAGGGGCTGGCTGGGAGCAGAGCACTGCAATCCGGGGAGACAGAGGAGGTGAGGAGATGCTGGAGGATGCCAGGATCCCTGCCGACCGGTGGTTGATGCTCCCTGCTGCAATTTGAAAGCTGCTGCAGCCTCAGGATAAGGTTTCCAGTACAAACACTTAGAGGTTTTTCACTCCAAGTTTATGTTCCAAGACTAATTTCTCAATATTCATTTAGGGAGTCTGCCTTTCTGTGGGTGTAAATTGGTGTACCTCCACTGCCTTGGAGAGGCCTGCACTGATTTATATCAGCTGAGATGCTGACCCCAAATTTGCAGTTTGCACAAATGTTCCTGCCAATAAAACTGTTATTTAAAGTATTCACAGAAAGTGAACCCAGGAGGCATGTGAACATGGTCCAAACAAATCTAATTAAAGCTTTCATCCAGAAAATTCTTCCTTGCTATAGAACAAGAATCCATACATTAATACTTGTCCTCACTTCACTGAGGCTAAAAAACTCAGTTTGGAGGCCCAGGGTAACTGATATTTGTGCCGGGCTGAGCACTCACAAACTCTGCCAGCTCCAGGACACCTTGGAGCTCCTTTGGTCTCCCTCTGCATCCCCATCCTTAGAATACCTTTCTGGATGGCTCTTAGCTTTGTAAAGCTCACTGCTTAATTCAGACCAGTCCAGCCAGGCTGCAGTAGAGCAGAGCCACACGCTGCTGACTGTGCTGGGGAAACAGCGAAAGAAAACATCCTGGCAGGGGCTGACAGGAGCCAGGGAGAACAGAGGTGCCGGCATCTTGCGTGCCTTGGGTGCCACCAGCTTGCAGAAACACGGTAGAGTTGATCCAGCCGCTGCATCTCAGCTGGCAAAGCGAATTCAAGCCTTTTCTTTGGGCAGATCCTGTCTGATTTTAATCACTGATCACTTGATCCGCACAAACTGTCACAGTAAACCTACCCAGGAGGAGCTAATCCAGCCCCTGCAGCAGCATTTCAGAAGGCTCTGTGTTACTCCCCAGGAAACTGGCTGCATAAATATAGACACATCACAGCCAGCACAGACACAGCATCCCTGACGAGCACCACTTTTTACTGCTTTAGTATCTAAACTATTAATGGTGTCGGTTCCTGAACCCTCTTGCCTTTCAGCACTTGCACAGCCACCCTCACCTGACACTCCAGCCCATGCTGCTGAAAGACAAAAATCCACCAGCAGCCTTGCTGGCAGATGAAATATTTCTCCCCTGCCTTGGAAAACAGATGGGTAGAGACTCCTTTCCCCTCTCCCAGTGCTCCCATAGAGGGGCTAAAACAAGCTGTGAGCTCAGCAAGGGACAAGACATGGCAGGGATTGCTTCTGCATCAAACTCAGCAGGACCAGGACACACAGCAAGGGCAGGGAGAAGCTGCTGCAGCTGCTGGGTATCCCATGGGGTATGGTCATGCACCGGCCAGAGACCCAGGCTGGGCTCTTTTCTAAGAGCATCACCCCCAGTGTTGATTCTCACATCACAGCAATAGGGCAGCTTACAGGGATGCTGAACTGGTGCATCTCATGGTCACAAGTGGGATCCAAGGACCAGGTCTGCAGGAGGCACCTCTGGCTTACTGAAGTCCAAAGACTGAGGACACATAATCCCTGCTGGTCTAGTGTATTCACATTTCCTCTACTCCTCCTTTCTGTCTTTTTGTCCTTCTTTTTAGCTGACATTAAGTGGGAATCGCGCTATCCCTCACCTCTTGCTTCCTCACTGCCTCTCCAAGAGGCTAAACAAACAAATCCAAACCCCCTGAACCACCTTCATTTCATCTGCCCTCCCAAAGCCCCATGTTTTTCTGCAGGATTCCAGCAAGATGGCCCCGCAGGCGTTTTCCAAGACAGGAGAAACTTCAGACAGCAACAAAAATGTGTAGAATTTGGCCTATTCTGTTCCCTTACCTTTCGGTGACCTCCAGGGAGCTTTAGACAGGCAGCATCTTCCCTCACTCCCTGGTGTGCCCCAGAACAGCTCCTGCCAGCCCAGCCCAGGCTGCCTGCTGGGGAACAAGCCACAGAAATGGAAAAAAAGAGAAAGAATGAGACAGGTGGGGAGAAAAAGTTGAGTCGACTGCTAATGTTAGAATTATTTCCACGCACATTCCTTGTGCAACCAAATAGCTGGAGCAAGATCTTTCCATGCAAGGTGTGCTCCTCATCCCTGCTCCTACCCCAGCTGGCCCAGGGCTCTGCAGAGATGCACCAAGATGGGCATTACTGACAAGTTTGCAGTGGGAGCCAGGAGCTTCACGCTCTCCAGGGCCACCAGTTGTTGCTCTTTGGGCATGTACAGCTGCTAAGGGAGCCTGGCTGCTCGAGGAGACTGCTAAGTTTTAGGTTTGCACTTGTTGTATTCACTTAAGAGGTCTTGGCCACTGTGCAGATGGAGAAATCCAAGATAAGGTATGAAACAGAAAGCTTGACCTCAGTGGTACCTCATTATCCCACCCCTTTCCCTCGTCCCATTGCCAAGGACTTGCCCAAGGGCACAGACATCCTTCTCCCCTGCTGGGAACCAGGCCTAGATATCACAGGACAAAGAACTTGTCTCCTGTCACTGAGCCAGAGAGCAGCACTGCACGGAGAGGACTGCTCCTTCTGCAGCACCAGGGCCGACAGCCAAACCCACGGCTGCAGCTCACCAGGAAAATCCAGTATTTGGAGCAGGGAATTAAAAGTCAAAGGATATCTTGGGTGTGGCATTGCAGAAGGCGGCTGGGGCAACAGAAACTGCCCAGACATGGAAGATGCTCTTCCATCTCTCTAGCCAGGGAAGCAGCCAGCTTTTGCCCAGACACCAGGGGTTTCATGATGTGTCTGCGAGGAGCAACAAGCATCTTTCGGGATGGTCCACTCAGCCACGGCTGGTCTGTCTGGGGATAAGGTCTCTGTGCAAAGCCCAGGGCAGGGCAATCTGAGGGACAGATGTTCCCAGAGCAGATTCCATTGCATTCCCACCCTGGCCATGACTTTAACCTTGACCTGAATGGCACGTAGAGCAGGAGTCCATTCTCTGTGCTCAGCCTGAGGGATAGGGCCATTCGGAGGCTGCGGGGGAACATAGTCTCCCCAAATGCCACAGCTGCCCAGCACTGCCAAGCATCCCACTGGGCTCCCCCAGACAAGCAGGACACACACATGGCCACCTCCTCTGTGAGAGAGAGTGTTTTACAAGCATGGCAGATGAAATGAAAGAGCAGGAGAGCTGTAAACAAGCTAATCTGAGTGTCTCCCTGGGGCCTTGTCAAGTCAGCTTCAGCTCCAGTCAACACCTCTCACATCAGCCAGAGCCCAGCCCGGCTGCCCTGAGGGACCAGTGTGCTAATGTCTTTCAGGTGCTCCAGCAAGGCATGGAGGAAGAACACAGGGAAGGCTCTTCCCTCCTTCCCACCCTTGTCCCTCTTGAAGCCCCCTCAGCTGGCTCTGCTCTCAAACATACATTTCACTGCATGACACCAATCCCTAGGCTACCCGGCATGCATTTCTAAAGAGTGGTTCTTACCACAGTGGAAAAATATTCCTTCACCCCAAAATTAAAGTTAGATCAGGGCCAAGAGCAAACAAAAGAGCCTTAAGAGAGCCTGTCAAAATGAACTGAGCTTTTTAATAGAATTCCAGAGATCATTTCCTGCACAGGTCTCTTCTCCCCATTGTTTCCCTCCCCTTCCCCACTTGAGCCAAAGTCTCCCTCTGAGCCAACATCCCACCTGTTTCTAACCCAAGAGCTCCCGTGCCACATTTCCCAGCAGAAGTGATGAGGAATTCAATGGAAAAAGGAAAAGGTCAGGATGGAGCCATGCCAGGGCTGCAGAACACAGCTACAGCTGAGAATGGACTTCCAGAAAATGTCCATCCTTCCCGGTGACAACCCTCAGATGTCCTAGAGATGATACACTGAATGAAGCTTGCCAAGGAGGAGGAGTCCAAGCATCATGGAAGAAGCAATGGCAACCCCAAATGGCAGATGGGAAAAGCAAGAACCTGGTTTGCAAGTGCAAAGGGGCAGGAAATTAGGTAGGGCAAGCATCCAATATGTGACAAACTGGGCCACCGACACATCAAGCAGGCAACAAAACAAAGAGCCAGTGATGAACCCAGCAAGCCACCATACAGCCAGCAGCAGATGTGTTCAATTAGCCCAAGAGCCAATATCCAACCAAACACCAACCTAGCCAGCAAAAAATAGACAATAGACTACTTGTTCCATCAAACAGCTGAGTTAATAGCAAAAACGTGCAGGGAGTGAGTGAGCAGCCAAAAACCCACGCCAGCCACTCAATAAGTCAATTAACCAAAGACCCACATAATCAACCACTTAAGTAGAGCCGAGCAAATAACTCACAATGAGTTATTTATCCATTGAATTTAGCCTCTAGTTTTGCTTGGGCCATCTCTGTGAGCATATGTCAAGGCCCTTCAATTGATTTTCAATTAATCTCACTTTGGCTTGTTTACTTTGTGCATGGCTGGCCAAAAGTTAACATTTGAACTGCACTCATTAGCTCTGATTGCCCAGGAAGATTACATGTTGCTCTCTAGTCTCAGATTAGATAAGCATAGTTTTACCAGTGAATCTCAGTCCCCAAAATGCTCAAACAAGACTGCCGTCAAGCAGCCAGGACACGGCGATCACATTATTCAAAGGAGGAGTTCAACAAGCTGTTATTGAGCACTTATCCAGCCATCCAAGAAGTTCAACTCAGTAGTCGCACAGGAAGAAGTCTAGTGACGCTGCTCAAACAAGACTGTGGAATTGGAGGGCTTGGGTTTAGTGCCCTACAGTTGGGTGCCATGTCTGGGGACCTTCTGCATCGCTGCAGGACAGTTGCTGAGGTCATAGCTCCACGAGCAGGCAAGGATGGCCCAGCTCTGCACCTACGATCTCTTGTCTGGGAGGTCCTCAGACCCTGCCTGGGGTATGTAGTACCTTCTACTACCTCCCAGCAGACCTCAGCTCCTGATTCAATGCCAGTTTGAGAAATGCCTCCATGGTGGCAAGCTCAGGGACACAGCCAGGCCAGTTCTTTCTGACAACGGCTGGGACACGCAAGGCTCTCGTTGCATCTGGGTGCTCCAGACATCACCAGAGCATTAAAATAACAGCAACATCACACTGAGAAACCCAGCCACTTTTCTGAGAACTTCTCAGAGGAGATACTGTGTTCACCATCCCACAAGCCTTTGAGGAAAGGGCTGCATGGTGGCATGGAGTCCAGGGCTACCATTGTCCTCCTTCTGGTGCAGAAACACCTTCCTCCCCTGCCCTACAACAGGGTCTTTCATTTGCTACCAAGAGACCACAGGTTTTCTCTTGCAGATGGTCAAACACAAGCACAGGCAAAGCCCTTGCTCCCGTGGAGCCATGCCACAGCAGGATTTGGCCCATGCCATGGGTCACACTGAACTTCATGGAGCCAGATACTACCAAGCCATGGCCATGCTCTAGTGGAGGTGTCCCTGCCCATGGCAGGGGGTTTGGAACTCGATGATCTCTAAAGTCCCTTCCAACTCTAACCATTCTATGATTCTATTTCTACATCAAGGCTATGGACGATGAGGAAGGTGCCTGGCCCTTTTCATCTCAAGTTGGCCATGAAAAGGAATAAGCCAGGCAGACTGGGCTAGCTCCAAGCATGGCCCCAAACAGCTAAGGGAGCTTTATAACCTTCTCCTCCCGGGGCTGCTGTGAGTGCTTCGCATTCGGCGCTGGCCGGGGAGGAGGCATGTGCTGCCGGCTCAGCGCTGCCAAACCACATTGTCAACTGCTTCGCTGCTGCCTGTGAATCCTAATCCCGCAGGCAATATATAACCAGCGGGAACTACACCATCTCTGAAGCGTGAAGTGGAGCATCAGAGGAGCACTGCTATCTCCTGCCTCTCCAAGGGGCGGTCGCAGGGACTGTCAGAGATTAGGACTAAGTAGTACTTAGCTCACTCTGGCAGCCAGCTGAATCAAATGATCCTTACATGCCCTTGTGTCCTAATGAATCGCATCTGATTTTTCGCCCAGCTCAGAGCATGGAGCAGCAGTGCAGCTCCGATCTCCTTGCTTTCATACTCAGAGGGCTGTGCAAAAAATCACCGCCCTCATTACCCTTGCAAATCTAGCCTGTGCTTTCAATCTAGACAGTATCTCCTACAGCTCCCACTGCAGATTCGGGTTTGAGCTTGACTTTCAAAGAGGACTGACCCCTCAAAAGCCAAGCTTGGCTGCAAGCATCAAGCTTCAGCTTCGAGACCAAACAAACCCCACTGATTTCACATTATTTCCATGCAAAGCTATAAATTAGCTCAGGCTTGGCTTGACTCTAGGCCAAGGCTTGACTGAAAGGTTCATGAACCTTAAGGAATCTTTTGACAAGCTCGGTCCGAGATTCAAATTTGTAATGAAACCCCAAAACAGTGAAGCTCTGCTAGTTCCACATAATTTCAGGTTTTGTTGTGAACATTTCATGCAGCTCTGGGGACACAGTTACACCAGCATAAACCCAGTTACTCCTTAAAAATCAATAGAGCTGGCCTGGATTTCTGCCGGTGTAAGAGCAATCAACCCAGCCCAGAAAGAGAGTTATTTTTATTCCTTGCCTTCTGTTTTGCTAGAATCCACCCAATAAAAGTTCCCAGCCTGAGTCCAGACTGTAGAAATGCAAATGCCAGTAGAGCATAAACCCCAGTGTGTGTCTGGAGGAATTCATGTAAATCAACAGGGTTACTCCAGCTGCACGAGGCTGCTTGTCTCGTGTGCGAGTTGATCAAGCTCAATGAAAACCAACAAGAACCCAGGAATCCCCCCTCTCCCCCCGTCCCCATCCCCATCTGCCCAAGAAGGGACATTTACTGGGCTGTTGCTCTAAGTGGTGACTGTTTCTGAAGGGCAGAGAAATCACCGTGCCCCATCAGACTTGACCTCAGGACAGAGGTTCCCGCAGCCCCGAGAAGGCTGGCTCCTGCTTCCCCGCTGCGGTGCTGGGCTCTCAGCAGGTCGGCCAGGCTTATTCCCACTGATTTTTCCCAGAGCCCCAGCTCTAATAAGGCAAACCGAGTTTGTGCTCTGGAAGGAAAACGCCGTGGGGCTCCAGGGATGCTGTCCTCCGCCCTCACTCCAATTTTTATAGTGTATCTGCAGCGGTGGGTCAACATCAGACTGCTCCAAATCGGAGAATTGATGGGAGGTGCTGGTCCAAAGCTCATTTAGCTCCTTTCTGTCCCAGCAGAGGAACCCATCTCCGCAGGTCCTGCTGGATGGCTGCTGGGCTAAGGTACTTCTGCTCCTCTGCTCCCTGCTTGCACAACAGAGAAGTCCTGGGCTCTAAAGCCTTGAGCAGAAGTGGAGCAGAGCATGGCAGCCAGTTGGGGAGCTCCATTGCCCCACAGTGACACCAGCCCCTTTGACAGAGCCGCTCCAGGTGTGTGCTCCAGCAGCACCTGGCCTGGCACCCATTCCTGCTCCTTCCCATGCCAGGTATTTCCCACAATCAGACAGCAAACAGCAGGAATCCCCTGTATTTGCTTATTTTAAAAAAAGTTTTATTGCAAAGGTTTAATACCTGGCAGGAAGCTGGAGCTGTTTATTTCCCCGGGGGATCTCACAGCAGCCCCAGAGGTGTAACGCAAGGAAGCCTTTTCTCTCCCCTGCTCCCCATCTGCACCCCAGCCCTCCCCAAAGACTGGCAGCCAGCTCTCCTTTCACAGCTCATTTTAGTAGCCAGAAAGCCACCGTGTTTCCTAGGCTGATCTCAGCCTGCCAGATCCTCCTGCCCTTGTTTTAATCCCACAGCCACTCCCAAAGGCTAAGGTGCTTGGATGCATGCTCCCTTCCCTGCCTTGAGAAGGGAGGACCTCTAAGGCAGCAGAGCCCTTGCTTTGGCAGCCGTCATCATCCTACCAGCACTACTGAGAAGCTGGCTTGGCCCTCTGCCTCCCCTGCTAGGCTCTTGAGAGGCGTTAAGAGGGAATTCCTCACTCCCTGGCAGCGTTCTGCTGACCCTTCAGTGCAGATGCACCGAGATGTGTTTGCCTACGTAGGAAAATCCATCACTGAAATACTGCCCCTTGATTTGAATAAGTAATGGTGCCCATCTCAGAGGGGCTTGAGGTGTGATCAGCAGGACTTCAGGTGCTGGTTGTACCAGGCTGGCTCGCTCCCACATGCCCTGGGC
>JAOXNO010000005.1:11353482-11373559 GCA_028565335.1 Limnodromus scolopaceus
CCATGCCTGGCTCAGTGAGAGGAACCAGCAGAGACCACGGCGTTACTGGAAAGAGAAAAATCTCCCTGAATAATCAAACAGGAGCCTGGTGAGCTCAGCTGTGCGGGGCCTGCCTGAGAAATGAGAGCATGGAGCAGGAATGTCAGGTATTTCCTTCTGCTCCCCAGCGCTAGCGCAGCCCCAGGTAACAGACAAGGGCAGGGGAAGGGACCGGCGCTGCTTCCCCGCATCCCGTTGCTGCTGGGGAGCTCTGGGGGAACCTCCGAATCGCAGGCAAAGCTGCAGGGCTGGAAGCGAGACTGTGCCTGACCGGCGAGATACGGATCTGATGCTGTCAGCTCAAAGGGGAAAGGAAACGGAGAAAAAGCCTGAAACAATTGGGGAGATTTTATTCAAAGATCAGATCGATGGAAAGCTTTCTGCAGTGTGGGAGCTGGGGAGGAAGCTGCCTCAGAGGAGGCCAAACTCTGTATTTGAAATGAAAGCGTTTCCTGGGCCATCAGCCCAATGTTCCTGCGGGACAGGGATGGGGAGGGCTTCACACAGCCACCAAACCCACGGAAAGCCCACGGACCCTCCTGTACCACCTCTTGGGCTTGGCTGAACATCCCACAGGGGCTGTACAGAGGGGATGGAGAGGAATCGCCCCTCAAAAGCGAAGGGAGGACGCAGGAATGGAGAGACACCAGTCCCCCAGAGTTGAATTCAGGTCACGGTCCCCACTGCCCCTTGATTTTGTTTCTTCCTTTGCGTGGCTTGCGGTTGAAACTCTAAACCGGCTCATCTGGCCGGCCGGGAGCAGGGCTGCAAAGCTGGATCTTGGCACAAGCCTCGCGTCGCGTAACCCCCAGCCACCGGCGCACGATGGAAAAAGCACAGTAAAGCTTTTGCTTCCTAGTTTGCATAAGCATCGCTGCCATTTCCAGGGAGGATGAGGAGGATGACAGGCAGCCGGCGGCACCTTTGAAGGCGGGATGGAGAGGGGCTGGCACGGAGTGGCCAGAGGGATAACGGCAGCCACAGCGAGGGGCTGCGTACGCAACGGGGCAGCGGTGGGTTTTCATCCCACCCAGAGCCGGGTCCGGTGTGTTTTGCACACGCAGGCACCGCCGACGTGGAGCCCAGCGGGGGCTGTTTGTGCCACGGACAAAGACACGAGCATCCTTGTGCCTGCTCGGGGCTCCCTGCCGCGAAACGTGGCCAGCCCATAAATGCCCCCCGGTTTCCCCCCCCCAGGTTTTCCCAGCCCCGTGTTTCCAAGTGTTAGGTGTGCAAACACAGCGCTTCCCTGCAGCTGCACGGCAGATGAGCCGTTTGCTCGCTTGTCTCCCTGCTCTGCCTGCAGACACTCCCCAGTTACACGTGGTCTTCCGAACGGCAACCAAGCAGCAGAAGGAACGAGCAGCTCCGTCCTTCCCTTTACTAAACCCAGAGGCTGAAACATCATCACCTCTATGCTTATATCCAGGCATGGGGACAGGCTCTGGCTTCACCAGCCCCCAGAAGAAGACTATGAAGTAGAAATCAAAGAGACCAGAGCAAAACAAGAAGATGACCCCAAACTTAAAATCTGTTATTTCGCTTTGACCTTCTTCTTCCTCCTTATGTGTGTTTCTGAGCATCAGTAGGAGAACTGGCCATCCCAGCTATCCCACGTGTGAGGTTTGGCTTAAATCAAGAGAAACCCAGCTGCTTTCCATGAAGAATATTAAGTTTTTCTTAAAAAAATTGCAGCTGAAGCTTTTGAGTTTGGGATGATCCCCAGTCCCTCCTGGTGGCTCTGCAGGCCAGGGCACCCTCACCTCTCCCTGGGAAGGTCTCGCTGGATGAGTCCTGCCCTGCCACCTCCTCCTGGGTCACTTGGAAAGGGGGGCCCAGAGAAGTGGCCTTGTTGGGGTCATCAAGGCACTGTGACATCTAAGGTGCCTCTGCATGTTGTAAAGCCCCGCAGGAATGGTGCCGGAGCCCTTTGCCTTTACTGCTCTGCCCAGGACTCAGCTCCCAGCTTCAACTCTCTCTAACCTTGTGATTTACAACTCAACATTTCCCATTTTCTACCCTTCCCAGACTTACTCCTCCCTGGGTGTCGATCCTGCCCGTTGCAGGGTGCGACTGTGTCCTCTGTGGTTTTATCCAGCTCCTCACCACAAGGCAGAAGCTGGTGGGGTTGGTCCAACCTCAGACCTGGGGGTCTCGCTGCCTCCCCCTTCCCGGCCCCTCCTGCTTGGCTGATATCTGATATTGCCATCTCTGCTCTGGGCTCCTCACAGGCCGTTTTTCGCCGCTCGTCTGTTCTAATTTGGGTTTTCAGCAGGACGAATCTGTCTCCTCGCCTGGTGTGGATCCAGCCTGTGGTTGTGGCTGTGGCTTGGACCTGTCCGCGTGTGGCTGGGCTGTCTGGCAGCGGCCCCGGCTGAGGATGCTCTCGGTCCTTCCCAGGGAGAGCCAGGCTGCCCGGCAGAGCTTCAAACCTCAGGGCAAGCACTGTGGTGGCAACTCGGTGCCCTTCGGCTGGGTCCGAGCTGGGGCATGGTCATCCACATTGGGTCCTTGGGGGAGAGAGGGAGCCCCCAGTGCACCTACCTTGCCCAGACCACTGCTCGGGCATGCATAAGGCTGTTGGGGTGTCCATGTTGTCCCCCTCCCAACCATTTGGCATGAAGACCCTTCCCTGGTGAGCCACCCCGCTGTGAGCAGGACATCTCAGCAGGGACAGGATCAGGCCCCTCTACCCCCAGCCTCTGCAATCGAGCACTGCGGGGGTGACTGGTACTTATACAGCCTGCTGAAGTGTTGTAATTAGGGTATGGAATCGTTGGGCAGCAGGAAAATGAGGATGCAAAGCAGAGGAGGAGGCGCTGGTGCTGCAGGTGGACAGTAGGTCCAGGGGGAGCCGTGGGACTGGTTCCCTATGGCTCTCGCCTTAGGGGCTCTCGGTGTCCCCCCACGGGGTTGTAAGGGGTTTTTTTCAGTGGGAGCACACATTTTGCTTTCTTTTTTTCACCTGGCCCAAGGCATGCAGGAGTTTTATCCTCGGGGGAGCTCTGCCCCACTCCCAAACTGGGCTGGGACTGGGTATCATGGCGCTGACACCTTGGCTGCTGCCATTGGATAGACAGGATGAGATAAAATTAATTATCCAGAATGATCTCATTCAAGGCAGGGGGAAAGGCAATGGTTCTGGCTGGGAGCCCTCTCTCTCTACACACCAGGTCCTGCCACCTCCCTCAAGTAACAAGAAGCATTGCCTTCCCTCCTATAGATCCCAGCTCTCACCCAGCCTTTGACTCCTCGGAGGAGCCGTGGGGTGCCAACACTGCTGCTGCCAGGGCAGGGAGGCATCCCAGGATGAACACGGGGGAGGACCAGGACCATTGTTGCATTTCTAGGGGGAAGGGCTGGTGGCTTTTTTTTAAAAAAAAAAAAAAAAAAAAAAGCCAACCCAGAAACCAGTTACCTGCCAGGAAAAAATATTTAAAAAAAAAAATCAAACATATTTTCCATCATGTCTTGGCTGTGGTAGTGGGGAAGTGACAGCCATGGAAAATGGGAGGGATTAGGTAATATGCTGGGATGTAAATAAATAAATAAATAAATGAGGGAGTGGAGGTAGGGGGAGCTCCCAGAGAAAAAACCAACCCCCCCACCACCCTGCCACCCTCTTCCAGCCCCAGCACCCCGCTGTGCTGCCCCAAAGCCCCAAAGCCCCTGCGATGCCGTAGGGAAGAGGCTGCTCCGGGCGGCGTGCTGTCCCGCTGCGTGCTGGCACGAGCAGTATATTTCGAACTGTGGTGAGAGATTCTGGGAGCAATAAAAATCGGCTTCACTTTTTTTTTTCCTTCCCCCACCACTCCCCCCTCTTTTTTTTTTTCTTTTTTTCTTTTTTTTTTCTTATGTGCTGCATTTCCTACAATCTGATTTTCTTCTCTCCAGCAAATGCAGGTTTCAGGTTCCCGAGCATGGGGCTGCGGTTTGAGAGGAGCAATGGAAACTCCCTTGCGGTGGGAAAGGGGCCAAAGGCACGGGGGTGCCGGAGGGGAAGGAAAACGGGGCTGTTCTCACTGGGGTGTGGAGGCTCACAGGGACAAGGAGCTAAAAGCCCTGTGCTCTGCTCTGCACTGGGCACGGTTTTCATTCAGTCCGTCCTGTCTGAGGCTGAGGGTGATGATGGATCTGGAGCTGGTGTCATCTCCCGTGCTGGAAGAGGAGACCTCAAAGGGTCCCATCACCACAAGGCCACCCCAGACTCCATGGGTGACCCACAGGAGGGTCCAAGCTGGATTTTCTGGTCACCCCTACCCACCGCCACCTCCGTCCCCTGCCTGTGCACGTCCCACGGGACACTTTCCCTGCCTGGCTGGTGGCCAGCACGCCCGCCTCTCCCAGACAGCTGGGGGAGAAGTGAAAGTGCTTTTCCTCATTCCCAAGTGAAATCTTTATTTACAGGGACTTCAAATATTTATCTAAAGCGCAGGGCTGCGGCGAGGACATCGGCACGCGGCAGCTGGGTCCCCCCCTTGCGGGGTCTCGCCGCTTCATGGTCCCTCCTCACCCTTGGGCCATCTCCTGCTCTTTATTTATTTCCTTGAGGATCTTCCCTGCAGTAAATCACCGCTGGCGGGGTTGGTCTGGGGGTGATGGGATTCAGCTGCCCGCTGGGGTTTTGGCTGTGATCTGCAGGAGCACCTCTCCTTCTCCTTACGGGGGCTGGATTAATCCTCCAAACAAGGAAAAGCAATGGGATCTCCGGAGGCTATTTCCCTGGACTGGGGAGCCTTGAGGCAACTTGAACAAAAACTGGAAACCCATCCTCTTTTCTCTGCCTCTCACTGCCCTGGCTTTTATTCCATCGCCTGCCATGAAGGCATGATGGCACTGGTTGGGTCCTTGCCCAGTATCGTCTCAGGGCTCCTTCATGCTCCCCATCCTGGCTCCTGAGGAAGCCATTTCAACCCGGGGCTTGCTTTCCAATTAGCAAAGTATTATTTCCAGCTCTTTGCAGTGCCAAAACAAGCAGAGCTTTTCCCATCGTGGCTCCCGCGGTGGGCAGCTGCCAGGGCTGTGTTTCCCGACGGCTTCAGCAAGGGATGAGTTGGTAACCCAGGGTCCGACTGCTGGCTCTGCAGCTGGAAACAACACCTCTGGTCCCCCGTGTGAGAGAGTGATGGAGGAGAGGGGGGTTCATGGCTTCTCCCACCCCCCCACAGTCCACTCTTCATCCTGGCTCCTCAGCACTGTCACCCGCTGTCAGGATGTCTTCTCTTCACAACCACAAAGACAATGGGCAGAGGTGCACAGGCAGCAGGATGTGCCAGGATGGACATAACCCAAGAGGGAAACACTCCCTGCACCACTGGGACTGGGGAGGAGAGGAGGCAAAGGTGCTCCATGCACACAAGCTCTCCCATGGTGCCTATGACACAGCTCTCAAAGGGTGGGTTTCAAGTCAGATCTGCCTTTCAAGAGCAGTTTGCTAAAACCCTCTAGAGAAGACCCTAAGAAATCCCTATTTCTCAGGAGTGTGCAGGTTCCTGGGGCACAGCTGTGACTCACACCCCAGCCCAGCCCTGAAAGCGGCATCTGGTCCAGGTGCTGCAGCCCCAGAATGCAAAACCATCCCACCTGCCTCAGTAAAACAGGATGCAGGGACAGGACCAGGAGGTGTCTGGAGGGCAGGTCCAGAGCTGCTCATGGCCTCATTAGGAATTCTTCCCCAAAGGAGTTTCTGAATGTGTTCCATGTCCATCGCCCATGCAGGCTCCTCCAGTGGGTAGGCTGTCTGAGAGCAGCTCAGCCTGGCAAAGACCGGGCTCTGCCTGCTCAGCACAGCCCCTGCTCTCATCAAGTGAAATATCCAACAAGAAAGAAAAATGAGTTTCTGGATTAGATTCTGGCATGAATAAACACTCGTGTTAGAATTTGCCAGTCTTTCAGGAACTGCAAGTATTTTCCCAGTGTCAAATGTTCACTCAGATAATGTATAAATAATGACCTCGATTATGTCAGATATTACAATGAGCAGAGCTCTGGGCTTTGGTTCATAACAATATCTTCAAATCAGTGTCTTAACTTTTTGCTCTTCTTGGTAGGTTCCTCATGCTCCAGTGTTTTGAGGCCAAATGCCTGGTTTTCTGGACCCGCTAGCACCTTCCTTGCAATGGGATGTATGTCCCCATGACATGGCAGAGGGGTCTGGGGCAGTTATAGGTGAGGTGTGGGGTGTGTGACCTCCCGGAGGGGGCACCTGGCCACCTGCTATGGGTCAGGCAGCCCTGTTGAGGCACTTCCTTCCTGCAGCTCTCTGAGATGGCAAACCTGGGCTGATCTGCAGCCTGGGACCTGCAGCAGAGGATGTGGGAACATCTGAGAGGGAGCTGCGATGGGTGCAGGAGCGTTTCCCTGAGGGGCCAAGCAGAGCAGGAGGAATGTGGTGGCCAGTGGTTGCATCTTCGGCGAGAGCAATGCCATCCCTGGGGCTGGGAGATGCAGGTGCTCCTCCTGTCCCCCTGAAGCCTCCACACCTCTTGGGGGATGGACCTGAGGCAGGAAGGTGAGAGGTCCCTGAGGGAGCAGGGGATACTCCTGGGTGTGATGAGCAATTAATAAGCCCCGTGGAGCAGGTCTGGGGATCACCCACTGCCCCTGACCCCATCGCCCACGGGAGCGCCTGGTGCTTGCAGAAACAGCTCTTTTTCCCTCACCCTGGCCCCAGGAGCTTCTCCCCAGAGATGTGGGTGACAGGGGAGGGACTCTCTGCCAGAAGCACAGAAAAGCACCAGATCCAGCAACTTTTCTGCTTCTCCAGCTGGAGAAATGACATCCACAGGCTGTGGGTGAGGAGAGCACTGATGGGAAACAGCAAGGCAAATGCAAACTGAAGCTAATCTGAGCCTCTGTTTTTCCTCCAGATTGCTCTATTTATTCACAGTCGTTCTTTGATAAAATTGGTAGAGAATCAGAGGCAACATACACTCACTGCCTTCCAAAAGCTAAGGGAGGGGTAGAAAGAGCACCAGAGAAGGCAGCTCCAGCAAAGAGTGCGATGCGGAGGGACCATCTAAGAGGCATGAACAGAGTAACTGCCCTCCCTTCAAGAGCCCGTCTCTCAGCAGCCCCCATTTGCTGCTCCTTCCGTGCAGGACTTCCCCATTAATGCCCAGTGTTTGAATCTCTGCATTAAAAACCAAGAGATGGAAAATAAAGACCTTGGGAGAGCATCTCCCAATATAACGGCTGCAAAGATGAAACCAGAAGCAGGCACCAGCTTCACATCAGCCTGGAGCAATGTTCTGGAGCTGGTGTTCTTATCTCTCACTGTCCCTTCTTCCTCCTGCCCTCAGCTTGTCAGAAGCTTGGGATGCTCACAGGGTCAGGAGGGACTTAACAGGAGGTGGGAAATGGGGGTGACATTAGGACTGCGTTGATTTTAGCCAGAGACTTCAGAAAGGGTGAGAGTTTCCAAAGGAAGGAAGGAAGGGAGGGAGGGAGGGAGAAGGGAGGAAGGAAAGAAAGCTTTTTTTTATTCTGAAAATAGCTTTCCTGCAGAGGTGGGGGAGACGCTCCACTTTGAATTTCCCAGCAACAAGTAATGGCCCTGTGGGATTCTGTCTCCTGTCTGATGCAAGGTGACAGAGAAAACTAGCAATGAATCATCACACAGGGTGCACCCACTGGGTGCTGTGGTGGGTGCCGGAGTTTTCACAAGTGAGTGCCTGGCTGCTGGCTTCCCCCTCTCTAGGAAAAGAACAAGCAGGTATTTTACTTGTGTCTGTGGGCAGAGAGAAGGAACTCATTAGAATGTGACAAGTTTCTGGGCTGAGTGATACAGCACATGTAATCTCATTATCTCTGCTGGGGAATGGCAGGAGTACGCGTGTTAAACAAGATTTTATGTGTATAGTTCAGTCAGTGAGGACTAATGGCTTGATAATGGGCTGTTTGTTGCCGTTCAGATTTTGGCTTGCATCCACAGTGGGGGTACATTGGAGCAGATCCACTGAAGCACTCTGATTGATACTTACGCTATATGTAAGCTGGTGAGTGTTTAGACTTGTTTTCCGTTCAGTATGTAACTTATTACACTGTTGTCTCTAAGTTTATCCATGCACATATTACAAATATAGCCAGATATAGCCTCATGATTGTTTGCATTTCTCTGAAAAATGGATGGAAAGGTTCACAGGTTCAGAGAGAAAAAAAAATTATTTATTGGAGGAGAGGGGAACCGTGTGACAGCTAAGGAAAAAGGAAGCTGGTTTTATATGAGAGGGGAGGGAAGGAAAGGATCTATGTTTTACAGGAGAAGTCAAGAATTCCTGTGGGGCATCCCAGATTCAGGAGGCCCTGTTTTAAGGAGAAGGAAGACTTAAGAGCACAAGGAAAAGAAGGCAGGAAGATGAGCTATATTGTCTTTTACCCACATCACTGTGTTTCTTGCCATGCCAAAAGAGTGATTGGCTTCTGTAATTATATGTCCCTGCAAGGACTCCATAAACACAAAATATCCATCATGTGGAAAGTCCAAAGAAAAGATAGAATAAACTTTTGGGTCCTCCTGGGACCACTCAATCCTGGACCCGACTCCTTTTCCAGCTAGGTAGCAGACTTTGCCCAGGACATAGTGTTAAGCATGTAGGCTTAAAGACAGTGCTACAGGCCACTATGATCACAGAGAGTGCAAGAGCACACGGGTCCACAGTTAAGGGTTGTGTCCTCTGCATGCAAGTGAGCATCCAGCTGTGAAACTTTTCCATTTTCTGACTATCACAGATACCAAGAAGCCACGGGAATCACTGTTTCTCCACTGTTTCCAAGGAAAGAGAAGCTAGGTCTCTGTCACAAGCTACGACTTCGAGCTGAAACCAGATACATGAAAATTAGAGCTCTTAAGGACCATTGGTAGTTCTGCTAAATTTGACATGAGCAGCCACAGTTCACAGAATGATATGGAGTTGGAAGGGACCTCTGGAAATCATCTAGTCCAACCCCCTGCCAGACCAGGTCCACCTAGAGCAGGTTGCAGAGGAACGTGTCCAGGCAGGTTTTGAATGTCTCCAGAAACAGAGACTCCACCACCTCTCTGGGCAGATACACGCAGTTGTGTGTGAGAGAAATACAACCAAAACTGTGAGAGTTTGGCTCATGACTGGCCAGGAACAGCCTTACAAGTGTGCAGAAACTTGGCTTTTCATAAGCACCTTACAGTGAAAAACACACTAAAGGCTGATCAGAGAGACATTGTCCACCCTTGGGAGAAGATGGCAGGGAGAGCAGGAGCCCAGCCTCCAAAAACCCATCCCCACACAAACACACACCTTTCACTGCTTTGTGGGTGCCACATCTGCATCACGTGTGTGTGAGGTCTCTCCCCCAGTAGTCATGGGCCCACTGCGTACCCACAGGAGGAGAGGATTTCTCCTCAAGAGGCAGAGAAGAGAGATTGGGAGAGCAAGGAGCTCATTGACCTGGGTGCTCCAGTTGAAGCTCCAGTTCAATAAAGAGTTGGGAGGACAGTGAAACCCACCCTCCAGATTCTTCCTTGAACACCCTGTGCAGCTCCAGGTATGCTTATTTCTCAATTAAGATGTTGCAAATAATGATATCAGCCAGGCTGACGGAGCTGTGTTAGTCATCACAGACAATCCCATCAAGGCACGGCAGAGAGGAGCTGAATCATCTCCAGACTCAGACACCCATAGATATGTCATGGGTTTTGTACATCTGCCAAAATGTGCCATTATAGGCTGGAAAATCTGCAGCGCTCATGTTGTCGTTCTGTTCTGCTGCTTTTCTTCCTGCACCTTTTATTTTGCTTTATAGCATTACATGACATAGCATAATGCATTCACATTTTTTACAAGAACAACAACAACGAAATCTTCCTCTGGATCAATAGCAAGTGTAGTATCCAATTGATATTCTTGGCAGCAGAGCAAATAAGCAAGTGCCTGCAGTCAGAAAGTGGCAGCAGCCTCGGTAGCTGTGAGGTTCCTCCTGGAGGTAGAAGCTCCTTTGCCTGGTCTTTACAAAATTCACAGGCACTAATTTCAGCAGGCATTCCCCAAAGGCTGAGGTACAGTCAAAAAATGAGGATATACTGGGGAACGAGGGAGGTAATGGTTATGTTTTGATCCCTTTAAAATATTTGTTTGCAACCACAGGCATTAAGTCCCCCACATTTGTGGTGGGGGAATTGCCTGCCACCCTTTGACTCGGTTTCCCTTGTTGTGCGGGGACATCCTTATCAGGTCTCACCCCTGTGTGTGAGACTCTCCAGAGTCTCCAGAGCCTTGTCCAACCGCCCGTGATGTCCTCCATACGTCTCACGGTTGGTAGGTCCTTTGGGATTGTCCATGCTTCAGAATCCTCCCCGTGTTTCCGGGGGACAGAGGTGCGCTGTGCTCAGAAGATGGTTTTCTTGTGAGATTTCTTTCAGTGTGGCCCATCCACAGGCTCCTGTTGATGGAAATTGTACTGATATCCTGAGGTCTTATTTCTCTATAAGATACCTCTTTTCTCATCCAGTTCTTTACCTAGTGCTTGAAATATCCCCCAACAAACCCAATTATATCAGACTCCTGTGAAAATATAATGAGATTAATTATATATTAAAAAAAAAATTAAAATACTAATTTCAGAGCAAGGCAATGGATGAGCTGTATTAAAAATAGGCCAATTCATAGTCTTATTGTTTACTATCTTCCACAGAGTGTCTTGCTGTCTTCTACTTTGATTCTTCACATACCCTGTGCTGCCTTCACAGCTGGCTTTTGACTGTTCTGGTGAAGGTGAGGTAGCACGAACTTCTGCTGTTAACAAGCTCGGTGGTACAAAACCCCATTTCTATCTGCCAAAGTGTGTCAGTTTTATCATGACATACGTATTCTGTGACTTGACATGGCCAACGTGGTATCTTGGCTTGTGATGTGAGTTCAAAGCTTATTTGCTTTGGTAATTTCAGTGGTGTTTCCACTGAAAAAGCCCTCCCTTATCAGCTCTTGAAAAGTAATAAATCTCGCATTTGCATTTTAGCAATCAAAAGTCACTCTGAATTGCAAAATGAGCAAACCATTCAGAGATGTTTGTTTTTGAATGAAATTTAAAATGACTTTTAATTATTTTTATTATGTCATTAATGTGAAAATATAATTCCTTATTAATCCATTAAAACAGATTGCACAACTCATGAATGTCTCCTTGGCTTCATGTGATTGTTCATCAGAACCAAAACCTAGGTGGCTGAAGATCACTTCCAGTTCCAAGTGCGTACCCAGAAAATATCTGAGATAATGCTGTCTCCTCAACCTCTCTTTGGCCTTCTGTGGCACACATGTCAAGAGGCTCCCCTTGGACTGGAATTGGCTATTTTGGGGCTGAATCAGGGTGAGCAGTGAGGGACCTGATGTCCACGCTCTTTCCGATGCCCTTCCATTTACGTTATAGAGGAAACTGAATTCTACCCCTGCACGGAACTTCGTTTGTGGATTGTAATGATGTCCATCAGATTTGTTCTTTGAACGTGGGAAACGTTATAAAAGAATAAGTACTCTGGAGTGTCAGGAATCCAAATCCAGGCATTCAGCCCTAATCCCTCCCTGTCTGAATTCCTCACTTGTGAAATAAGGTTAATATTCCTTCTACTCCCAGGGATGTTATGGAAGCATAACATGAGATAGAGCTGTGGTGTGGAGCAGTCCAGAAAAGCCCAGAAGAAAACTGGCAATTCTGTGATCAGACACAACCCAAACAGTGGTCAATGAGTATGGCTGAGGCCAAACCCTGGAAAACGGTAAGGGGGGAGGAAATAATGAATTTATTTTGCTTCCGTGACTATATCATCTCTGGTATACTGAGTGAGGCAGGAAAAAATAGTATGAGGTCATTCGCTTAAGGACACCATCATAAGAGAAGCAAATTAATATTGTGCAAGCAATGTTTCTAGAAAGCAGATAAAGGAAGATGTGAAATGAGAGTGCCTTGTGCTGACCAAGTGCTCTCAGCCATCCCTCTGAGGAAGGGGTGGTAAATATAGGAGCTATAGCTGTCTTTTTCTGCAGGATGAAGCGTGCTTCTACTAGCTACTATATTTGGTCTCTCAAGCAAAATTAGTGGGGAAAAATCTGTGAAGAACTCCAATATTTGGAAACCTGACAGGATCTAGACATGAACAATGTGTCTAACTACTCAGCAAGATCAGGATGTACCAGGGGCATGAGATGCAAACTGCCTAGCAGACACAAAATGCCTGTATAACTCCTGTTTTCTTAAGACACCAGGTTCATTGATTATGATGAGAGAATGAATAAAACATGGAAGAAGAAGAGAGCAGGAAGAAGATATGATATTAATATCTAATTAGGCTGAGGAAGGAGATACTCCTTCCTAAAGGAAGCTGTCTGAAAACCTGATATTAAATGAAATTGGGTACATACTAAATTCAGTCCTCTTCAACCCACTCTGCTCAGTTCCTTAGAAACATCTTCATGACCCAGACCTCTGTCATTGTTAATAAGGAAGGCTTAACACCCTCAAGAGGGGGAAGAACAGGGAAACTTTTCTCTGCCTCATTACCTTCCTATATATAAACCTGTCAACCCAGGGAGCCAAGAACTGAGCTTGTGACTCAAACACAGATACCACGCTGTGAGAGCATCGTGTTTATCATATACATGAAGCTGACTGAGATTTTTATCAAACTAAAAGTCAAACCAATGAAAACCAATTAACAGAGAAGATTCATGATGTATGAATATGAAGGTCTTGCTTAACTCATATTGAAGTTGTTAATGATAGCCATTAACCGCTGTTCATTTAGATAGTTGCAAGGAATACTGGGCTTTCCAAACCATCATGGGATTATCATTTTTAGGCTTTAAAGGTAACCTAAAAATAAGTTGAAAATATTTTCATAAAATCATAAAATGTTTTAATCTAGTTCTTGTATCAACAAAATTATGTGTTTCACTTTCCATTCCTACCTTTTAAACTGTCTTCTTTCTGCCCATGGGATAGCTGCAAATGTAGTAAAACAAAAGAATGTTTTAATGACACCTTAAGAAGTAGCCATACTTTGGTTTTGCTTTCTGCAAATCAAAACATGTGACTTCAGTGAATTAGTTCTGGTCTTCATAGGACACAGAATAACCTTTCAGTTTTGTATAAGCCTCAATTGGTAGCAGAGCAATTGTTGGGCCGACAAATGTGTAGGATAAAAGCTGGGGGAGATGTGTGAGCATCACGACTGAAGCAGTAAAAATTCACTAAGGAAAAGCTGGACTTGAATGGCTGGAGCGATACCTGCTCTACTTTTCTGGTATTTCAAGAGGTTCTTGACTCTTTCCTATTCCCTTTTCCTCTGTTTCTGACTACCACAATCTTGCCAAATTTTGAATCAGCTATTCAGATGCCCATGCTGTGAAGAACTGAATCCCTGGTAGAAATTTGGGACCAATAATACTTATGAAGAAAGAACAGGTTTTCCCTATGTGATTTTAGCTGTGTTGACAAGGCAGAGTCAGGAACCCTGTACTGGACCTTGAAGAGGAGAGTATTCACCCAGAATTTCAGACTAAATTGATTTCAAGCCCCTTATACTCCTTGGTGAAAGGTCAAGACAATGGCAGAAACACTGTTCAACCTTCACTCTTCTCATTCTCACTTACTGTTCCCATCTTGACCAATCAGGGCAACATGAGTGTGTTTGATGTTTCCTTCCAGCTGCCCAATCTCAGCACAGTGAGTACCAGCAGCCATGGTGGAAATTCAGCTGCTATCTCCTAGGCTATCTCCTAGCCATGAGAATGTAACCATGTGGGAGCTTAAAGCTTTGGATATGCTGCTGCAATAGGCAAGGAGGTGTACATTTTTTCAGCAGTCTAGTAAACTTGTGCTATTTCAGGTAGAGATAATACAAGGGGTTAAATGCAATGGTTCCTGTCCTCAGCTGCCCATCCTCTGCTTGGAAGAACCCACCTAATGCTGCAAGGATGGATGAGGTGTTCACGCAGCAGCTGCTGACTAGCTGTAGGTAACAGCTTGCAGTGTGTTTACTGAATAACTCAAAGTTGTGTCAGTTTTCCTTCCTAGGCTGGGCTGAAAACTACTGAAGGTCAGGACTGCTATGCCTGCAAGGTCCCTACAGTGGTGGGAGGACTCTCAGCTGCCTCTGCTGTGGATGTCCCTCAGCAAAGCCCTCAGCTTTTGATCAGCACACGAGCCATATGATTTTCAGAAGACAGCTGCTCTGGTATCTCCGAAAAAAACATTTCTAAAGTAGATTTCCTCAGACTGAGGAATGGCAAACCCAGCAAACCCCTTGGGAAACGTTGGCTCAAGCAGCTAAATGTACAAACCACTTCTGAATATCGTAGATGTCATTGCTGAGCATACGAGTCAAAAATGCTCAGTGTGTCAAAAACGAGTTAGAGAAGTGCTGTAGTTGGTGTTTATGCCAAAGGCTCCTTCAGTTGACAGCTTTAGGTATCTTAAAAGCATAAACATTTAAGCAGACAACAAGTTGCATTTCCTAAACTCACAGATTTTTGAAATTATGGAAAATAAACCCACAAAATACTTACGTATAATTCTCCTCCCTCACATTCACTTTAAAGCACTTTAGCAAAGTAACTCTCCCCCATTGTGCTAATAAGAAAAGAACTTGTTTGCAAATTGTACACTGAAATTTAAGTTACTGGGAGTAGCAACAGGTTTGTAGTGACAGGTCACTTTAGATTGGAGTTTAATTTATGAAGATTGCTTTACCTGAGGCTATGGTAATCTATGCCTTCGGAGTAATTCACCCTCTGCCTCATTTCGAATGCAGTCAAAGACTGTCGTATTTCACTATGACAATGTAATCACAGATCCACATTAAAAAGTCATTATTGTTTAGAATCCAGCTTGGTTTGAAAAACACTTACTATAAAATTCAACAGCCTTTGTAAATTACCCAAAGGTTTACTCAAGAATACAAGGTGCAGTGATTTAAACCTGGAACTTACTACTTTATTGATTATATGGGATTTTTAGGTCACTGCATTTACGGGAAATGATTAGTGAGTAATCAAAGTAATAAAGTCCTTGATGTTGGTTCATAAATAATTATGAATTGAATTTTCTTTATCAAGTATTAGATAAAAACTGTTAGCCATAAGGTATCTCTTATTTAACTGGTTTTTTTTTTCTACAGCATTCTGAAAACCAACCATAAGCAAAATTTTCTGATTTCTATTTCTCTTGTTTTCTTAAATTTGAAGTAATGTACTTTCATAGATATATCTATTGTACAGCTTAAAGTTTTATACTGGACCCAAAACTTAACTCTGCTTTCCTTTTAATTCTACACTGACTTTTCTGGCATTGTTAATACATGCCACAGAAACATTCAATCTACTTCATGATGTATTAAACCCCAGATTTATATTCTAAGCAGCATTCAGCCATTTACCCATCACTGTACATGTAGTGATTATTGAACTCCTACTTATCTTTATATTGTTCAAGAACCTTCTTCATAGTTATGTGGGTTTTTTTCCCTGCAAATTGAGACAGTTTTAGCCCTGACTATTGTGTAAGAGTTTAAAACCGTAATAAAAACAAATGATGCAATGAACCAATTAAAATTGTTGTATATATATTTTTTTAATTAGACATTTATGAGCTGTGAATTGGATCAGATATTCCCAATACACATGACATGCTGACATATAATAGCTGCTTTTGGGATGGCAGGTTAGCTTTTTATGAATGCAAATAGCGGTAGGTTTTCTTTTTTAATTAACTTTAGGAATAATTTTATTCTATTTGCAATACAGGTAGACACCTCAGTGTAGCTTGCTCATAAGGTTTGAAAGCATTACATTCAGTAGCAGTTGTGTTCAGATTTCAACAGAGCCACCATATAGAAAAAGCATTTCATAAATGAATACTAAAAAGCTTGTTTACACAAGATAGGTTCATTACCATGCTAGTGCCTGAACATGCACAAGAAAAAATTCTTGCTGGTAAACAAAATCATCTGGACACTGTTGTGTCTCCTGCCTGAAGCAAATACTTCTGGATTGAAAAACCCTTCTCTGTGCCACCGTTTTTTGGGTTTTTTTAATGCTGTGATTAAACTGGGCTTTGAATAGTTGTTTCTCTCAGACCTTGTTTCGGAGATGCTCTGTCCATGTCCCAGTGACACTAAGGATTTTCATTTCGGCTCTGTGAGTTAGTTCAACTTTTAGTGCCTTCCAGCTTTGTGTGCCTCACACAGACAGGTCATCTCCGGTGCTTCAGGCAGTGCCATCAGACATATCAACATGGAGATGACCAACAGTATGTTCTTCTGAAGGGTCAGCTTCTATGCACCACGTTCATGGCACGTGGTACAAATGCAATACATCTTACAGACCATACTGCCTTAGACGGCTTAGGGAAGGTTGTGTGTCCTGGTGGACAGAATGCTAGGTATGGTCCTCCCCCTACCCTCTATAGGTGCTTTGAGAAATCCACTTTGTCTGTTGTCTATTTGGAATAAAGCCCACATTGTTTTAAGTTTTGTATACCTCACAGCTTGCTGAATAATTGGGAAGTTATCATCCAAACAGGAATTAGACTGTCAGGTATTAATGGTGACCCGCAGCCATGGCTCTGAAGGAAGTGGTCATCTCTTTCAATACAGTTTAGTCAAAGCATGACAAATAAAATATAATTAATACCTGCTTGTGAACTGGAAAAAAAATAAATGCATATATGTGCTTAAAAGTTATCAGAAATTGTAGACACTTAAACTAACAAAACTAACAATTGCTGCAAGACTCCTGTGAAGACAGAGCGAGCAGAGATACCCATTGATGATATCTAAATAATTTCAACGTGCAATTCTGAAAAGAGTTAATTAAAGAGGAATAGTTACTTTAATCAGTGCCAACAAGCTGTTATTGAGTCCAACAAAATAATAACAAAAATTATAAACAACTGTTGCAACTTTCTCACATAGATCCACAGACGTGTGCCAGAGCAGAGATGATCTTCCTGACTTCGAGGCGGCAATTTTAATAAGGAAAAGTTTTATTATCTTTCCTGATATTCAGTTCATTTTTAGTGTACCAGCACCCTACTTGATTTGAGCAGAAACCCACTCTAATCACACTTCATATTAAAGCTCCATGTATAATACTAAAAGAGCTAATAATGAGGAATAGTTATTTTAATCAATGGTAACAAATCACTATGGAGTCCAACAAGATAATAGATTCAAAGCACTTTTTAAAGACCACTTTCCCAACAAATAAGAAATTAAATCCATGAGTTACAGCTCTAAATTAGCCTTGTATGAATTACACGAAAACGGGCTCTTTAACACCAAGACCAGAATCAGTTCTTCCCACTGAACATGAAATCATTCTTTCAAAGAAATGGTATCCTCGCTGGGTTGGAGGCAGTGGAGCTTCCAGTGGCTCTTGTAAGCCCATCTCAGAAAAGCAGTTTTCCTTCAATTGCCTTTTAGAACTGTTCCTACGAAATAATCTCCTTAAATTGTGATAAAACTAGTCCTGAGCCTGAGCCTTCCAAAACCTAGCAGGATTGGGCTCTGAAAGTATATTTTGTAAGTTGTATCCCTGTGAGAGCTGTGGCAAGAAAGTAAATAATCCTCCTCAGTACAGTTTGCAATAAAATATGGTACCGTCGAGAGGTGTGAGAAACCTGTAGTCTGAAGAGGTAAGGTGGTGGCTGATATCTTATAAGCATAATTAGCCAATGGTGCTTTCTTCATGGATATCAGTTTCTAACTGAGGTCCAGCTGTTCAGTGGAAGTCCTAGCTGGACCAGAACATGCCATCTGACTGAGAGGGACTGCAGCTTTTATTCCTACAGTAATGCCACCCTGGGTAAACACCTAATTGACAGGAGGTTAATTAACTAGGAGAGGACAAATTTCTATGTATGACTATTTCTGTGCTAGCAACTTCTCCCAACAACAAACTCAGTCACAGGGAGTAGGCAAGAGGACCAGGGAGAAGGCAAATGTCGTTTCAGACCAATGTAAGAGCTGACAACGATAGCTACACAGTGCTGTAAGGAATAAAAACACTGGATGAACATTCACTGACTGCTAACGCTGCTCTTGTTCTTCATTTTATTTGACGCTAAGCTACTGTGGTTATTACAGCTTTCCCTGTTGTCCTCACACACTCCCACCTGCCGCTGCAGGCTATTCATCGGCGCTGATATGATTCACAATCCCTTCGGCTGCCACTTGCTTGGACAAAAAACGCAATCAATTCAAACCAGCAATAACCTATTGTGATTTAAGGGCATGGATGTTCCGGCTCTGTGTTACTCGGTGATGCATTAGGACTTCTTTGCATACCCAGCCAGGTATAGATTAAAACGTGATGAAGCGGAGCTGGGTGAGGATTATACTGATTTTATGCTGATGTAACAACCTCCTGGCCTAGGAGCAACTGCAGGATTGAGTCCATGGCGGGTATGGTGCCGTGTCAGTCTCAAAGAGACCCAATGGATTCCACAAGCAAAGGATCAGGCATATTTGTCTCACATTTGCCATGTAAATGGCTACTTATAGTGTTCGTATTAGAGGCCGTGCTAAGAGTTCCCAAGGCATAGAAAAGGTTACCATAGCAGGCAATTATGTGCCAATCTTTCCTTTGTCATTGTTTAATACTTTATTTTCTGGGCTATTTTTGTGTATTTTGTTCTCCCCAGACTTTTCTGCTTCTTGAATAATATAATGCTTACATTAGTTTTAATGAACGTTTAGGACTTGTCACGTACGTAGGATGCAATACTTTCATGTGGCTTATGATTGGATTGATTTATATTCATTTCTGGTGTCTCCCTTTAAAAATAATAATAAAAAATGCATTTAAAAATCCTTTGACACATGATGTTGATAACTTTTCATGAATGCCTGCCTGGGCATAAGGTTACATACAATGGACAGGATTAGTTCCAGCATTCGTTCATCCAAATCTCAGGAATGATAGCTTAAACAGTTAGGTCAACAGTCTGAGTGTGTGCTTTGGCACGAGTTAATGTTCATTTGGACCTTATCTAAAAGGAGCCAGGTGTTAGTCTAAATTGGCAAAATACTGCTTAATCCCATTGATTTAGATAGCTTATTCCCTCTTTTTTTTTTTTTTTCTCACAAAGGAAAGGATAAATGAATTCAAACTATGGAGATGATGGACTCCTATTCAGAGGCTTTTGGACAGATTTAGCTAGGACACTTCTTGTACATCTCAATAAGAGCATGTGGTGGTTTACCTTCTGTGTTTGCTCTGCACTGGACACTTATGTTATCCCAAACCCTCTCATCTATATTTAACATTTATGGGAATGAAAAAATAAAGAAAATATCCTAGGATGAATGATTAGAAAAATCTCTATCCTTCACACACGCGCAACACAGTGGGAATTAAAGTGACACGTGCAAGAGAGATGAAAGGCCAGTGAGAGGCCCTCTCCTAGTACTCTTCTCTGATGGATTGTTTTCTATGAAGTGACTTTGGTTTTTCTTCCAATTTGGTGCTCAGGGACTCAAGATTTCCTAAGAATTTGATTCAACCAGTGCCAAATGCAGTTGTCTCTGGGAAGGACAGCACAACTGGCTGGAGGGTCGGGCCCAGAGAGTGGTGGTGAATGGATTCAAATCCAGTTGGCGGCCGGTCGCGAGTGGTGTCCCACAGGGCTTGGTACTGGGACCCGTTCTCTTTAACATCTTTATCAATGATCTAGATGAAGGAATTGACTGCACCCTCAGTAAGTTCACAGACGACACCAAGCTGGGTGGAAGTGTCGACCTGCTGGAGGGTAGAGAGGCTTTGCAGAGAGATCTGGACAGGCTGGATTGATGGGCTGAGACCAACAGGATGAGTTTCAATAAGGCCAAGTGCTGGGTCCTGCACTTAGGTCACAACAACCCCAGGCAGCGCTATAGGCTTGGGACAGAGTGGTTGGAAAGCTGCCCGGCAGAAAAGGACCTGGGGGTGTTGGTCGACTGTTGGCTGAACAGGAGCCAGCAGTGTGCCCAGGTGGCCAAGAAGGCCAACAGCATCCTGGCCTGTATCAG
>JAOXNO010000005.1:11381874-11394178 GCA_028565335.1 Limnodromus scolopaceus
GCTCATATCCACGACCTGGGGGTCCCAGGAGGTGCAGTAGCGCGGGAGAGGAGGGCAGAGCACCGCGGAGACTGCGCACCGCAGTGTGTTGAAAATACTACCGCTAATTACACAATGGGTTCCTTATGTTCCCTGGAAATGCAATATGTGGGAGGACTCCCGGCCAATTCATGTTTTAGGGCAAATCAAGGCGATATATTACTCGACTCAGCTCCTAAATTTGGTCATACTTTAGCTGGTGTTTTCAGACATTTGTGAGTTAGGTTGGCCAATGCCACAGAGAAAAGTGATGGGGCAATTATCCTAATTAGGAACAAATGCATTACTTCTGCAAGTTATTTGGTGCTTGGAACAAGCCCTCCCCATTGCGTGACTACTTTGCACAGAGTTAACCCCTGCCGAGACCTCCAGGAGGTCATTTTTCTGGAAGATGAGAAGGAAATTCAGTGCCTATCAGATTGCTGGGGTTAAAAGCCGCGCAATGCATGAAGTTTCACAGCATCCAGTGGCAGCCTCTGTGGCTTCCCTGGCAGGAGGCAGCTTTTCCCCTTCGCAGGGGTCGAGGACAGTCTGTGCGTCCTGCAGAGGGGTGAGGGACCGTCGCAGGGAAGCCCAGCAGCACTCGAGCAGCACGGCCGCGATCACCCTGGGCAGCGTGTGTCAGATAAGGCAACATCTTCTCCTGGCAGCTGAGCAAGGTTCCTCCTGCCTCATCCCTAAATCACAGCCTGCAGGTGTCGGTGACACCATCTGCGTGTGACCTTGGTTTGGGGCCCTTGGAGAAGAGCAGGATGAGCTGCTGCTGCAAACCCCTGTGGATTTGCTCCTGCATTGCAGCCCCCAGTACACCAGCATCCAGGGGACTTCCTGTGAGAGTAGGAGAACAGAAGCTCCTCATCCTCTTCACCCTCACATTTGCCCTGTTTTTCCCTTTTTTGGTATCATCCCCAGATGATTCAAGGTACAGTAGGGTCTGTCCTGCCTCTGACCACAGGCAGCCAGCCCTGCTTGCACAGACCACGCAGGATTCACACCCGTGCCCATTAGCAGCAGCTCTTCCCCCAGCCCTGTCGGAGAACCCACGGGCCAGCCATTTAATGGGACATGTTCAAGGACTTGTGTGCCATCAGTCAGTGAGGACATGGAGCCTCATCCATCCCCTGGCCCCACTCTGGTCCCCATTACACAGCTCTGAGACAGGCTACCAACCCTGACATCCCAGCATCGTTCTGGGGCTCCAGCATCTCAGCTGGGGCTGCTGTCCCCATGGCTGGGCATCCTGCGGTGAGGTGGACCTCCTTGCTGCAACTTTCTGGCAGGCAGCCCTGTCCAAAGCCAGACACCCAATTTCTGCATATCTATCCCAGCTCTGTGTGAGTCTGTGGCCCCCCATTGCCTTCCTGAGTCCCTTGGGGAAAGCCAGGGGGGTGACAGGGGACACGGGGAGACTTGCCGGGAGCAGGCACAGCCTGGAAAACCTCTCTCTCCACAGGGTTCCCTGGCCTTATCCACAGTGGGTGCAGGGCTACAGGCTGGAGGAGCTGCTTGTCTCCAAATCCTTTTTTGCTTTTGCATTTTGTCTTTCCTCCTTCTTTTCCTTCTTTCTCCAGAAGGGCCCAGATGCCTTTACTTTGGCTGGGCTCCCTTGGCCAGGGGCCCGCAGAGGCACCAGAAACACCGTGTGTGAGTGTGCGAGCGTGTGTGTGCAATATTAATACACAGAAATGGAAGGCGACCAGCATATAAACATTCTTTACTGTTTGGGTCACAGCCCGGGGAGCTGTAAGAGCTTTTGTGCTGAGTTTTGAACGCACAGACTAAATAGAAAGGGAGTGAGAAGGGCAGAGAGGATGAGAGGCTGGGAGAGACAGGGTGGGAGGATGAGAAGGAAGGAGGAGCAGGGAGGACCCTCTCCAGGCCATGGGGTCTGACGGGAGCACGCGGGGAAGGTGTTGGTGAAGGGCTGGGAGCTCCTGAGGATGCTCACATCTGCTCCCTGCAGAGGGCTGGGCTGGAGGTGGGGAGAGAACAGCTTGGGGCTGCTCATCACACATGTATTCTTTTGCATTAAAGCAAAAGATAAATAATAATAATGATAAACGATAAATAATAATAGCAACAAGCAGCTGAAGGCTGAAATAATCAGGATTCCTGTGCAAATCTCGTTAGAGGGGCTTAAATGTCTATTTGGGAATAAGGAGGAGGGGGCTACGCTGGAAGCATTTCTGCAGCCGCCAACGGGAAGGATGGTCTCTCCGGAGCTAACGAGACCCAGCTGGGTCCCAACTGCAGCCGAGAGTGTTAAATCAGAAACTATTCCGTCAACAGCCAGTTTGGCCAAATATGAAACATTTCCAGGGAATCAATGGCCGGTGCTGGTGACGCAGAAGCCAATAGTCTTGACTTCTTTTCCAGAGCCTCCAGAAATACACTCGTCATCTTGGACTTAAAGGGACAGACCGCGCTTTTTCCACTCATCTCGGCGGTGTTCAGCTGAGAAATCCACATCCCGGCAGCGAGAGCGATGGCTGGGCTGGTTTAATCCACTGGTTAATGCTTAGGAAGGGCCCCAGGGGCTTTCGGACCTGCCAAGCTGCTCCACATGACAAATCTGAACTGGACGCATCCTCCCCAAATGTTTTCCGTCGAGATGAGCTCAGATGGAGGACTCAAGATTTGCGCAGCTGAGCTCGGACCGCCGTTGCTTTTGTCCTCCGCCGACGTCCCAGCCTTTGGCCCTCACCTGTGCAGAGCACGATGGAAACCAAATGTTCAGAAGACCAGGGGTCACCAAAACCCCTGGCACAGGCAGGGCTGACCGGTGTCCACCTTTGTGCTTGATAACGCATTTTATCTCCTGGTCTCCTTTCTCCTGCAAGGGGGAAAGCTCAGCACCAGTGCTGGAGCCAGCCAGAACATCTCTAGCACATTTAGCTCTTTCAGGAATAAAACAGGGGAAATGGTGTAACTCTTTCCCTAGGTCTCCAGCTTTCCTCTTTCCAAAGCACCAGGGCATCCCAACAGCTTGTCCCAGCTCTCCTGCCAGCCTGGCTCATGCTCATCCCACCCAAGAAACAGCATCGGTGGCATATGTCAAGTCACAGCTAAGCAAGACAGATAGATAAACCATTATAATACAAAATAACAATCCCTGGGGATAACACAAAAGGGAAAATATGGGGGGGGGGAAAGAGTATCAAATAATTCAGCAAATTATTCAGACAATCGAACAGCAAGGTCTGTGGAACAGTATTTGCTGCAAATCACCCTGTGTTGCTATTTGGAGCAGTGCAAAACCTGCCCAGCTCCGAGCTCTGCAGTGCACGATGCATCCGTGTCCTTAGGCATCCTCCCCATCTCCAAGAGATCCTTCCTCATTCCCCTCTCTGATGGGTCATGTCCTCCATCACAGGAGATCGGCTTGTGTTCTTCCTCCCACCAAATTTAGTTGAGGGCATGCCCACATCTGCAGCTTTTCACTGTGAAAGCCCTGAAACCAAGCCCCTAACATGGCTAACCACGATTTTCCTCCATGTATCCAAAAGCTGCTGAGCAGAGCACGCCGGAGCAAAGCTGCCCCGCTGGTGGGACAACGGTGACGTGGTCTCACTTTGCCCAGGTGTGCTCAGACATCCATGGGTTGTCTTGCTCTGCACGGCTCTGGCGCCCAGCCCAGCAGGTGATGGGCGCCCTGCATCCACAGCATCATTAGCTGCATGTGAATTCCCAGTTGTGCCTGGACTTTAAAGGCCTGGTTGGTGGTCTCCTCCGGTGAGCACGGCTTTTATCGGGGGCCAGGGAGCTGGAAAAAGGAGCCAAGCATCTTGTTTCTCTTTCCCTGCTGTAGGCAGCCCACATTCCCACCAGCTGCTCCGGCCACAAAAATAAACCTGGGAGTTCTTTCTCCTGTTAAGCAAATTTGGGGAAAAGGCAAAGTAGACAGAGAGGTTAACCTGGGATGGGGAGGAGTGCACCCACCAGCTGGGCACAATTAGAAGCAGGAGAGGAGGCATCTGCAGCTCCCCTGAGAAAGGGGGCTCTGCTGGGGCATGGCAAGGGTTTCCTATTGCTTTGGGAGTGACAAAGGAGCACCAGGGTGACACATGCCCTCGAGATGGCAAGGAATCAGCATGGCTCCCAGGCTGCCTGGAGTGGCTCCCAGCAGGGCAAGAGCTCAGGATTTGGTCTCTGCCCAGCAAGGACACAGCATCAGCAGGGCAAGACGAGCCAACGGCTGGAGAAGGAGCTCATGGCCATGTTGGGAGGCAAACGGAGGAGCCCCTCCATGGGCCACGTCCCAGCCCATCCCACACACCCCACTACGCCTGCACCTATTGCTCGTGCTGCTGGCTCCCCCTCCACTGTGTTTCCAGAGGTACTTCCAGCATGGAAAGTTCTATTTAAAGGGCATTTTTCCCTCTCTCCAGGTTTGTTTTTTGGTTTTTTTTACTTTGGATGAGAAGCCAAGGGGCTGTAAAATGCAGAGTTTCCCACCTAGCTGAACCAGAGGAAATGATGCTGACAAAAAGTTTAATTTACCCCATCGCAGCAGCAGCAGCAGCAGGCATCAGTTTTTGGAGATGGACAGAAAAGCTGGAGTGGACAACGTGGACTTTGGCTTGGCAGAAGAGGGGCTTGGCTCCCCCATCCCTTTCCTAAGCTGCATGCAAGGCAGAGCTGGGAAGATCCAGTGGGGCCAGAGCAAAGCTTCCTCCACAGCTCCTCTACTTCTGGCAGCTCCCAGGGCCAAGAGGGCTGTGAAACACCTCGTTTCTCCAGGCACTGAGTAGGAGACTTTCCCCGTTGGAGCTGAGCATGCTGAAGCTGTTGCATCTCCCATGGCTTCGGGCCACCTCTGCCCTACTGGTTTCTCCTCCCCGGGGATGTGGTTGTGGAAGGGTTGCCCATGCAGGACACTGCAGCCCACAGAGCTGGTGCGGGCAGATGAGGGCTCCTCCATCCTGGTGGCCTCGCAGTGGGCTGGCTAACAAAGGAGCCCCCCCACACGCCCAATCAAACCTGGTTTGACTCAGCCCGGCATTCAGCAGGGAGGTTAATCAGCTCCTGGGAAACCTCTGGAAAAGCAGGCAGGGGGGCAGGTCTGTCAAAGGCACCAAGGGGGAGGGAAAAAACATCATTACTTTTTTCTTCTCCTTGTCTCTCCATCAGCTGGGAGTGAAGAGCTCACGTCAGAGGTCCCCGCTCTTGGGGGCAACACCGGGAATTCACCGGAGTCCCTTGGCCAGGGGCTGCCCAGGACCCGTCAGCCTCCCTGGGATACAGCACGCCTGTGTGACACATATTGAGGTGATTCCCTCTGGGGATTAGGCTCGATTAATGCTAATTCCTCTGCTCTGCAGCATTTTTCCAGCCTTGCTGGCACGCTTGATTTTAACACATGCCGTGGGACCCTGCTGCAATTAGTGGGCAATTTTCTTGGTGAGGATGATGTATTTCCCCAATGTCCCTTGCCATCAGGACAGCCACTTTGAGGAGTACTTGGGTCACAAAGTCACCCAGGCATTGATGGGACACAACAGGGGACCAGAGAGGGACACTGAGAGCCCTGTGTCCATAAAAGCAGGCAGGGATCCGAGCACCAGGAGGGTAAGAAACACCCCCATGTCCCTACAGGCACCGAGAAAGTGATGTGCATGGATGCAAAAGAGGTTAGGGACAAATCCCTGCTCCCAGGAGAAGGGAGGCTGGGTGACTGAGAGATTTCAGGGATTTGGGGTCTCCTGAAAGCACAATGGCTGAAGGCAATGCCAGGTCTGGAGAGGGCAAGAAGCCTGCGAGACCTTTCTAGGGTGATGCTCCACACCCCATGCTGCTCCTGAACGTGAGTACAGGCTGCTGGAGGGGGCTGCCCAAACTGGGAGGATGTCCCTGAGCCCTGCTGCTAATTGCTGAGCTGGGGAGTCAGCCAGCCCCCACCATGATCTTGAATTTCCCCCTCCCCTCCCAGTAGAACAGCATTGGTGAGATAGCGATACTCCTCAGCAGTGGGTCGGGTTCTTCCCTAGCCCAGCCCAGCCGTGTGGCTTCTAGAGCCTTTTCCAGACTCCAGACCACTGCCAGCATCAGGGTTGCAATGAAAATGAGCCCTGAGCCTGTCCCGTGTGGCAGAAGGGGCAAGATGAGCAGTGCCGATGCAAACACTTGGGGCAAGAAACCAAATCCAGCTCCAGCTGGAGGTTCGGTCATGGTGGCACTGCCAAGGAGCAGGCATCCTGGCCCTCGTCTGGCTGCACTAGCCAACGGGTAAATAACAGGCATCCCCTCCTCCCTGAGCATTGGAGGCAACAGGGTCTGACCAAAAGCTGGAGGTCAGGGCCTCCTGGAGTCACTCATTCCCAATTAACAAGTCAGCTGCACACCAAGACCTGCCAGGTTTTGCAAGAAAGCAGCCAGGGACACAGGCGGGTTGGCTGTGAGAGCTCTGCACAGCTCTGCCGTGGGACCTTGACTCCAGCCGCAGCCTGGGAGCCGTTTCTGGGCCATGGCTGGGCTCCCTGGGGGTCCTCCAAGGAGCAGCTGAAGATCCTGGACTTGTTTGCACCCTCCAAGCCAAGCACGCCAGGATATCCCTCCTGCGAGTGAGCAGATGGACATTTCCCTCTGCTTTGCTTTCATTCTCTGGCCAGGATGGGTTTGGGGACAGCACTGTCTGTCCTCAGGGTTAGTGCAGAGCAGAGGAGCTTGGACTGGGATGGGTGCTTGGGTGTTGTATGGTGATGCCAGTCCAGCAGCTGGGACATCCCTGCTTGCACACAGGAGCCTCTGAGACTGCTCAAACCCAATGGTTCCTCAAGGCAGTTTTAGGGAAAATACTGACACTTGCTGCTTGTATTACCTTTGTGCTCTTGTGTTACCTTTGTGCTCTTCCCGTGCTGAGCTCAGCGATGGTCCTGTCATCCCCTCAGCTCCCCCTTTTGTTCAGAACAAAGCAAAAGAATGATCATCTTCGGGTGCTTTAGTTAATGATACAACCTATTTTGCCATCCTCCTGGGTATGAGGAGCTCTGCCTTCGCTCTGCACCATCCTCTCTGGACAATGCGTTAGATGAACCTGCAACGGCAGTGGTGGCCAAAGCAAGACCTCTCCTGGGGCAGCGTCCTTCCCACAGACTGCAAACTGCCTCGGGGAGATTGCCATCGTTTTGCACATTAGACCTCACTGAAGGAGACATTTGAATTCAGACTCTCTGTGGTGAAACCTTGAAATGCTGCAGCTCTGCCCCAGCACTGCCTCTAAATGCTGTGCTCTTCCAAACTGTTAAATATTTAGGATCTAAGTACAAGGAGCCAACCTTGCCCCCAGATTCGGAAGCCACACTGGTCAGCCCAGACAGTTTTGCATGCAGCAGCACTGGGAGAAAATGGAGATAAAAACATCCTGTAGGGCATGAGCAGGATGGTGATTAATCCTTGGAAAAGGCTAACTGACATGACCATCAATAACTACAGTAACTTGTTATGGCTGCTTCATTCCAGGAGGATTACATGCCTGAACACTCCTTAAAACATCTAATGAATGTCATTTTGTTTTTACTCTCGGTGCTCATGCAAGTGAAGCACTCAACAGCGCTGGCCAGAACCATGGGGAGAGCCAGCAGGGCTGCTCCCAGCTTCCCACACACCGATCCACCGCACACCTCCCTGCTGACCTGGAATATCCTCATCAGGTGCTCCCACCACCCTGCAGCCACGTCTGCCCCACCAGGACTCCATGGTGTCCTGGTTCTTGCTGGCTTCAGGTGGGTTTGGGTGACATCTCACTGGAGGACACCTTCCCCACAGCATGGACACCGTGGCTCACACCTTGCTCTTCACCCTGATCTGAAAGCAGCGTTTTAGTTGAGCAGAGCATGGGTCAGGTTCTCCTATCTGGTCCCCATTCTGGGGGTTTCTTTGGCAATCCTCAAGGAAGAAGGTGACAAAGGCTCAAGTGCTGACACAAGATGTGTTTGCTCCACCTTCACTCTTCTCCTCCTTGTCCCAGCTGAGAGAACAAACAAAAATGGCAACAGACCTGCTGTTAAAGGGCAACAGCCATGAGTCCTGCAGGCATCAGTAAGCCAAGGCAAGGTGTAGAGTGCCCATGAAGAGCTTCCCAGTCACAGCTATGTCTTGGTACACTCTGCTCCAGGCGTGCCACTCATCTGGGTCTCTGAGATCCATGCTAACTACAATTCCTCTGAATGTTCTGAGGAATGTTATTTAGAAAGGAAGAATAGTGGAAGCAAAAACTGCAAAAGGCATTTTTTGCACTGAAGGACCATGTAATTTTGCCTTTCCCACACAGACAGGGCATGATACAGTGCATCCCGCAGCGTATCTGTGATCTGGGAATCACTGCGGAGACGCTCACCCCACTTGTGTGTACAGCGTTTCAGGAGAGAGAGTTTTGGCAAGGATTATGTACAGCTCCAGATCCCGAGGGTTGCTGCTCTGCCTCATTCATGCTGTACAGGGACATCATCAGTGAAACGCCGGGGCCAGTGTCTCTGCTGTGTCAGATCCTCCAAACCCCCCGCCATGAATCCACAGACACCAGGGAACACCCTGGTTAATAACAGCTGACGGTGCGGTCTCTTGTTTCATGGAGTGGTGGTTTTCAGCCACTGCAAGTCACTGCTGGTACGCAGCTCTTGAACATGTCAGTGTCTGGTGTTTCCCTCTCTCAGACATAGCCTCACCCCACAGCCATTTCATTTTTTTCAGGGCACTGGCAGCTTCTTGCCTGCTGATGCCGGGGGAGGCTCTCTAAAAGGTCTGGAGATGCTCTCTGGACCCATCCTACCTGACCCCACTGATGATCTAAAGCCATCTGAAGAGAGACCTCACCCTCAAAGAGGACTTCAAAGCGGACCGCGCCACCAGGATCCCACCCTGCTCCTCCCCGCGTCCTGCCAGTTTAAGTGTCCTCACCAGTTAGCCACTGGATTTCCCTAAACATGAGACTGTCTGCAGAGACACAGCCTCATCCAGCAGCTCACACCTGACCTTCCCTGATTCCCTCAGCCCCGGACAGCTCAGCTTTTCCTATTAGCAGAGGACCTTTTTGCCGCTTCTTGTACTCTCAGCCTCATATTTCAAATTCCTTCAGAGCTGTGTCTGGTTTTCATTTAAATATATTACATTTAGAGATATATATATAAAAAAAATACAATGAGAAAGGATTTTCAAGGTAATAAATGGAACATGCGAGCCTAATTATTCAGGATGACCCAATGCAATTCGGTAAGTCCAGCGAGTTGTTTATATTGGCAAGATGAGAACAAAATATCATTGGATATGGTCATTACTCTTATAACATTTCAATATATATACATTGTCAGGAGTCCCTGAGTTATGAAGTCCTCCTTGCTGGAGGAATAAACATGCTGGGTAGTAATCCTGGAAGCAATCAAAATGCCTTCGGCTGGATGCTGGCAGAGCCGCCCTCTCCCGCGATGGCTGCCGCCAGCCTGAGGGCTTCGGTCACAACCCAGGCTCGCACCCAGACGGCTTATCTTGCTCTGAGGCCATGGGCAGAGCTCGGCCAGTGAGCAGAAATAGGATTCTTGGCATTTCGGGTTGAATTACTGGAGCTGTCTACGACCAGCCCCACTGGTCCCATAGGAAAAAATCACACCAGGGAGCTGGTTTCGCTCTCAATATGGCTGGAGGAGCCTGAAGGGTGTCTGCTCCCACGTGCTGGCCCAGGAATGTCCTTCAGACACTTTGGTTTTGCAGAGGCAGTTCTGGCTGCTCTGTGGTTTGTTCAGGGCATCCCTCCCGGGGTGCTGTTGCCCCCCATTCCCGTCCTGAGGAGCTCACCTGGGCACAGCCCCTCTGCTCGGGATGCCAGAGCGGGATGAGGCAGGATGCTGGGGAGGTGTCCTGGTTTCAGCTGGGATAGAGTTAATTTTCTTTCTAGTAGCTGCTGTGTTTTGGATTTAGTATGAGAAGAAAGTTGATAACACGGAATAATGGAATTGTTGGAGCTGGAAGGGACCTTCCAGAGACCATCCAGTCCAACTCCCCTGCCAAAGCAGGGTTGCCCAGAGCACATCACTCAGGACTGCATCAAGGCGGGATCTTGAAGATCTCCAGAGAAGGGGACTCCACACCCTCCCTGGGCAGCCTCTGCCAGGGCTCTGCCACCCTCACCCTAAAGAAGTTCTTCCTCATATTTGAGTGGAACTTCCCATGTTCCAGCTTATAGGAATGCATATTGGTTTAGTTGTTGCTAAGTAATGTTTATATTTGTCAAGAACTTTTTCAGCTTCCCATAGAAGCTGAGAGGGAGCAGAGACAGGACAAGCTGGCCAAAGGAGTATTCCATACCACAGACATCATGCTCGGGATAGAAATGGGTGTTGGGCAGGGGGCAGGGACCCGCGACGGCTGCTTGGAACAGGCTGAGCAACCAATTATTGGGTGGTGAAAGCAACTGTTGTGTTTATTTTGTATATTCTTTTACCATTATTACTATCATCATCATTATTTTCCTTTACCCTTACTGTTCTATTAAACTGTCTTTATTTCAATCCACAAGGTTTTTTCCTTTTCCCTCCTTTTCTCCCTCTTCTCCCTACCCTACTGGGGGGACCAGGGGGCGAGTGAGAGAGTGTCTGCATGGTCCTAGTTCCTGGCTGGGGTTAAACCACGACAGAAGGACATGGAGAAAAGGGCTGGCCTCCTTTCCCACCCCTCGTGCACACCATCCTGCCACTTGAGAAAAGCCTTCCGAGCACCCTTACTCCTAAAATCTGCCCGTGATCCAGGGAAGAGGGGCACTGTGGGGCTGTGAGCTGGGGCAGTACTGGAAATACAACATCAGCCCTTTGGCCACCACGGGAGGCCTCCAACCAGATAGAAACCGTTTTGCCACGGTGAGACTCAAGCTCCTCCAAGGAACAGGGACACTGGCAGACGAGCTTCTGTGCTCAGCCCTGGGTTTGCCCCTCCTGGGACTCTGGGGACCATGACAGGGCGCAGGGGCTCTGGGGCTGAAAATGCTCAGCGAGTCAAAGCAGCGGCTACTGTCTGTGCGGGGACACACTGCCTGCCCCCCGCAGTTAAACCCCTGCTTGTTCCCGACGGAGCAGCCAGAAAAATCCTGGCAAGGCTCTCCGACGGGAGAAGGACCCACCCCTCAGCTGGTCCTGTGTCTGGGGGGTATAAATCAGCCGAAAAGACAGCATTTCTGTTTGAGGGAGAAGTTAACTTTCCACTGAATGCACCGAGCTGACAAGCGGTGAAGCCTTGGCTGTTTACCCCAGAGCCCAGGCGTCATGGTCCGCATGGCTGGAAGTCTCAGTGGGGCTCTATTCACTTTGATTTTACACCAGGGTTAACTAGACCCCGGTAATTATCCCCTTTTAACAAGGCAGTGTTTACACCTATGAGAGAGGGTCAGCTCCTGACTTGCTCACTGCAGCTGGAAGGAGAGTATTGCTCTTGGCAGCTGGAGAGGTGAAGCGACCATGGAGGGGAAAGAAAAGATGGGAAGAAAGGCAGAAATGGAAACAGGAAAGGCGATCTTAAAGCTCAGATGAAAAATACCCCCCGTGATCCTTGACTTCACAGCTTGCTCCCTCCCCATCGCTTCTTGCACCCTCAACGTGCGCACAGAGATAGTTGGAAGCTGGGATAGGTTGATGGATTTCTCAGCTCCTGGGCTATTAAATGTCTGGACCAGCTAATTTTAAAGCAAACAAGCAAAGGCCAAATGACAAATTGTTTGAGAGGCCCTTCAGCAAGAGGAAGGAGTTTTACGACCACCAAGGGCACTGTTGCTGCCATTAAATCTGTGGACATAGGGGAAAAATAAGATCTGATTTATTTGGTGATGGTGAAAAATATTATCCAAGCTATAATTTATTGATCGTTGCATCCTCCCAGTTTTCAAGGCCTCTTTCTTGTGCAAATGGAACATATACATATTTTTCCTTGCCTATGAGGCTGAACACACAGTTGCTCCTGCACTTGAGGAATTCCTGCATGCTCTGCTGGCCGTGGCACAGGAGCCAGCAATGCCAGCAGCCCCTTGGGGCAGGACTGGGACACAGCCTTTTGTGGCAAGGGATAGGTCACCTCAGTGCTGGGACTGCTCTTCCGCAGTGGGGACAGTGAGGAGCAGTGTGCTTATGGGGAATATTTGCCACTGGCAGGAGCTGCTGGTCCCGTGGGTCTCATCCAGGTCCAACACCTCTATCAGGATGTAGAACCCAAAGACTGTCCACCATGTAGATGGTTGGCTCTCCATCAGGATGTAGAGCCATCTGTCCATCTCCTCCTTCCTGCTGGACAC
>JAOXNO010000005.1:11425124-11435726 GCA_028565335.1 Limnodromus scolopaceus
GGAGTCAGAGCTCCCTCTCACTCCCCTTTGGCCCCCTGAGAAGGGGTGTTTCTGGTGCAGAACGTGACCCGTATTAGAAGTGCGAAATGCCTGAGCAGCAAACGGGGAGGAGGAGATGCATCTGGAGCATCTAGCCCTGGCAGAGGAGGCACAGGAGAGCCTTGGGTCAGGTCTCCAGAGGTAATGGGGTCAGGAGAGGACATCCAAGTCAACAGCAGGCAGTGGAGGTCTCCAGTAGGCAAAGTGGCTGTACTCTGGACACACCAGAGCGACGCTCCCACTCTGCCCAAGGGGAGGGAAGATCAGCTCCACCAGCTCCGACAGTCGCTCGTACCTATGGGGGTAAGAAAGAAGTTGCATTGGCAATTTGTTTGCTTTTCTACCCCATAAATTCTTCTCTGGGTTAAAGCCAGGTTAACCCAATGGTGCTGGGGAACAAGCAGGTCACTTACGTTGACTTGTGGTTCTTTGTGAGCTCCTGGATCAGCTCTCCCTTGGGGTTGACTGTGAATATGCGGCTCTCAGGCAGGCCCACTTGCTTGTAGGCATAGACATCCTGCCCAAGGAAGGCCAGCAAGGTGTGAGACCTGCAGGAAGGCACCACCACCACCCCAGCCTGGGCCCTCCCTCCTCCCCAGGAGACCCGCTCACATTAGCTCTGTTCCCAAAAGCCGCATAGAAGGGTGGCTTTGTGGCAAACAGGTTTTGGATGTCCATCAAGCAGGCGATCTTGAACACCTCTGGCTTCTTCTCAATCACCTCCCTGCAGCACAACACACATGCACAGAGCAGAAGTCAGTGGCATCAGCCAACCAGAACAACCTTCAGAAGGTATTTGAAAGTCAAAAGAGATTTTTGTGCATTGTGGGAGCTTCACCAGGAAGCTCCAGGGAAGGCAGGCAGTTCCCCTGCTCCCTCCCATGAAAAGCAACCTGCACTGAGAAGCCCAGAACCAGTTTAAGGCTGTGACATCCCTCAACATCAAGCAGGGAAAGAGGGGTGCAGTCCCCAGGGGGTGCAGGGATGGGGAAGAGAAGACACAGTACCTGTGGAAGGCAGAGAAGAGGCTGCTGGGGGCGAGCAGGATGGGGCCCTTGGGGAGGGCACAGCCTTGCTCATTGACCCATTTGAGGTAGCCTTTGGTGATGTGGGCCATGCCGATGGCTCTGGCTGAGCAGTAGAGGAACTTGTAGCCATTCCTAGAGTGAGCACAGAGAACCTCTCTGAGCTGTGCCCCAGGCAAGGTGTCCTCCCACTCCCATTCCGAGGAGGAGGAGGAATAGGGAGGATGAGGCTGAATACCTGGCAGAGGCCCAAACCCCCATCACCCCTTCAGCAACAAGGTGGCTTCACAACCAACAACGCACTTGCCCAGAGAAGACCCAGGCTAATACCCATCCACCCCACTGCTGGGAAGCTTAGGGACCAGCGACAGAGGGGGACCCTGTACCACCCTCCAGGTCCTTCCCATCACCCACATGCCCATCCCAGCAAAGCACCCTTTGCTGCCTGGTACCTGCACACCTGGATGGGACCCCCCCATCCTTTGTCACACCCTTTCAGGCTGCATGTGGCCCTGCAGACCCCCAGGCAGCCAGCACAGCTGGTGGGCAGCTAGGGCACGGGGGGTCCGGTGCTCTTGGGGGGTCCCGAGGTGGCAACTGAGGTGTCGGCAAGGGCAGCCCCACCCCCGCAGCCCCCCGGGGAGTGGGAGCCCCGTGTGTGTACCCCACCCCGGGGCCGGGACGAGCCATCTGCGGGCCCACAGTGCCTCTTAGTGGCCACAGGTGCCAGGGACAGAGCTGAAGGCTGGGCTCCACGGGGACCCGCTGCCAGCCTCCCCCCCCCCCCCCCGGGTGAGGGGACAGCAGGGCACCCCGGGGCGGGTGGGTCCCCTGAGGGTAGAGGGAGCAGTAGCTGGGCACCCAGAGGGGCAACCGGCACCAGTCCACGGGGCTGGGAGTGCAAGGTGGACCCCCGTGCCACGGTTGCACAGCCACCTAAAGGTATTTGGCTGTGCCTGTGGCCTCTGGGGTGCAGTCTGGTGTGACCTCATCTCCTTCAGCACTCGGCTACATCCCCCCAGCAAAGCTTCCACCGACACACATATCTCCTCCCAGGGGAGGTCCAGCTTTCACCCCCCAACATCATCTAGACAGCACAGCAGGCATCAGCCATCACTGATGGCAGAAGATTAGACTATTTTGGCCAGCATCAGTGATTAAAGAGTGAGTCCAGCCCCAACTCAGCTTCTCCTCCACCACCCTCCCACCTCCCCTTGGCCTCAGTTGATCCAATACCTACAGGTGGATTTTGTGGAAGAGTTTAGCAATCCCATGATGAGTCCAGTCTTTTCCCAGATGCGGCAAGATGTGCCCAAGAGCATCTGACCTAGAAAGAAAGGAGACCAGGTTATGGTGATCCAATCTGGTGGATATCCAGACGATGTGGCTTGTATCCCTCCTAGCTGCTTACACAAGCCTTGAAAGAACACTTTCCCCTAACGGAGGGGGGAGCAGGGATGTGGGCTAGGAGAAAGTCCCCTTACTTGGTGATGGTACCATCAATGTCCGAGATCACCACCTTGTCATCCCAGTTCCACAGGTAGATGGTGGCCTCACAGCGGCATGTGCCCTGGTACTGAGTTGTCACGCTGAATGCTACCTCATTGGGACCATCCTGCAGATTCAGCCTTCCCTGTGGCAGGGGAGGAACAGAAGTGGTACACCAGCACCAATTCACACCAGTCCAAGGCTTTCCAGAGACCAGACTGCCACCTGGTCAGACCAGAGACCCCAAGCCTCTACAGGGTGGCCACCCAGGGCCAAACTACTTGGATGCCCTATAAAAACCATGAAGTCAAGAGTAGAGAAATCCTTGTTTAAGGGTTGTCTTACCCCCCCCACACAAGGAAGCAGTGAAGGAGGAGGAAAGTACATACAATTTGTTCAGAGGAGAGTCGCAGAGATTTCTTGTAGGTTGGCTGAGATTTCTGTGCAGAAGCATCTGCAATTAATATTTCCCCAGGGTGCACAGGCTCATCGTCACTGGATGACACCACCTCCTCCTCCCTACACAAGGAGGGGAAGAGCACATTGGCTTTATTCTGCAGACCATGACTTTCCCCATGAGCAGAGGGCAACATCTGGAGGGGACCCAGGACAATCCACCCACCAGGGAGCAGCCACAGAGGAGCTCGGCTAGACTGGGGTCAGCCAGAGCCAGAGCTTTCTGCCCTTGTACTTTAGGTAGGCTTGGGAATAAGGGGTCATTTGGGAGGAGAAGAGGTCAAGAACACCCATAGATTCCAAAAGGCAACCTGGGAGGGAGGCACTCACCTCTGTTGAGCAGAGTCGTGCTGCAGCATCCCCATGCTGGCTTTCCCTGGCCTCAACTGCTGCTGTAGGCAGAGAGAGGTGTCATTAGCACCTCAGTGCCAAGGGCAGGAGCTGCTCTACTTTGCTGTCATTTGGAGCAGCGATACCAGAAAAGAGGTGGCAGTGCATCCCCCTGCCTCCATGAGGACATTGTCCCATGGAAGAGGAACCACAACCTGGTGCTGTGGTGGGGCAGGGAGATCAGAAAGCACATGTGGTTTCTGGACTGTGGCATGAGGAGCACAAGGTCCACTTTACTAGTTGGTAAAGTTGCTCAGTGGTGATTGGGCATTAACAGACCCGAAGGGACAGCAACAGTCTTCATAAGTCAACTCGCCACAGGGTCACTCTGGACACTCTCATACTCAGCCTCAAGCCATCCCCAGGACCCTGCTGCACTCCTACCCCCACCCCTGCCAGCCACCAGAGTGACTCCTGTGCCCTGGGGACCCTGTTGTCACAGCCACCACTGCAAATACCTCCTCTGCTGCGAATTGTCTCCTCCTCCAGGAGAACCACCACCTACTGCCTTTCTTGGGCATCTTCTCCTTCACCAGTCGGTCAATGGTGCTCTGTAAACGTGGCAGAACATGGGATGAAGTCAGTCCTCATCCCAGGGAGGCTCAGCTGCCAACAGGCTAAGGACAACTTTGTCCAGGCAGGGTTTCCTTCGCAAAATTATTGACAGGATAAAATGTGTGACTCCTGCCACACTATGAGCTGAGATGGTTTTGGGGTGAAGGGTAAAATAACTCTTCCTTTTTTTAAGCTGCATGAAGGGAACAACCACCAACCCCACCCACCCCCCCCCAAAACTGGATGCCTTATTCCATACAATCCCACCCAGCCCTAGAATGGACTCATGCAGTCCCAAATCCTTCAGATCTGGCCAGCCTTGCACAGACACAACTGTAAGAATAGGAGATTTTTGACAAGGAAACCTCTGGTCTCCAGGCATCAGTGGTAACCAGGTATCTAAAAGCCACCCTAAGGCACCTCTAGGGGAAAGGAGACATCTCAGGGTTTGTGGGCTGGAGTGATGTTCAGCCCTGCCCCAGGCTGCCTGCAAAGCCCCAGATGGGCAGCTTGGCCTCTTGCATCCCCACCACACTTTTCAAGGCCTGATGAGAAGCATGGCCAGTAAGCGTGTTGTGCCACTGACCTCAGGAATGTTCCTCTGGAAAGCTTGCAGGGACAGGACCATGGGAGCAGCCACTGCCCAGTTGTAATACCTGGAAAAAGAAACAGGGATGGGAACATCATGACTCCTGGAGCAAGGTCTGTTTCCAGATGACCATCCTGCAGCATGGCCAGAAAGTCCCCTCCCACAACTACTGTGGTGTAAGTATTTTCTGGGACGGAGGCACTCTCCTACAGGAGCATTTCTGTAGGGGCAAAGGGGCCAAACTTCATCTTGGGATGAAGGAGCAGGAAGAACAGGCCACTCACTTCTTGTTGATCAGTATCACCAGGTTCGGGTCGTCAATGAGCCCTGGATTCTCAGCAAACTGCTGGTAGGACACCATGTGCTCCATGAACTTCTCTGGTGGGACAGAGGCTGTGTCATACCACTGGTGTATATAATGGCTTTCAGAACAGCAAATTCCCTCTCCCCTCCCACCTACCGTGGGAGATCTGCCTGCTGCCTCCCAGCCCTCCACACAGAGACAGGGCAATTGAGGGCATCAAATCAGGGTCAGAATCCGTGGGGCTGTCAGCAGGCAGGTCAGATGGCAGCTGGACACACAGAGGGTTGCTGGGGTCTGCCACAGGCTTTGAACTCTGCTCTGTCTCACTACCAGCAAGAGAAGAAACAGTGGCACCATCAGGCAATAGCTTTAGACATACCTCCACCCTTTGCTGGAAGGGAATTGCTCAAGAAGGTCTGAGCTTAGTCAGCTGGGGCAACCTGTACCTCCTGGGGAAATAGAGAGCCAGCTGCTTCTCATCCAGGTTGGAGAGGTCTTCCAGGTAAACATCACTGGGACCCAAGTGAGGGCTTCTTTTGATGGATCCTCAAAGCACAGACAGAAGGGAGAGAGCTTAGCTGAGTTACCTTTCCAACCATCTCAGCATCTATCAAGAAGGCTAACAGCATTTCCTCTGTGATATTCATATACCATATAAAGACGCCATCTCTTTTCCTACTTGAAAAGCTACCTTAGATCACAGCAAAAGAAACACCTCAAGACACCTGCACTAGCATGAGACCACTTGCCAAGCAGACACAAAGGACAGGCCAAAGACAATCTGCAGGTGCCATTTGAAGTTAGCACCATGCAAGATAACACTTCGTGACCTCCATCTTCGTACAATAAGGAATCCCAGGCGCCTCTTCTTCTGGGAGACAATTTTGTTCTGAATTTATGCTAGCTGGAAGAGTAAGGTTGCTTAGGACAGATAACAACATAAAAAGTCTTTAAATACACAGAGCAAAGCGTGTACTTAAAATTCCTTAAATATACACATCTTGACAGTGTGATTTTCCACCTGATTTGGCATGCTCAGGACAAAGACACAAGTCAGGACAGGCCAGATACTTCAAGTTTAGGTATGGTGTACACCACCGAGAAGTCTCCTAAGCATGCAAAAGCAGAGACATCCAAGGATAGACTTCTGGAAGTGTAAGGCAAGAAAGCCTTCCTGAGGAGCTGGATGGTCACTGAAAGGGGGAAACCCGAGGAACGTGCCTTCAAAGCAAAGAAGCTGATCACACACAGAGAGGGCAAAGCAAACATGTCATATCTTGAACAACCAAAGCAATCATGAAGGAGTTACACTGAATGAGCAAACCAGCCCCACATCCAAGTCAGATACATCTCTGGGCTCAAACACTACTTCCAGTGCCACCAGTCACCCACTCACCTTGTCTCCTCTGGCTTTCCAGCTGGGGCTCAGGGTCCTCTGAGGCCACTTGCTTGGGAGCAGCAGCTCCCTCAAAGGGCTCCATATCTGGCTGAACCTCTGGCACAACACTCCCACTTCCCCCCTGTTTCTCTTGTGAGGCTGAGGAGACCTCCAACAAGTTCTCTGTCACCACAGCACTGGGGATGTCCTTCAGCCTAGGGAGGCTGTTCCTATTCTGCAGTACAGATGTTGGCTCAGAAACAGACACAGTGGAGGAACAAGATGCACCCTGGTGTTCCAATGGGCTTGGACCTCCTCCCAGACCCTCAGAGGTGGCAACAAGATGAGTTGCCTCATCCGCTGGGACCGGTGTCACAGAGACAGTAGTTGCTGCAGTAGCAAAGATCTTTGTGGACTTGGCTGGTTCAACTCGTTCCAATTTATTCACCTGAAAGAAAGCAGAACAACAGGTTTGAGGATGGAAAGTTGCCCTAAGCATCAGGCAGAAGAGGACAACTCCTCCAAGGCTGCCTGGCCACAGCCTCCTCCACTTTGTGCAGGCCTTTCAGACACCCCACTCCCACCAGCTGCTAGAGAAGAGCAGGAGCAGGGACTCACCTGAGGGAGCCTTCCCCAGGTCCACTGCACATGGGATTCAGCCCCTAGAGCAAAACTCTCCTGCGGTCTGATCTCCAGCTCAGAGTCACTTTTGGGAGAAGACTGATAGCTCAGGGTGGGACTACAAGAAAAGAAGGGAATGTTGCACCTCATCTACCCTACAGCCCCATGCTCTCCTATCACTGCAAGGACATTTAGGGCCAAGAACCGTGTAAGGTTGGTTTCCCATACACTCAGTTCTGCCCAATAAGACCATAACTTACAAATGAGCAAGACCTACGGGGAGCCAAGGCCCAAGGAAGCAAAGAGCTGTGCTACTGGTTGTGCAGGAGCCCAGCGCATGCAGGCTTCTCACATACGTGACTGTGGCCTGAAGCGTCCCTTGTTGGCTCCAAGCTTTCCTGCAGCTGCACCGTATCAGGCCAGCAAAACTCTTCTCTCCTGGCACCCCCATGTCCCTTCTCCTTACCACCTTCCCAGCCACAAGGCACATCCCCTCCTCTCACCAAAGCCAAGCAGATCACCTTGGCTCTGCCCCGTTACCTCTCCACGGAGGCCAGCTCCCCATCAGAGTACGGGTGCATCTCTGGGGACTGCAATGACCTGGTTTCTTCTTCAGGGAGATGAGTGAAGGAGAAATACACTGAATCACTGCAAAGGAAAAAAGAGGTCACTTATGCTACCCTCGAGCACCAGGAAAGCTGGCAATACTCAACTTCATTTCCACTGGCTTTCTACTCCACAGGAAGCCGGGGTCCAACTCAAAACATTGTCCCCATGTTTCAGTACTGCTGGGCATCACCAAGCAAACCTACAGGCTTGACCCACCGCAACCCACCTGGATGCATTCCTGTCCAACCTGCTCTAGGTGAACCTGCTTTGGCAACAAGGTTGGATTAGATGATCTCCAAAGGTCCCTTCCAACCCCTACCATTCTGTGATTACCCTGCCCAGACCCAGCCACTCACCTGGGGTCTGGCAGCTTGCATGGCTCTTCCATGGACATCTTGCTTTTGGTTTCCTCACATCCTTCTAGCTTGGAGTCTGACACCTCCTTGCGCTTGGGCTTCCTTCTGCGTCGCCTCCTCTTGTGCAGCGTGGCTTCAGTGCTGGAGGTCTCCTGCCCAGGAGAGGGCTGAGTGGCATCCTCCGGGCTTTCCTTCCTGGGGATGGGAGAAGTGCAGAGGCGGGAGGGAATGCTGCCCTGCAAGAAGTATGGAAGAGCCCGTCAGCTCCAACACCCTCTTTTCCAGCCTGGCGACTCATGGCTTTCATCAATGCAACATAAACCACCAGCATAACCAACACCACCAAGCCCTCAGCTTGGGGGTGGTATTGTGGCTAGGCCCAAAAGGAATGGTTTTGTGCGTACAAGATGTGAGTAAAAATAGATAAATCAAAAAAAAAAAAAAACAAACTGAAACAGAAAACCAGGGTTATCCAGCCACAAGATAAAGACATCTTCAATGCAGGCAAGGAGAGGCAGGCAGGAGATGGCACCACGAGACCAGAATTACAAAGGCTGCAAATGGGATTTGGCTCCAGAGCCCTCTCCCTGTTCTCAAGCCCAGCCCAATCTAGCAGCAACCACAAGTCAGCTTGGGAGAGAGCTGCTGAGATTTCTGGAAGCCACAACTAGTCTTATCCTGCTTCCCAGTAGAGCAGGCAGCCTGCCACAGCATCTGGCTCACTCTCATCCCTGTCATAAGATCCCTCAAGAAGCTAAGCTCCAAGATATCTGGCTGGCCAGCAGCCATGCCCATTGATGGAGGAGAGTTTGAGATACAGATATTTGGTCTAATGCTCCCTCAGGGTGCTCCAACACTTGGATCCTCCACACTGTTTGCAAGATTCTTCAAGCAGGAACCTTTCCAGATACACAAAACGTCAAAGGGGATAATGGAGTCACCCTGAGGAAGAAGAGCAGTCCAAACCTGGTCCCTCTACCTCAAGCCTGCACTTCCAGATGGTCACAGAAAGACACAGATCAGCAGCACCTCTTCATTACCAACCTTGTTTTCTTCCAACTCCTGGACAAAGAAGGCCTCTCCATTGTCACCCAGCTTCATGTGCAGATCCACAGGCTCCCCATTGATTTCAATGTCAACCTGGCAAGAGGCAGAAGAAGCCTGTCCATCTGAACCTTCTCAGCCATCTGCATACAAGAACGTAATTCCCCAGAGAAAGGACTGGTTGGGGTTGCTCACAGGACTGACAGCCACCCAACCTTTGAGGCAAGGGATCTCTACCAATTTTTCTGGGAAGCACAGTCCTCCCCAGAAGAGGATGGGTTCCATTTGGGAGCATCACCTCCAAAAATTGGCAAGCACCCCTCTCGGTAGGGCTCACATTCCCTTCAAACAAAGTTCTTCCATAACTTGTGAGTTATGGAAGAGCCTAGGTCTGGAGACACCAGAGAGGAAGCCTAGTACCAGGGCAGACACCACTTACCACCTTCTCCTTGGAGCGCAGCACCCCCAGCTTCCCAAAGCGTACATGAAACGGGGAGCACTGGAAGGAGTTATCGGGCTGTCTCACCACGACCACATCGATGCAGCCTGTCAGGGTGGCAGGGTTCAGGCCCCGGTACAGCTCCTTCACCGTGACGAAGACGGTCTCAGCCAGCTGCCCCACATAGTTCATTGTCTAAGACTGCAAATGAGAGACAGGAATAGACTCAGGTGGGGGAAAAGGACTCCAGCAGTTAACTGCTATGAGAGCTTGCTCCAGGAGTCATTTCACAGCTGCAAACACAGCCCCATCATGGGGACAGGTCAACCTCCAGGGAAACCGAGGGAAACACATGAAGGGCCTTGATGGAGGTCAGCCAGGGCCTCTGTGAGCACCAGGAAACAGGATAGAAGCCAGAGCACTAGTTATTGCATCCAGCTTGAAGGAGAGAGACCTTTGCCATCACGATGCACCACCACATTTGCCCCTTGGGAGGGCAAATACTATGTCACAGCCACACTTCGCAATCAAGCTGCCAACAGCTCACTCAAACAAGAACATGGTTGGCAGGAGACCTCCTGCCCTGTACTGTCCTCAAAAAAAAGAAAACAACAAACCCCAAAACTCAGGCCAGAGAGGTGGGAAGTCTGAGGTGCTGCTGCATACACCACATGTTCCCTTGGAACAAAGTCCAAACCTAACGTTTCCCACTGGGAGGGGAAGGCATCCCACCTTGGCATTGCTTAATTGACCAGACACGGCCCTCATTAAAGCCAGAGCTCCCTGTTCTCCATGTTGTGGCCCTTCTGCTGCCATCATCCACCTTCCTGGGGAATCCCAGCAAAGGGGCTGTGCTGCCCGGAGGGCACCCGGACAGCTCTGCCATGCTGTTTTCCCCAGGCACTGCTGCTCAGCTCCTGGAATTCATTAGCAAGACCAGGCAGAAGGAAAGCCTCGCCTGCTTCCTGCTCATCCCCCGGCTCGCTCACCGCCTCCAGCTCCTCAATCCCTGACTGGAGACAATTCCCCTCCGCCGTGCCGTGCCAGAGGAGAGGCATGGCTGCAAAGCTGGAGATTGGCACGGTCCACACTGGGGCTCACAGCGTAGCCATTCCTCCAGCCACACCAGGTGGCACACAGGCTCCAAACATCTCTCATGCAGCCCTCTTCCTGGCAGCTGCCTCCTGGTCAACACGTTGAAGTCCCTGGAGTTATTTCTTGTAGATCTGTGTCGGGATGCTGGGTATTGGTCCCTGGGCCAGAGGAGCCCCTTGCTCCATCTGCTCAGCACTTGGCATCAGCAGGACAA
>JAOXNO010000005.1:11443587-11473548 GCA_028565335.1 Limnodromus scolopaceus
GGACATGGTGTAGGGGATGACTTTGTAGAGTAGGGTAGATGGTTGGACTCGATGATCCCAAGGGTCTTTTCCAACCTGGACAATTCTATGATTCTATGAAAGTATTTCATCAAGAGTCAAGACTGGGACAAGCAGGCAGCAGCTCTGAGGTAGCTGTGAACAGTCCCTTTTCACCTCATTGCAGTGTAACTTACTACTGTGACATTAATAAAGTTAAACTTTGACAATTATTCTGCTGATGACTGTTTCAGCTGAAACATTGGTTGTTGTTTCAAAAACTGAAGAACTAAATAATCTTATCCTAATCTGATGCTGCTGGCTTTTTTTATACCCCGTTATCCTCTGATCATTGCTGGGGAATAGTTCTAGTAGAGATAGACATCTATTTAAGTAATAGACTTTTTATATAAGAAAAGAATATCTCAAATATTCTGCTTCATATTTTAATCTTTAAAAAGAGTAAGCTACCTAATTGTTGTAACTTTAGTTGGCCAGCAAAACTTAAACAGATTATCTTGCTGTTGACTGAAGATCTGTGTCTTTGCAAAAAGTGGGTTGTGTTAAAGACTTAGAACATCTTTGCAGTTGTTCTGTTTAATTGCAGTCTGTTAAAACTGCATGGAAAACTACATTCAGTGCAGCCATTTGGAAAAGATCTGTCTCCCCTGTGAAACAGAACTGATCATGTAGTTATACATATCCTGGAAGACAGTACTGCTCTAGGACAATCTCTCCGCTGCAAGGAAAGGTTTTGATTCAGTTGTAGACATGTCTGGATTAAACTCTTTTCTAACATTTCACTTACACAGTTTGTTTGGGTGTTTTTTTCCCTAGTCATGATTTTCAGTGGTAACACTGGTTGTTTGTTTGGTGGTTTTGGTGGGGTTTTTTTTTGACTTCTTTGGGGAGCTTTGTTAGTACTGTAGAAACCCACCAACTTCAGTTTTGCTATAGCATTGTTTACATCAACAGCTATCTGGAATTTGTGTTTGCAGGAATTGGTACAAACTATTGATATGTGAACTTGTGGGATTGGATCCGAGAGCTTTCTTTTCAGTCATGGATTTGAAAGAATCGCTGCCATCTTTGAAATAATTCTGTGGTTTCCAGCTTCCTCAGAAGCCAAGGATACCTAGGATCACTTGGATAAGAGGTATAAAACCCACATCAGTCATAAATTGAAAACAGCACCCAGTAGTAATTTAAAAGTGATTCTTGATCATTTACTTTTATTTAGTGGGCTCTGAATTGTCTTAGTAAAATATTTTTCCTTTTATGCTAATTTACTTATGCAATTTTAAAATAGTAAGAATCTAAACACTTGAGAAGTTACTAACAACATAATAAATACACTGACATCTTGTTAAAATAATAATTTTTGTGGAGAGTCCAGTGTTGGACACAAGTAGGGACTTCTTGTTTTATAGGAAGAATATTTTTGCAAAGAATCCTCCATTATTTGGAGCATGTTAGTTCTATTCCAGATGTGCTACATTGTACCTGATATTCCTAGGTTAAGTGAAAGAAATATGCAAACAAAAACTGTAACTCACTATTTTTGTTGATCTCATGAACGTGTGTGCTCAAGTCAACTACAGATGTGATCATATTGGCTAGGAAATCAGGGGAGCAGAAATAAATGGGTCAATTAAGCCATTGTAGAAAAAAAATGCCAGATCTATAAGCATTCTGCCCAAATGAGGAACAGAGGATTAAACCTCAGGAGTGGCTAATACCTTAAATAATTAACTGAAAAGGTCTTACCGGACTGGCTTGTAGCCAATATCAGTTATCCTTGCTTTAACGTTCACTGTCAGTCACAAAGAGGGAATACACGTGCTGGAAGAAGGTAATTGTTGCAGATTAGAGCCCCATGGGATATGAAAGAGCCATCAAATTTTTTTTATAGTTGCTTGGCATGAGTTCTGATAATACAAAGTTTGCTTTTATTATTATTATTTTTAAATGTAGCCATCTAGCAGACTAAACAAAAGTCCCACTAGAAAATAGCACCAGCCTCTGAGTATAATATGTTTAATTGCTGTGCGCAGCTGGAGCTGGCAGGTGAAAAGTAGAGATATAATTGCTAGTTCAAATAGGAAGATTTAGATTTCTTCTACTCTTTTTTGTGTTTAACTTCATCTCATATTTTAGCTGCAGATAGGATTTTGTTGTTTTGCCGTATTTTAGAGCTATCTAGCTGTTCTTGTTTATTTCATGTACAGAGAAACATTTTTTGTTTTCTCTTACATATCGTAAGGAGAAATGCAGACACTTACAGTCATATTTCCTTTCTTGCCTGTCATCAGGTATTATGCTTGATTGTTGCGTTTAACACTGTTTTGCACAGCTATTGATTCTTCTGTGCTCTCCGTGTTTTATGCCCTGTTTTAGGGCCTGTTGTTCCTGTTTGAAGTCAATAGGCGCTCTTAGCACACAGAAAATGCATCCTTGAATGTTATGCCACTGAATTAAACTTTCACCTGCCCAGTCCTCAAAGAAGCAACAGTTGGTGATGGGAAGAGGCCTTGTTATTAAGAGATAATTAATTGTACTTCAGTGCTTCTCACTGCATTTACTAGCATGTTATTACCAAGATGATCACACAGGGAAATTACTAAAATAGTTACATATATAAAAAATGATGCTAGCAATTGTGAGAGATAACATTGTTGTTCAGATTCTATAAAACAGTAAGCAAAATGTTTGTTAGTTATAAAGGTGCCGTTTCCTTCTTTGAAAAGCTTGGGACTATGTGCTATATGAATAAAAAATGTCTACATACATGCTAGACACATATAAAATATGATTTTCTATATCTGTGCTTTAAAGACAAATTCTGATTGTTGATGCTGAGAAACTCAAAACATTTGTTTTCTTGGGCTTTGTGTTTGCAAAACCTCAGGCACAGTAATCTTGACTTTTGTCTTTGATTCAGATTGTACAGTCAAGTATACTGGGAAGCATATTTCATGCCTTTTGCCTGAGTGTGTACCATGCCCTGTGCAGAAACTTTTAAGTCAGCATTGCCTGGTTCTAAATTAATTCAGGTTGATAGATGCTGTCATGCATTCAATATAGATGGAGTTCATTGAGATTTTGAAGCTTTAAGTTACCAAATTCTGAAACACAACTACTGTTACAGTATTAATAACTGTTTTAAGTGATAAAAACCCTAATGTTATGATCAAATATGTCGATGCAAGATGTTCTCCCAACAATTGAAATAAAGTACCAATAAGAAAAATCTCTCAAAGAGAATTTTAAAAGAAAATCATTGTTCCTAAAAATGAAAACCCCAGATGGACTCAATTTTTCAACTTGAAATTCTGCCAAAATAATTCAAATGTTTGTCATTTCCCTTTCTTCTCTGCATTTTTTGATTCAGGCAACTGTGGAATTTCCTGTTTTGTTTTTGTCTTGCTAGAGCAACTAAACCAACCAACAATCAAGGTCATTGTAGAAAACCAAAATTTCAGTAAAATTTGAACAAAACCATGAACTCCCTGTGTCAGTTCTTTCTCTGTTCTCTGACATACTATTTCCTTTTTGTGGTGCTCTAGTCTTTTCCGGAGTCTGCATTTTCAGTCATGCTCATGTTTTATTTGCTTTATGGTGGGCACTGTCTTGATTTTGCTCTTTCACCTGTTTTTTCTCTTCAAAGTTTTCTTTTTCCCCTCCTTTTCTTTTTTTGGTCAATCTTTCCTAGTTCCATCTCATTCCATCTCTATTCCTTTTTTGCCTCCTCTGTCCCCACAGCCCCCTTGGCTGCATCCATAAGCACAGGGTGGTCTGGTTCCCAAGTGCTAGTAGCTAGGCATGCCTGTGGAGGGCTTTATCAAGGAGTCCAATATTGCCCCTGTTCTTTTCCCTATCACTGCATATGGTGGGTATGAGGAGGACCTGTCAGCTATTCCACTGTCCCAGTAACATCCCTGGCCTGGTGAGGCAGAGGACCACCTGTGGGGATCAAGGAGGTGATAGCTGGAGAGGGAGGTTTGTGAGCTGCTGAGTGAATTCCCCCTTGTCTCCACACAAGGCCAGCAGCCCCAGGTCTTTGCCTTTTCTAGGGAACTGCAGAGCATCCCAACTCTGTTTCCTGCTTTTAAGGGAGCCATCCTTGCCCTGCAGGTAGTTGCAAAATCCTGCAGTATGGTCTTGTGGTCTAACAGTGAGACCTATTTCTGTTTGCAGGGAAGAACAATGCCTGTTCCAGTGAGGGATGTATATATTTTAATAAACTGCTGTCCTTATTTGATGAGGTCTGTCAAAGGCGGACCTTGCAATTTCAACATACGTCTGATTGTTCCTTGGTGAGTACCCATGCATAGAAATTTTATTAAAGTCATACAATTTTCATTCTCCAGACATTTGCAGCTATCATAGATACAACTGTAACAGAAATTGTTGAGTGACAAAACTTCAAATTAGTTCAGAATTGCTTTAATTTTTGAATTGTGCACATTTGCAGATCAATTTCAGATTTAAAAAAAAAACCCACAGGTTTTTTTCTGTAGCTATTCAGATTTATTTTTCCTGACACTTTTCCATAACTATTACTTTTGTTGCCATCTCTACCATTCCACCAATCTATAATTTACCAAGCCTGTAATCACAGAACAATACAGGTTGAAAGCGATCTCTGGAGATCTAGTCCAACCCCCTGCCAGAGCAGGTTCACCCAGAGCAGGTTGCACAGGATGGCGTCCAGGTGGGTTTTGAGATGGAGAGTCCCCCACAGTTGTCCGTGACAGTTGTGTTTATTGTAGGAGTTTACACAGATCTTGATCAGCCTATTGCATAGTTCAGTCATAAGCATAGAGACCCCTGGATGTGAGGATGCTGTGAGTTCAGACTCCAGGTGTGCTGCACAATTCATCTTTGCGAAGGTAAAAGACTTGTGATTGTGTCTGGTAGGAAGAGCTGAAGTGGGATTGAGTTATGTTTTTTAGATATGTTGTGTGGTAGAAGGCTTGAAAGGTAAGAATATGTCTTTATTTTCTTGGCCTCTGTTTTTCTCTGCCATTTTCTTCCTTGTTCTACAGGACCTTCCATGCAAGGTGCAATCATGGGAGGAATGGGTGAGTGAGAACTAGTTTTAGTTGCACTTGGGGTCCAGCTCTTCCTGCAAATACACTACTCATGTTCTTATTGTTCAGCTTCGTAGCATCTGAACTGCAGAGTGATAGCCAGTCCATTTTTTTTTTGTGGCAACAGGGCCAGTCTTTGAAAATTCCCTTTGTTCCAGTTAGATCCCTTGTTAAATCTGAAAGCAAATGGGAATATCACTTTCACGTGGTTGCACAAAGAGACAATTCCAAAAATTCTTACTTGAATTTAATCACGAACCTAGGACAGATGAGACAAACGTCTTTCACTAGTAACTCTGTGCCCAGTGGAAAGGTTACTAGCCTTTGAGCAAGTATGCGAAAGCACAGCAAAGGTCTGCTTTTTAAAGTGCAGTAACTTGATGCTACCATGGAGCATCATGGAGGGGCTTGCAAATACAAATATCTGTGTACATCACCCCTTTTTAAAATAGATTTTAAAACAGATTTCCTTCCATGATGTAATCTGAAATCTGCTGCTTTTCTCCGTCACTACAATAAATATTATGTTTATGGTAAGTGCTGAAAAGTATATTGTTAGTTCTCTTCCTCCTCCATGGAAATTATTTGGCTTTTACCCTCATCAGTGGGATATAAGAACACTGTATAATAATAATAATGGCTTATTTATTCATCCTTAAAATGTAGTCCTCCTTTCTGTTTGTTTGTTTTTAAGAGGTTATTCAGAATATAAGCAGAAGATCTGGGAAAAATATATTTGCTAGCAATGTAGCTTAAATGGATGTTTGTCTACCACTGTTAAAGCAACAGCTGAGAGGGGGGAAACCTTGAAATGTTTTTGTTTCGTTGCTAACTATTAGGCAGGCTTTGCTCAGGTGAAGAAAAATCTGAATTTGGAGATTTAGACCAATGGTAGAGTGTCCACATTTTCTGCTACTTGCAGTAATTCTGTATCATCTGATTTAGTTGTTCATAACATTCTCAGGTCTTTTTGCCTTAAAACTGCTGACAAGCATATATATATAATTTTTCTTCGTTGGAGCTGAAAAGCATGTATAGTCTGAGGACACATGTGCAAATTAAGATCCCATCTGCTTCATAACAACGACGTGACCAGCTTTTATTTGTTAGCATCCCATACAAAACTGTGAACACTGTCTTCTGCTGGCTATACCTCTTCTTTCTCTGTCCGTGGTTCGCATACTAGACATCCTGGTGACTGCTGGTACAGTGTCTCAAGGAAATGCTTTTTTGATACATCATGACATTTATTCCAGAAACCTGGGTCATGATGTGAGAATGCAGGCCTTGAAATGTCCATATTTGGGAGACTTATTTTTCTCATCAGGGACAACTCACTTTGCTCTGTCTTTTTCTTTTTTTCTTTTTTTTTTTTTCCCAGATTTGGTAAGGATAACGCAAACATTGCATGTCATAGCTTGCAATATATATCTTCTTGTCACAAGCAGATGTTGCAGCACAACAGAGTAATGGGTATGATGTTGATCTGGCTGCTCTACTGAGTTGTCAAGTCCCAATTAAGTTATTTAATCTCTCCCTGCTTTTGAGTGACCCCTTCCCTCACAGTAGCTCTGGCAGAGACAGTCGGGCAGTCCTGCATAGATTTCTTCCCCCCCATGATGCTGCACTCCAGAGTGACAGGGATGCTTGACTCCTGCTCCCTGATGCATAGCTCAGTGCCTTTGAATCCAGCAATAGGTACAGTGTGATGAAATGCCACAAATTACAGATGTTGCTCTAGTTTACACTGCATGAATGTTGTAATTTTATTTCGAAATAGCATAATAAATTAGGTGCTGCTTAATTTAGCAGTAGTATAGGCTGTGGGGATGTCTCTGCAGGCACAGGGATTCCCCCTCTAACATCATGTAGCTGTGGAAGCGGATCAGTACTCGTTACTATCTCTGGCAGAGCTTGTTGCAGGTGAGGAGTCACCATGAAGCCCAAAACATGGGACCATTTACCTGGCACTGGTGTTTAACTGAAGCCATGGTCCAGCAACTCCCCCGTAATTCAGAGTCTCATTGGATTGATCCAAAACCCCCAAAGCCTCAGGATCTTTTCCCTTGGCCTTGGTTTTGCACCAGGTCTCTGCTGAGAGCGAGTTTGGAGAAACTGCAGTCCACGCTGCTCTGCCTTCCTGAACAAGGGCAGCAGTTTGACAGCACACTCTTTGGGTTTTGTTTGGTGATATCCATTGCGCAAACTTTCTTTGTCTATGGCTGCTTGGCAGGCAGTATAATTTATCCTTCTTTAATGTGAGGTATTAAGCCTTTTGTGCAAGTCTGACTGTTCCCTTTTAAATAGGACAAATGTTTAGTAAGAAGAAAGGCAACAAAGTAAAGATCATTACATATGTTGTCCTTCCTGCTGTGTTTTAACTAAACACCATCTGCTGAAAGGCTGAATCCTCTTTGGAGGAACATAATTCTCATGCTGTCAACTGAAGCACTTGTGAAAAACATTTTTTTATTTAAAAGCGGAGAGTTGCATTTGGACAGTCTTTAAAGTAATTTTGAGTAGTTGAAATGACACTTATTTTGTGAAATACTTTATACTATCAGTTTTTATTTTTAGAGTTTCTGGTGTAATGGACAGTATAGAATAGAGGAGCAAAGTAATAGCATTTTGAAAATCCAACAGTAAGGATGCTAAATAGCTCTGTGAGCATGTGCTGGTCCTTTACATCCAACATTTCAGAGCTATCTCCTCACTTTGAACACCTAAATTTACATGGCTGATCTTTTTTGCATACATGATGTTTCTGTTTAAGTGTTTAGAACAAGTAACAACAATGGATTGTAAAATCTGGAGGGAAAAAATGCACCAAAAAAAAGCTGCTTCTTAAAGTGTTGGCATTAACTGCTTGGAAATAATATAAAGGTATCATGCTGGGTTGTTAGCCTTCATCAATTATTTGTAAACAAGTTAAGCACCCGGTGCTGAGGAATCAAAGTATTTTTCTTTTACTGCTGTTTTTAAACACAAAAGAGACTTCTCCATCTAGCTAGCAAGGTAATTTCAAGCTTCCACCAGGTGTGCTAGAAGGGAAAAAAATAGCACTTATGCCACTGATTGCTGCCTGTATACTAATGTGTAACAGGTTATTTCAGTAACATGCATGTTAAATTCATATTCTGTATTTGTTGTTGATGGACTAGAAGTAATGATTTTGAGTTCTTTTGTAACTGGACTCTGATACATTCTTGGGGTCAATTCCGTCCATTGGCTGTCTTAATAGCTGAGTAGAATTGCTAATTATACAAACTTTTCAGGTTGCCAACAAAATGATCAGCACAAGTAGTCTGTGAGGCAGGCCAGGACCTTTAGGAGAATTGTCTTGTCAGGTTACAGTGAATCTCTTTCTATTAGAAAGGTGGAAAACCTCTTTGAACTCTTGTGCCTCTAAATAAATGCTCCAGCCTCAGCAGGGATGTCTGTGAGAGTAAGGACTGGGTAGAACTGGAGTGCCTGGGGACAAGATGTGATTCGCCATATCACAGTTGGGGTCAGCAAAGTCAAATAAGGAAATGAGAGAGAGTGAGAAATGTCTGATACTCCAGGCATGCTGGCTGCCAACATTAAGCAGAGCAGTCCTGCAAAAGTAATTAGTAATTTGCTTTGCTAGATTTGAGATCCAGTATTTTGTAGCACTGGAAATTTGAGTGTTTAGTGCCTGAATCAGGGTATTTTTTTGGAGGAAAGATGAACCCCCTGTACCAACTGAAGACATTCAATGGGGCTTTTTTTATAATTACTATAATGAGGCTAAGATTTTGACTGCACATCTTCTAGTTCCGAATTTCTGGGCTAGTTCTTGGCTGCATTTATTCTTGTTTGACCTTCTGAAGCCTAGAGGAGGCAACTTTGGCTTTTTGGCTTTGTCAACATTAATAAATACAACATCTCTAAAACTTCTTTAATTCTGGGTAGTTCAACAGAATATTTTAAGCACAATAAATTAGAAAACCACTCATGCTCCTAATTCATTCTGTCATTAAAAGAACTAAATCTGTAGTTTGAAACCATTTTGGTGCATTTTGTTTAGCTTGAAAGATGACACTAAAAACTTCCTAGTACTTGATACTGTTTTGGGGAAAAAAGTCTAGAAGACAGATTGCATTCCAGAAAACTGTGGAAACAATTACATAATTGGCTTGTGTTTAATAATCATTTACAAATAGGCATTGCCTCAGTTCCGAAACTTGCTTCAAAATTCTTAGCTTGCAGCATTGTCATACCTAATAGTAAAATAAGTGGAGCTGAGCTTGATTTTGATTTGGTAATTTATTGTTCTATAATAGATGACATGCCTGTTCCTGAAATGTGGAGTAAGAAGATTTTTGAGGCCTTTGAAAATAAAACTGTAAAGGAGGATTTTTTAAGAAAAAACTGCATAAATGACCTATATTCACTGTCAACACCTGGGAAAACTTTTTTTTCCCTAGTAGTTTTTTATAGTATTTATATTGTGAAGTACTATTCTGTTATATGAAAATGACACCTTTATTATTTTATGGTAAAGATCTTTCATATTTCATTAGGCAATTGTTTGCCCTTTCCCAGGTTTCTTTTTTCAACCTGGAGCTTTTCACTGTTTATTGCTATCTCTAAGCCTTTTGAACAGCATAACAAATTCAATAGTACATATGAAGCGCACTTAAATATTTTCAACGCTAGTGTTCTTTGTAGCGCACACCAAGGCAGGACAAAAGTAAGACACACATGAGAGTGCATAAGGTGACTGTGTCTAGTGTATTGCTTTTTGAAGATGGTAGATGACCCTCAAAGGGTGGTCCAAGGTATGAGTGCTTCCACATTATGAGATTAAATTTTGCATTATAGCTATAAATGGATATGTGGATGACTAACTGCCCCCGAGTGGGCTCATCCCCTGGCTTGTGCTAGCTCTGGAGTGGGACAGTTTAGCAAGCTAACTGGCAGAAAGGTTCTTGTGGGACTTGTTTCTGACCCTTAAGTTTCCTGAACTGTCTCCCTGGAGGGATATCAAGTGAGCAGAACAGCCAGCACAAAGGCTGGCATAAAAGGACCGGATTACATCTTGCTGTAGCACAGACAGAGTGCTTCCTGTCTGGGAAAGGTGAATGGCATGGGGAGTTACCAGTCAAGAGAGCATCCATTGGAAGTGGGGAGGTTTAAACATGGCTTGAGCTACAGCTTTGCAGCACTGCAAATAGTGAGTTGCAGGGTTATCTGATCAATAGTAGATATGCCAGAAATCCTGTCAGGATTGAAACAGGTAGGGTTCCCAGTTTGTGCACCTACTACTGATGGAACTTGCGTACCCATCAAATGGGCAGCACATATATAAAACTGGATCCTGTCTCTTAATTAAAAGAGGAGAGTGCATCCCTATCTTATGTCAAAAGCTTGTTTGCTTCTGCATAGAAGAAACATGTTCGCCAATGCTTCTGCTGTTCAAGAGAAAAATCCAATGGATGTGTAAAACTAACTGCAAAGCAGGTTAATCTTTCAACTGACTTTGGTTGAATTTGAAATAGGTTCAACAGGATCAATCAACTACCACATTAATGTGTTGAATTCAATAATACGGAAAAATTCTTGTGCTGGAAAATTGAAAGCTGATCTCCAAATAACTTATGTATTCAGCATCAGGCAAGAGGGAAAAAAATCCAAATTAAACAGTAACATATTTCTCATCCAGAAAAGTTATTCCATGATATTTTAGAGTCTAAACACTATAAACTGATTTTTTGAATCCACACACAGTCAAAATACAGGGCTATGTATCCTTGTAAGGCTATGTGTCTGGTCCCAACTCCAAATTTCAGTAAATCACAGATTAAATTGAGGTATGTTTTCTCTGAATTTATTTCCACTTGTTGAATTTATGCTATCTTTATATTCCCTGTCTTCAACTGGGAATTCTGTGACAGCAAGAAGTGGATGACAGTGAGAAGCCTGGGGACAGTGCGCAGCTAAGGAGGCACAGACACCTTCCTGGCACTCTTCAGAAAGCTCAGTCTCATCTGGTATAATTTGCCCTTTTGAAACTGAATCAAAAACATTTTCAAGTACTCATTGGGTGGAAGGGATTTTGATTGCTGCAACTGGAAAACACTGGGATAAATTTACAGACTTCAGGTGCCAGTGTGAAATGGTGATAGTTTGGTTTTGAGTAGTAGGTCCGTCATGGGAACTCTTAGTCTCTGCTATGCTATGTCATACCAAAAAAAGCTTATGGCATTCCTCCTGGCTGGCTCTGTTTCCCTTCAGGCAGTGACTAAAGCAGTAGCTTTCAAAGATCTTGTAGCAAAGGCCTAGTGCTTGCCTCAGCAAAGGAATTAAGGTCCTGACTTCTAGACTTGGGAGAAATTAGAAGGCTAAATGCTCTGAGTCTGGGCTAAGTGCTCTCTGATGTAAATCTGGGTTGTTCATCTAACATGAGCCTGGTGGATTTGGGAGTGAAAAATTCTGGCTGGCTTAGCAAGCAGGCTGAACATCACTCAGAAACTACACTTCCACTTACTAGCTTGGCCAAACTTATTTACAGTAGGCTGTTTACTATAGTTCTCAAAAGCTGTACAACAGAAGTACTCCAAAAAGTCCCTCTAAGCCCTTTGCGAGTAAAGTTTTTCTTTGTCTTATCATCAGAAAATGCTGTGTAAGAGAATACTTGCACCTGCTGTATCTCCCATAATTATCCTGAACTCAGCACTGGATTTTGTGTTCCTATTTTTAAAAGCCATCTTGCTAAATAGATGTAGAGAATGTTCCCTTTGGAAGAGTAAGTGAACAGCAGTGCAGCATTAGGGAAGCATGGTTAACTTGGCATGCCTTCTATCAGCTGAGAGAGTGAAAGGAGGAAGATAAGGGAACTGAATAAATTAATATGTTTTTTGTGTGCAGAATACTGACTTGCAAATCTGGCAATGACAGAAAGAAAAGCTCTCATTTTAATTCTCTTTCATGTAGTACAAATCACCTGAGGGGTAAATTGGAATCTTTTCTGAAGGAATTTATCTTATATACTATTTAAGATGGAATAGTTAACCAAAGGAAAATACCTTTGGATTGCAGACATTTGAAATGTGTCTACAAAAATAGACAGCAGAGCAGGGATATTGCAACCAGAATTCTGCATACTTATTGCCAGGTTTTGAGTCCGTTTATAGAAGCTGGCAGCCTTGCGTGAAAAAAGAGCCAAGTAGTTGGTTACAGCTTTTGAGAAAGCAGAAAAAACAAAGAGAAGAAAAAGACATACAGAGCTCCTGTTTGGATTTACTACGTATGATTAGATTGAGGTTTACAGACCCTGGGGCCACATCCTACACTTTGCGTGGCTTATGCTTGGCAGAGTTATGCTCAGAACACAAGGGGAGGGCTGTGAAAAGTTGGCTGTCAGTCGTTTGCCCACTGTATCAGTTCTGGAGCCAGCTGGGGACTGCTTGAGCCTACAGTTCAATTTAGTACAGGCTTAGCCCAGCCTGTAGTTAAAGCCCCTGCTGGCTGTCAAAGCAAGAGGGCTGTGAGTAGTAGCAAAGGCTGTGCTGGCTACATGTAGGAAGATACTACATCTCATAGGAAAATGTCTATGGTAAACCCATCCAACAGCTACTTTGCAATATCTGAATAGATCAGCACAAAATATGCACACCATCTGAGCAGCAGGATGAGTATGTTTGGGCAATGAAGGGGGAAAAAATAGTTAAAACTTAATGTTTCCCCTCTCCCCCCCAACTCTTGTCTTTTTTTAATATGTATTCAGAGGAAATACACTGCAGGGCTTGTCTATGCTTAAACTTGTCTGGTTTAATTAAACTGATAATTTAAATTGGTATTAATACCTGAGTGTGTGTGTGTATCATTTTGTACTTCTTTGTATGAGTTTTGTGTGCCCCTGTAAACCCCAGAGCAGATGTAACTGAATTGATGAGTATGGCCAAATGCATTTAGAGTCGAAATTACGATTGCCAGCAACCAGTCTTTCACATTCTTTTACTTAGTATGTGTGTAAATGTTCTGTTTTGGGAAGACGTATTATGCTGACAGTTCATTTGGGATTATTTATGGCTGTATAGAGGTTCAGTCTGAAACTGTGTAAGTAGTGGGATGTCTTATTCTGTCTTGATCCTTGAGTCTTTTCTTGATTTACATTTGGCCTTTGGGATCCAGCCAAAGATACTAGACTGGAATTCCTGGGAGAAAGAATTGCTTGCTTATGTTCACTTGCCTTTCTGTAGTTTGTGTGCATGTAAAGCTAAGTAATCTAGAATATGTTATTGATTTTTCCTCCAGCATGAGTCTGGTACAAGATTGCAGGTATTGTCTGCTGCTTGGCAAAATGTGGATGATGATGTTGGAACAGGACACACACTCCCATTTATATATTTTAAAAAATTAAGGAAGGGGCAGCTATATTAAATTAAGTGGATTTTAAAAGGGAAAAGCATTAATGAATCTAAATAAATGATGTAAAACTTCTCTAAAAGGATGTTAACCTAAAGATATAAAAGGGCAGAAATGTGTACTATCTCAATGCTAAGATTTAGGACTGAATACTTAATAGAATAAAAGTTTAGACAGAGCAAGAAACGAAGTTGTAATGAATATTATCACTTCAGAACAAATAAAGACAACATGAAAAAGTATTTAAGCCAGCCTTCATCACTTGTGGATCTGTGAAAAGGAGGTGCTTGTATATGCAACAATACGTGAGTTTTGCCTGTTTGTACTAATGTACATTCATGTACCCAATGGTAACTAAGAAAAGTACATCACACTTTATGCTTCAGTTACAAAGTGTCAGATGCGCAGCAGGATGTACTGCATGTAGCAACGTAGTAGGATACATGAAAGTGAGCAGTAACAGAAAATTACTGCATCTGGGTACCAGTGATACAAGCAGAATCATTTCAGTGTGTAGATGAGTAGCATATCTTCATCTTATCTAGATGAACGGGCTAATTTGGCTGGAGGCTATTATTTGCTTTTGCTTGTTATATACTTCAAGAGCATTTCAGGAGGGAAATTGAGAGGAAAGCAGCTGTGAAAGGTCTCTCTCTACTTTGTTTTCTAAAATGAACAGACCCGAGTCCCACAGCTAGTCTACCACCACCATCAAAAATTATCACTTTTCTTATGATTAAAGAAAATCACCAGTAAAGCTATGTTCCGTAGGAGGTGTCAGCATACAGTGGAAGAGACACCATTCACTGCTTCGGAAGGGAGCTCCACATTTTGCTTCCACATGATGTAACTCTGTACCCAGGCTGTCTCGGTACACGCAGAATTTGGAGCAGACCTCAACCTAGGTCAAGGAATGCAGAAAACAGCTGTTTTGTCTATAAATAAGCCAAGAGACGCTTCACATATGAGACTTTTTTAACAGTTATGCCATAAAAATGAATTGTCACTTTAATTATTGGTGTTTCAAGTTAGACTATGTGGTAATAACATGATTCACATTCTAATGTATGAAAGTCACACTGATCAGGTTTCAGCCTTATCATATTGGTATAATGTTGTGGTAAAACCACTTGTGCTGCAAGAGTTAAATCACTCAGCCTTACTGTTTCTAATCCCCAGAGTGCCAGAGGTTTATATCTTGGGTAGAAAACAAAACTCCACTGGATTTAGTCAAAAACATCTCCATGCACCAGTAATTATTTTGTCGTTTCAATCTCTTGCTTAAAGATGCCTAAATCTTTTTTTTTTTTTTTTTTTTTTAATATATAATTTAACAAAGACTTTTACTGTGGGGAAAAAATGCCTGTTTGATCTCCAGGACTGTTTGAATTTCTTTTTTTTGCTTTGGTTTGAGTTGTTTGTTTTTGAATTTATTTTGGTTTAGCTTTTTTTCCTTTTTCATGTGAATCCACAGGGAAGCAGCAGTAGGAATTCCACTGATCTTGTCAACTGGCTTAGTCCCTGGTGACAGCTTCTTGGTGACCAGCTAGTTTGGGTTCTTCTGCTCAGCCCTTGACCACTTGCAGATACTATTGCCAGGTAACTGTAGTTGCGGTAACAATTAAGTAACGTGAATATTTGTCATACAGTGGATTACTGTGACACTAAAGGAACAAAAACCACTGGGCCTGCAACTAGCACTCAGAAGTTCTATCACCTATTTAATGGACATAAATCAAGCATTTAATTAGCTCCAAAACAAAAGCTTCCACTTTCCATTACACTCAACACTAATCACTCATCAGTCAGATAGCAGCCCACACTTGGCTGTACTCGTGCTAGATGGAAAACTAGCAGTTTTCCTCATCTCAGAACAAAAGCAGAGGCACTGAAGTTGTAAGGTATTTGCTTAACTGTGAATCCAGCTCTGTACCAGCCTTACTGAACATGAGCAAGCTGGGACAAGAAAAGAACTAGCAAAATTACTGATAGAGAGTGTTAGATCCGCCCAATATGAGAGCAGCCGACACTCCTTTTCCCCTGCAGTACAGAGTGGTTTCTACAGCCCTGGGATTGCAGCGACTGCTGTCGGGAGAGACACAGGCAGCAGCCAGATCCTAGCACCAGCGACCTTCCTAAAGCACTTCTGGCTTCCTTTTAAGGGGCTGGCTTGGGGCCATAGTTTGAGTTTGTCATCTCATCTCCTGATTGCCTGCGTTAGAGGGAGGGGAGAAGCTTTTAACCCTGAGCATTTCAGTCTGTTTCCTGAGTGGCAGCTGGGCAATTGGAGACTAAGGAGAGCACAGCTCTCTTTAAAGCAGCCTGTTACCCAGTTTTGGAGACAAGGCACAGCTCCTTTCCTCAAAGGATCTCTGTACTCATTCAGTCTTTCTCTCTCTGTCTTTACTCAGAGGTGTAAATGCCTCATCTTCTGAACAAGACTGCAAATCCCAAAAATAAAAGGAAAAATGTTTGAATTATGTTTAATAGGCTTTGGCATCCTTGTACTTGCTTTGTGGTTTCTGAGATTTGGCATTGACTTGGAGGAAAACTTTGGGACTATAATCCAATTCTTCCTTCTCTGTCTTTAAATAGAATTTAAAAAAAAAAAAAGGAAGAAAGAAAAAAAATCCCTAGTTGATGTTTTTCTCAAATTAAAAACAAAGTAATTTAACCAGACAAAATTGGCAGTGAGAATCATGTGGCAACCCTCTGCAGTAAGTAGCCCCCCTTGTTACCCCCGGTACTGAAACAGCACGTCTGAGTCACATACAACGCAGGCAGTACTAGTCAGGTATTAGTTCTGAGTTTTACGCTAATAGCTTAAAAAAGTTTCTTTAAGTTTTTCTTCTCAGTTTAAGCAACCAGTTACTTCTCAGATATTGCTAGCAGTCCTGTCTTCAGGGGTGTGATTTCTGTTTGTTAACAGAATATTTAGTTTGTTATTTCTCTGACAAAAGAACTTTCGCTTTTCTGGTATGACCTCTCTGTGTCAGAGATATTAAAGTACTTTTCTGATTACAGTTCTTCTGCATTGGTTAAAAGGGGTTTTCATATAGTACAATAAGCATTTTTTTTTTAAATAGTATAATCTCCTTCCAATAAGGAGAGGACAAAATGGGCCAAATTTCTCATAGCACGTTTTGCCATGTGGAGGGGAAATTGCTTAGTTCTCTGCAGCTGGGTCCAGCCAGACTTCTCTCTGGGACAGGTTCCCTGAGCAGACCCTCTGCTGAGGCCAGCAGCTGTTGCCTTTCTTGTTTGTTAGTGAGAGGATATTAAATGTTCTCCCTGCTGGTCCCTCAACAGAACATATGCATAGTCAAACAGTTAGTAACTGAGGACGGTAGCTAAGGGGGTGAAAGGATGCTCTATTGATAAGGGTAATAGGCATCTGCAGGCCCTTAGGGAAACTTGCCAAAACCTTTTTCTAGTAACTGCAGGGATTATCTAGAAATCAATAATAAAGGCAGTAACTAGGGGAAGGCAAAATACATCTTCAAGGGAAGCCAAATTCTGTAAGTGCTCTATGAGAGCAATCGTGGCAGGATTTAGTGTAATTGTTAAGCAAATCAGATTGGGGAAAATTGTTTTAAACAGGACCCTTAGCTGGCAACAAGGACCATATGTTCTTTCTTATCTGTGCAGAAATATCCTGCTTTTTTTAGCATATTAACTTATGTGAGTAGCTGTCCCAGTCTTGGTTTTTAACATCCACAAATATATTTTTAACAAAAAGAATAAATTGCCTTGAGTATGCTGTATCATCTTTGTGATTTTAACCTTGTTTCACCTCTACTAGTCTGTAGTGTGTGTCATCTTATTCATTTGTAACATACAGGAACATTGGGATAAATTTCCTGAAGTCAGTGGAAGTCTTTTATGCCAGAAGTGATTTTTGGCTCATTGTCCATTGGTCTGTATTCTTTCTAGCAGATGGTCTGTAGTAATGATGTAATCTCTTCTCATGGCACTTCAAAGTGCTAGTTTGGTTTGTGTGTGTTTTAACAATTTAATTGTTCCAGAAAAGCGGTAATTGCTATTAATCTGAAATCTTATTTTGTCTGTGATGCTGTTTAAAACAGGAATATCGGCTGTTGAACAGACCTCTTTAATTATGTAATTTAACACTGCCTATAAATTGAATCTGGGTAGGACTTCAGAAACACTGATTTCTATTTAATTTCTAGGGGCAGGAACACTGTCTCAGAACACTGGCTCCCAGATGTTTAGATTCAATACATGAAAAATATAGGAAATACTTCTACCTCCTTTTAAATGTCTGCTTCCATAGAACAAATGGGAGTGTTGGTCCCGTAGGTGCTTTGTAAAAGGTCAAACTTTGTGTTGAGGGGGTGGAAGTTAAATGTCCACATGCTGTTAAAAATCTGTCAATCTCACTTAGAAGAGACAGGGAATTCTGGTGTTTTCCTCTTTTTTTTTTTTTTTTTTTTTTTCCCCATTCCTGACTTCGTTCTTAAAGGGTTGTGTGATGCTGAGCGACTCTGTATCAAATAGAAAAAAATTTGCAACTAGAAGTTTGAAGACAAACTGTGATCTTATAGCTCTGGAGTCTTCCCAGACCTATGCCTTTAGCACTCTTTTCTCTTTCTTTCCTGCCTCTCTCCACTATTTATTTGAAAGGCTACTAAATGAAAGAAATTTCAACCTTCCCTTAGCCTAATGCTTTCCATTTTTCCTTTTCCCTGGCTTGCTGCGTCCTATCCTACAATAATATTCTTATCTCCATTTTAACTTCTCATATGAAGTGCTTTTCTGAAGTCCAGACTGATAAGAAAAGTGATTCTTCTAAATACTGGTAATAAAGTAGATCTAATCTAAGGCAAATGTCTGGTTAGCAGTGTTTTATATAGGATACTGCTGGCCTAAAGGATGTATTTTTTTAATATATTAAAAGAAGCCTTAAAAATGCATGTTTGTTTACTGAAAACCATATTGCAATAAGAAGAGGTGCAGGTATGTTTTGAATCTGAACTTTGACATTTCCCTAGTAGCACGAATTTTAATAAAACACTAAAGCATTGATCAAGAGGTATCGTTCCTATTAAGAGGTACTGTTCTTAATTCCTTTTCTTTTTACTGGCAGGAATTAGTCACACTGTAGTTATTTTTCTGAATCAGAAGGTAAAAACACTGATAAAATCAGTGGATAAAGTAAGTTTGGAATCATACATAAGTCCTTATTAAAATATATTATACTGTGCCTGTAAGGCTTATTTGTAAGAGGAATGTTGCTTTTTCTGCATTAATTGCTTAGATTATAAACCCTTGGTTACCATTTTTACACTGTGGAGTTCCTAGCACAGCTTCAGGCTCAGTGGTCATGAGGTACTTCTGCTATGTAGATGCAGTTAATCATTATAATTTCTTTTGTCATATGCAAACCTGTCCCATACAGTAATCATAATTTGGATTAAGATTCCAGAAACATCATTTCATTTGGCATCTTTTCTGGACAGAAGTGAACATGAACCCAGTCCCACAGAAATACAAGACCCTTTTGGGCTAACTTATTAAGGAAGCAGAACTTGTTTCTTGGATGATGATCTACTGAAGACCATGGCAAAACACTGATTTTCTTGTCTGCAGAAGTGCTCCTTTCCTTGTGCTTCTACTAGTTTTCTAGTCAATGCTTTAGAAATAATAAGACATTTTATACTTCTCTACTTTGTTATTCTCAACTCCTAAATGGTTTTCCTTAGTGTACTAATCCCAACATTTTGTTGTGAGCATTACTGCTGCTATTGCTTTATTTTTTTAATATGGGTAAGCCTATAACACAAACCCTTAGAAGGGAAGTGAAATGAGCGTAAGTGTCTTGTTCTGTATTCCCTGAAATGATGTTGAACAGTCTTTGTCAGTATCAAAACATACACACATCTTTTATTTTTTCGCCTCCCCTGGAAACTGCTTTTTACCACTTTTTTTGAGTATGATGCTGTGTCCGTAAAGTGAGATGGATCAAAAATCAATCTATGAAGACTTACCTAATTAAAGATAGTACTTGTCAGGTATAACGTAGATATTTTTTTCCTGTTCCTGGCAATGTTTTTGTGGCAAATCATGAAAATTCATATATTTGTGGTATATAGGTGACTTTTCTAGGTGGGTTCACCAAACTTCTGTGGAATCTAAAACATTTGATTTTTTTGTGAGTAGATCTATTTGAATAGATTTAAGTGAATACTCCTCCCAACTATCTCTAACCCCTGCTGCTTTTGTTTCTAATTGTAAAATACTACAAGTGAAAAATGAGTTAGGTATGCATTTCTCATACTTATGAATGTAGGCAGTATGCAAGCCTATGATGTAGTTTCTTTCTGGGTTGGCAGAAGGGCAGCCTTAGAGCCTCTGCTGTTGATTAGAGATTTCACACGATAACACAGTTAAAGCTACTTTTTTTTTTTTCTTGTATTAAGCATAGGCAACTGCAAAGGTGGCAAAAATCAGAGGCTTCTCACCCTCCTCAAAGGGAAATTATGATCGAACCAGCCATCAGCATTGTTAACTTCCGTGGGCAATTACTCAAATTCTCCATTCCAGAGGAGTTTGATGTTTATGATACAACTAGTAAATCACTGTTGATTTAAAAAATTGATGGAATCACTAGTAAGGTGGCAAAAAATGGTGGGCCAGAAGGACTCCTAGCATCCTTCCTTTTCTCTATAGCTATGTGGAGTTTGGTCTCTCACCTAAGTACTATTTTGAGACAATGCTTTTTCATGTCCCAGTCTCATCTCTTAGTTGGTCTATAGCTAATAAGTAATAGTTTGCCATTTAAGGGTTTGGAGATGAGAGAAAGGTTATTGTAATTGCATAATGTTGAACTGGGTATAACATGCTGTCCTTCCCCTGTATGTTGCAACAAGTGTGACTAGATTGAAGACATAGACTGGAAGTGATGTTGGGTATTTCTCGCACTGGGTTGGAGACTGAAAGTTAGATATCAGTTAAAGCTCTTAAATGGTGATTTATAGTGTTGCAAAATGCTGATGCAATGCTGTGGTGTTACTCTAGCGACTCTGATTCTGATAATCCTATGACAGCATGTATGGAAATAATAGTAGGACACTTTCTATTTCAGTTAAATTCATTGTGGTTCTGTAGCAGATGTGAAGCTTTCTGAAAACAACCTGCTGTCTAGTCAGTAATACTTTTGTAGCGTCATTCAGTCTGTATAATGTGGCCAATTCTACAGACAGATGCTTTCATGAGGCTGCATTTTAATTTGTAACTGGAAGTTACTTATGAAGAAAGTCTTTTACTGACTTGACCAGTAGGAAACTGCTGCTGTGGAAAGTATAAATTATGGTTCCATGAGACACATTGGATATTATTATTATTATTATTATTATTATTATTATTATTATTATTATTATTATTATTATTATTGATATTCTGCTATTTCTATTTTAATCAAAGACAAACTGTCCACTTTCTGCTCAGAAGAATCCAAGGAAAAAAAGGAGTTACTTGAAAATCCAAATGCAAGAAAGGTAAAGGCAAAGTTTTTGCCATTATACTGATTGTAATCAAACTGTGGTTGGTAAATAACTTCATGTTCTTCTGAGAAATAACAAACAGGGATGTGCACTGACATGCTGCTTGTGCTACATTTGAAGAGTGTAATTCTGTTCATTTCAAACTGCTATTTCTGACTTTTACTGGTACAAACTGAAACCTATAAAAGCTCCGTAAGACCAAGGTAAATTTGAGGGTGTTTGTTAGTCATGACATTAAAAAATACCAACTTAATTCTGTTTGTGCTTCTTAATTTTATTTTGTTTTGCTTCTACTGGCGATCTTCATCTGTTACAAAACTCCTAGTGTTTCCCTCATCTTGTCTTCAAAAATGAGTTATTTTTCCTTTTTTGCTTTTATACTTGTCATCTGTTGATGTGGAAGATACTGATTTTTTCTGGAAATGAGAACAGGATAGAGGAACTAGCAGGCAGAGAAAGGAGAAGGAAAGAAGGAGGCCTGTACTTTGAACTCTATTTTATGTGTGGACTAGTTTCAGGAGACCTTTAGCCATGTTCTCTAATGCTTTTTGATATATATCGGCATTTTCATTTATGCAGCTGTAAGTAATGTCCAGTCATATGGGAGGCATTTTGAAGATTTGTGTTGCCCAGAGGGGACAATTCACTCCCTGCCTTGTGGACTTTTTTTTCTATTAGAGTATAACATTTTTTCTTGTTTTTTTCAAGAATTCAGAAGGGATACTCATAGTGCAATGGTGCAGGGATTATGTTGAGGGTGTGCTGAAATGAGTAAATTTGCTCACACACCTTCGTCTGAGTGAACAGGTGTTAGTGAAAGGTTAGGAAGGCTGAAAAGGTGTTTTTAAAAGCACATGGGTGACTGTAGACTACAAGCCTTCTAAATGCTTTAAAAACCCCTGACTTTTGTTCCTGATTGAGCTATGGATTTGGTGTATAGATTGTGAATCTGCACACCACTGAAACCATGCAGCTTCCAAATCTGTTTCTGTCTATATAAAAAGGAAAAAAAGATAGTTGTTTTTTCTCTGTTACTCTGTGAATGCTTCTTAGAGAAACAGGTTACCACCTAGGGGAATATCTGTAAAATTCAGTGTTTAAAAGTTTTACTTTTGTTAATATTGGAGAGAGTAAACTGGAAAACAAATCCAAGTTAGTTGCCCACTCCAAAGATCCCCTCAGAAAGACTCACAGGTGAAGCACTTTAAGGTTCACAGTGTCCAACCTGCAGAGAGAATAGAAGGATCCAGAACAAGTATGAGAGATTTGTTTTGCAGACCAGAAGAGACAAGGAGGCCTTGCAGAAAAGGGTTGTGGAACTGGAGGCTGAACTGAAAAGATGCAAACATGAGACACCTCCAGACCAAAAGAACAAAGGGGGCTGCTTTTCTAAGGTAAGTCTTTTGCCTTGCGGTTGTAGAAGACTGTGACTTTTCTTTTAAATTTCTTGTGCTTCTTGCCAGTGTACTTTAGAATGTCTTTCATGACAGAGGGAATTCTCCACAGAAATGGCTATATTCAGTTCATATGGAGTCATTCCTTCTGTATGGAGTTATGTCTTGCTCCTGCCTATGACAACCACATCTTTTTCTAATTACTTTTGAGACAAGGTGAAAGTTTAAGAATTTATGGTATTGATACTATGGATTATTTCTGTGTAAATTTGGTTTGCTTTTTAATGGATACTGTCAGAGGATTGAGTACAGCTTAAATTTACTTCTTGATGACAGTAGTAACATAAGACTCATAGTTCATTATTTGTTTGATTTGCTGATGAAACTGATTATGTGGATTAATACCACCAAGCTTGTGTCATGCTGTAAAACACGTAAACATTTTTCAAGGAAGAGGTGAAATGCAAAGTAGTTGTTCCTTCATGGAATGATTGTGTGCTTTTACACTGTTGAGAAAGTATCTTATCCATAAGACCAAGTAATTCTTTCTGCCCAGTTGGTGCCAGCTTTTTTTGAACTTCTAAAAAAAAGAAAAATAAGTAGATAATGCTCAAGCAATTTTTTTTTGCACAGTAGTCTTCTTTCCAGATTCTTGTCTTTGAGCCCTTTGCCAGAAATGGGACCTCTTGCTCACTCTTTGCTGTTACTGCTATCAGCAGATTGCCACCTGCTGGATGCCCTCCACAGTGTCCTTGGTCTGTACTTGCAGGCTTTACCTCCATCCCCATTAGCAGGTGTAGCAAACTGGAGAGGGGAACTTTCAGTGCAGCAACCTGATGCTTGATCTGCATGTGTTTCAAGGGTTTTACTTTTGACTAGCTCTTCAGTCCTTGGGACCAGCCTCCCAGAGGCAGCTTGGGATGCATCTTTTGGTTGATTTGATCCAAAAAAGAATCCAATTTGCACTGTGGTTCATATCACTGAGTAATCTCAAAAAAATGCAAGATGCATGGACAATTAGAAGTTTGGCACCAAGTGCACTCTGCATCCAAACTGAGATGATGATGTAGAAGTACCTTTTGATTTGTTTCACTTCTTTTATACACTCCACAAACTTGAAGATTGGTGTAGTTTTTCTGAAGCATGCCTGCTGTCCATCATTCAGCGGATGGACAGCAAGTATGGAACAGGCTCTGGCAGGAGAGCCTGCGCTGCCAGCATGTTCCAGGTCTGTCTTGTGAAGACCGCCCTGAGCTCTGAAGGCAGCCTGTCTTCCAGCCCAGTGAGACTCTGCTAACACTGCCCAGAAAATCTAATGCAGACAATCCTGCCCGTGAATATGTGCATTCTTGTCTCACTGCCTGTCCTGGGCAGAAGCTAGATTTCTGGGAGACAATGAAAATCACCCTGTCTGTCCCCCGGAATGTCCTAGTTAGTACTTCTGCATGTGTGAGACCTTTCTGCCCAGTGATCTCATTGAGTATTGGGAATGTAGATGTGTATTATTTGCACTCTATGAATGGAGAAGCCAGAAAGCCACTGTCCTGCCACCCACCAGTGGGTCAGAAAGAGAAGGCTGAATCCTGTTTTCCTACTTAATAGATTCTGTGAGTGAGTAGTTTCTCTATTCACTACTCTAAGGTTTGCATACTAGTCCCCTGCTTGTTATACAAGAAGTTCTTAACTCTTTTACATGTCTTTTCCCCATAGCTGTTAGATGCACTCTCAAGAAGGAAAGAACAAAAGAAGAGAACATTTAAAATCCTAAAACACTCTTAATGTCTGGCAGTTAGACAATATTAATTATACATGTATCTGTGTATTTAGAAACTCAATAAAACTCTTTTATTTCTCAAAGATCCAGAAGAACAGCCTGTTCTGTAAAAGGTGTTTTCTAACTATAGACAGATATCAATTCCTTTATTGACTGAATTGATTCCTTCCTTGGCTAATGCACCTACTATCCTGTACCTCCTGATAAGGTGACTCTGACATATAACCTTACATCTTTGATAGAGGGGACAAAGAAAACTGTTTTGTTCGCAGCGCTGTCAGTGTACAGCCACTGCACATTGGTGCTTTGCAACAACTGGTTGGTCTCATCATCGTAAAAGTTCCCTGGTATCTGTTCATTTAAATAGCACACCACTTTATATTCTGTTTTTTCCATGGGCCAAATATATTATGAGAATGAAGGCAGTCATTTGGGTACTGGATATTCACCAATGTTATTTTTGTCTCTGACCACATATTTAATTTGTTGAAAAGCTGATGAGCTTTGTGTTTTTGTGGTGACCCACACACTAGAACGAACTCCAGGCTCTCCTTGCCTAGGAAGCGTTTGCCAGAACTGATAATGCCATTAAGCGGCTGGGAGGAATTCAAGGGCAGGTGAACTCTGGTCTTTATGTTGCTGTTGCTCCTTAAGGAAATAGTTTGCGCAAGTGTAAAGTCAGTCTTGGATTTTTAAATATAAGCTTACAACTTTTTATTTTAAGGGAATTCAGAGGTTTGAAGATACTTTTAAAACATCACAGCAGGAAGATCCAGCATCATAGTCTTAAGATGATACAGGAAATGAGTATACCTCTTGGCCAGAGTATTACCCTGCAGCACTGGGGAACAGGGAAGTTGGGAAGGAATCCTAATGGAGAGACAGTAAGAGAGCTAGTGAAGAGCTACAGTCTCCTGTGGCCTGCAGTTGAGAGATGTAGAGGACCCTGGGCATGAAACTTTCCTGTGTAACAGGAGAAAGATAGGTCTCTCTTGTATTACGCACAGCTGGAAAAGAGAGGAAGCACTCAGCCTTATGGCATGATGCATGCTGCGTCTGCCAACAGCTTCCTTCTTCAGAATTCAATTAGCATTGAACTTGGACACATCCTGAAATGGGGAAATGTATACATGATTTCATTAATATTAATGGACTCGCTAAAGAAGAGTTTGACACGTTGACAAGATAATGCACAGCTTTAATATATCTAATTTCTAGAGTTGGCCAGGATTCTGGTGTCTTCCTTGTGGAAATGCCCAGCCATAACATTTCTTTTCATTGTTTAAAATGACTCCTGGGGGAGATGTGGGTAAAATCCTGGTCCCTGTTTCATTGAAAGCACCCCTTTCTCTTACTAGGACCCAGCCTTCCACCTCAATTTTATCAAATAAGTGCTCAGAGTCTTGAGGTTGAGCAGAGAACATTTAAGCTGTTGTTCAAAATTAACGTGGAACATGTGGTGTCTTTTCCCCCTACCCAGGGCAGCTTGTTAATTAAAATGAAGGACTCAAGAGCCTGTCTAGAAGGAACTCGGAATGGAGAGGCAGAGCAGACCCAGAGGACCAACATGAAGCACAGCAAGCTGTTTTCTGCAATGGGAGAGTTAAAGTCCAAGCTCAAAAGGACAAAGAAAGGGGGAAAGGAAAAATTTTGATTCTGTAAAATGAGAAGGTGCTGATCAGGAAATGTGGATGTGTTGATGTATGTATGCCAGCGTACAGCAGTTTTCTTTCCTGTTCCTATGCTTACTCGGAAATGTTTTAACTGTTGAAATATGTAAAAGAAAGGTGGCTTGTTTCTTGCTTCCTGTACTGGGAGAGGTGAAAAAAGAAGAGGGGGCAGGTTTTGCACCGCTGAAGTTGCGGGGGGCACGGCATTTCCATTAATGTCCATTGGTAATGAACAGAGACAGAAACAGCTTTTTAGCTTTGTACAGTGAAAAATAACTAATGTGATCTTTTGGTGTTTCCATTACAAAGAAGCATACACTTTCAATGTGAACTTTGTATTTGATACAGTGTAAAGAGAAACAGTGTGGTGGTGTTGGTAATGAAGATGTATTTTTCCTGGAAAAACACTGGGGGAAGCAGTTAAGGCATCTTAACAGTTCCATGCTCTCCAGGGCTGTGAGTTTGCAGGTCGCAATGCTGCTCTGTGACTAAGGGGAGTGGGATACACTTTTTTCCTCCAGCAAATCAAATCCAGAGAACTGAATTCTTATAGTTCCTATAAAGTCAGAGGTAGGGGTCTTGCTGGGAATAACAGTGCTTGGAAATGTGCTGCTGAGTGCTTTTCTGCTATGTACCCCTCCTTTATCAAGCTGGGATCTGGGCCTGATCAGCAGTTGGTCGCTGAACCTGCCCCATTGCAAAATAGATGACTTAATCTGGAGAGTTGAGATGTTCCAAAAAGTCATCTTCACTTTCATAACTTGCAGAGCTCTCCAGTGCTACAGGTTGTGCTCTAGGGAAACGTACCCCTGAAACAGCTAACCTTTAGCAAATCTGTTGAAATCTGTGGTGCTGTCCCAGATGTTAAAGAAGTTTCTTCACCTTAGGTTTCCCATAGCAGAGTCTTAAGTAAAAAAAATCCCCAAAATTAGTTTATTCGAGTAGTACAGCAGTAAGAACAACTTGAGCTGGGGCCCTCTGGAGAAGGACCCAGTAGAGAGAAATTCTTGGGCGATTATACACTTACAATCTATGTACCTGGCCTTCACACAACTTGCATATGCCCCTTGGTCCAATGGTAATTTCTGGTCTGGGGTTGTCTTGTTCCTCATGGATTTCTTCTTGGACTGCAGCTGGGCCTTCTTATCTTGATGGGTGTAAGCTTCTGCTGACCGTTGTAGCTTATCTCCTGGTTTGTAAAGGTTTCAGGGCCTTCCCTTATGTGACTAAGAAGTTCAAAATAAGTTCAACTTATCTAGTTGAAAGTTTGCAGCTTGCAACTTTAACTACTAATTTGAAGCAACTAAGTTTGCCTCAGCAACTTTAGCTACTAATGCCAGACGAGTTCTATATTAGCTATACCAGTACAGCCTAATGCTAAGTGATTAATTCTAAGTGGTAAATTTTATTTAAACTGAAAAACTAATATTCCATATTCTTTTTCACCACACATACAGTGCAAAGCACAAGTTGCTGTATTGTATTTGTACCAGGGTTTCCTGATTCAAAGCGCAGTGAGATATGGCCTAAAATGAACCATTGTTATAACAATGACAAAAGACGCTGGGGTAAAAATCACATTACTTCCTTTGGAAAGAAAAGAGTCCTATTTTTAATTATTTTTCCTTTATCTTTTTATTTAATTCTACCAGTGTTTATAGTACAAAGTACAATACTTCTTGTTATGATTGCTCTTTGTGTGACTGGGACATTAAGTAGACATTCTGCAGCAAAATGTCTGGGATAAGGAGTCCAAAGAGCTTGTGCAGCAGGAAGTTCTAAAAAAATCCACACATCGCCCTCCCATACTCCAGAAAAACCACCCAAACAAAACACAGAAACAAAAAAAAACCCTAAAAGACTGTCATAGTTCCTATGTGGAAAATTATTATATATTTTGGAATGTAAGTTGCATATATATTCTGTTAGAATTCTTTTTTTTTTTTGAAGGGGTACTTTCTTCTTAGAAAATCAGATTTGCTCCAGAATTAATGGTCTTGATTTTAATTTTGAAAAGGCATAAAAGCAAGTCTGGCATTGGCAATGCTTTTTGCTTTTTTTCGTGGCGAGTGTTTGGCAGGGATTCTGTTTTAGTTCCGCTCTCCTGTCCAGCCAGTGAACCTAAACAGAACTCTGTGACTGTGGAGCATCCTAGTCTTCAGGGAGGCTTTCATGTACACTTTAGGCTGATATTACTGGTGAAGGAGGTTGTGTTTTCCCTCTTTACCATTATTCTAATTTCTCCCTTGCAATGGCACAAGCAGCATGGCTGGCAAGGAAACAGACCAGGAAACTAAACTGAGTGAAAATTTGTAGAAATTTGGATGGCTTAAACAGATTTGAGGAGTAGGGGCAGATAAAAAAAAAAAAAGCTCTCATTATCTGTCCATTTCCTCTTCCCCACCTTTGTGTGGAGTGAGGGTTTGTTTTTGGGGGGGTTATTTTCTCTTTCTCTCTAAATTTTAAAGGGTTTTGACCAGTGTTAGAGGAGAGACTGGACTGCTTTACTGCGCCTCAAAAAATCACTTCATCCAAGGCGTTGTGGCAGGATGATGTGAAAAGTTTGCAGTCCTACTGTAGATGAGATGATATACTGTAGATGTTGCAGAAACACAAATATTATCTGTTCAGCCTCTTCTGCAAGCCCTAAGGCTGGATCTAGATGAGGGATTCCAGGGGTGTGCTGGTATAGGAGAGTGTACCCTATGTGGCTACTGGAAAAATTGCATTTCATGATAGCAAAAAATAAAAAGGGTATTACCGAATATGACTTCCAGCAACACAGTGTTGCTGGTTAAAAAGTTGGTTTTGCCTGCAGTTATGTGAGCAGCAGGACTGTATTTTGGCCCATTCTTCCCAGCTGGTCTATGTATAAGGGAAAAGTATAAGTACACAAAAAGTAAGAAACTCACAAACTCACACTTTAGATGTCCTTGTGTGTTATGGCTGAGAAAAATCAACAGCTCCTCTTGATGTTTGCTTCCCCCACCTTTAATAGCAGTCATCTGAGCTTCCTTCCCCTTGTGCACATCCAAATGGCTGGAAAGGGCTTTTGTTGTGGTATGGAGTGTTTTGCTGAGGTTATTTATACTATTTTAGCAAGCTGAATAGGCTTACTGGGTGCTCAGATGGACTTTTTGATCTGGACTTTATGAGCCTTGAACCTTGTTCAATAGTAAGAGGCCAGGAGAGAGGAAAGGGACTGCTCCCTTTGACCTGAAGCAAACTTCTAATTAATTTCAAACTGTTCTGTGAAACCATAGGTTGGTCAAGAAAAAAAAAGTCACAAGCACTTTATCAAGTATGTCATGCTGCCTCAGCCCTTGGTTCTCATTTGTGGCAAGTGAATGGCATCCACAGACATGTATGCACAAATAACAAATAATTTATCAACTTATTTCCATTATTTTACAGGATGCCTGCCTGAAGGAAATAGCAGAGCTGAATGGGTAATATATGAAATATATGCTCATGGTGGTGAGTTAAGTCGGAATACAACTCGTAGCAGTAAAGGGGAACATATTTTCACCGTCTCTACAAAGGTAGATGAAAAATTCTGCTGTGGTTTCTTTGGATTGTTTTGTAGTCCCTTTTGAGACACCATGAGGAATCTCACCTGCAAGTTAATTGCCATGAAGACAGACTTTGGTCTTTTTTCCTAATACTTGACCCTTCCAGAATTTCTTCTGCCTGAGGAATTCAAAGCTTTTTGCAGGTATCGTAGGAGTTTTCTGTGTCAACACAGGCCTTGTGAGAATGGTGTGGAAAGTGCTCTGTAGGCTGCATGCTGGAGGGTCCTTGGGGTACCTGGACATTCCCCACTGGGGTTTTCTGCCCCTTTTGCTGCCAGCCATAGCAGGGGATGGAAATTCCTTTGGGGTGTGGCAACTCTGTCCTGGAGAGAAGAGGTATGTAGGGATTCATTTCACAGAATCATCTTCCAGGGTGGATTTTCTTTTCATTTAGTGTTAAATGGAGCTCAGGTAAACAGTGCTGAGCTCAGCTGTATGGCCTAAAATGGAACTTGGCCCGCATTTTGGAGTTGCTGACTCTGCATTAGGGTGAGGAGGGCAGTCTTTGGTATTGTACTGTCTATGAGGTGTCTAAAAGAGAACTAGC